>CM068832.1:39130476-39541970 GCA_028554795.2 Sinohyriopsis cumingii
TAATATTATGTAAAGTTGAAATTGGGCTTGTTATCCAAGTAAGCTTTCTTAAAGTTTGCCCAGAATTATTTTAAACTTGGGTTATGAAAATTGTGTTTATTATATCATATAAATATGGTATTAAAACTGTTGTACAGTTATTCTTTCATGTATTTTTGTCCTGTTATATTTTGTAGGTTGCCAATTAGGAAATGCCTTGACCTTCCCTATAGCTGGATTTTTATGTGCCTATGGATTTGATGGAGGATGGCCATCCGTATTTTACGTAATAGGTAAGCTTGTCTGTTTCCTTGCTACGGGACAGGAGGGAAGAAGGTACAGCTGCCTAAATCTAGACAGATACTCAATCATCGCTAAACAAGCCGTTATCCATAATCATTTCCTTTGATACTTATTGTCTGCTTTCAGAGACATATTACTGTGTAGTCTCACTCTTTTGAGTGTCACTTTATCAAAATGTCCTGTGGTGGGCATCATTTATCATGGAATAATTATTTTGTGCTACCATTGTGCCAAGCTACAAACTGTCTGCACAATGCACTCACAGAATACATGATATGCATTTGATACACTTATTGTACTTGCTGTATTTGAATCGGTAATATACAGAACACATGATATCCATTTAATTCTCTTGTTATAAATGCTGTTACTCTGTTTATATCAGTTGAAGTTTGTTTTGTTTCTTCTTCAAAATACATTACTCAATCATAAGACCATAGAAGAACTATTACTGTCTTGCAAATCCTGTCCTTCCACGCTAAAACCTTAAAGCTAAAGGTTGTCTGCCCATCTAGGTGGCAGTTAGAATGATCTCTCCTTGATACAGGGATTGGTGCCAAATTCCTGAATAATTCAGTTGCTTCTTTGCTCATGTTGAGTAGCACACTCTACATACAGAGAGGCCTATCAATCCACATGCAAGTAATTTGGACATGTCATACATTCAAGCAAGTTGTTCTTTTTGATGTGAAGTATCCTCCATTTTTAAATTTTCAAACTTTTATGTTCCTTATCTCTATGACAACAATGTTTCTAAGTATTTCAATGTATTCACTGTTCATGTCCTCACACAGATGGCCTTGGTACATACCTGCATGGGTTGTGATTGCACCTCTCACATTGCTATAACTGTATTTAAATTGATGCAGGTCTAGTGTATGATACAGAAAATTGTATAATATCGATGTATAATTTCTGATATTGTTGGATACATAAGATATTTTCTATATTAATCTAGTCTTAATGTGCATTTCATAGTTACATCCGTGGCACTCTACTGATTTTACCTGTATATGCAGTCATTTGGCCTTTCCTACAGGTAATATTGTCTTTCAATTAATATTACATCATCCACTTTATAAGTATCAATAATGACATTTCAGTGCCTTGTTATGTGTATGTATGGTGTGTACTATAGAAAGCTCAATTATATTGCTGTATGTTTCTGTCAATGTTGGATACATACAGGTAAGTTTTCTATGCATTCTTTAGTCATAGTGTCTACTTCATAGTTACTGTAAGCGACGTTTTGGTGATTTTAACTTTATATGTACAATCTATTATGTATATTAAGATTTAAATCTGCTTGTTATAGCTGTTTTTTTGTACTGAAGAATTTTTTACTTGGTTTAAAATCTTGACAGAACTCGTTCACCATCAAGCTAATGAAGCCATGTGACCAACCATAGCTGTCATTTCTCATACTGGAAATTTACAAGTTCTCTGCCCTTGTCTACATCACTAAATCATCTGAATCAGAGCCTATACCTAATTTATTGAAGCTTTCATAGTCGTGATTCTAAGGAAACTCAAAGTACTGAACAAAATCCATGGCCTCCATTTTGGAGAATGGAAAATCTGACCCAGTTACTTTAAATAGCAGATTACAACTAGAGCTTAAATAGCCACCACGAGATCTGACATAATGGTTATTCTAATCAATGAATATAGTACTTAATAGGGGGATATCAAAATGGCTGATGTTTACAGCTTCCATGAGAATGGCATAGAGGCATCCAAATTCGATTCCATGCTAATTGGATAGAGGTGTCCAAAGGCACTTCCATGAGAATGGAACTTATGGGATAGAGGCACTTATGGGATAGAGGCATCCAACATGAAGTAATGGGTTAATATCAACACTCCAATACTCTACCTGAATTGTTAGCTATGTGTGTCATTTTACTTGCAATTATCATTTGTATGTATCTCAGCACAGACACTACTAAGTTCATTAAGCAGGATGTGTGCCCCACTTCATATGTATATATTATCTGTCTTATAGACCATGATCTGACTGACAACTACTCTACATGAGTAGCTTACTCCAGCTGAGTAACATGTTAGACTTGCACTGGGCAGCTGTATTCTTGGTACTAAAGGAATAGGGATGAGGACATATCAGTTTGCACACTTCAGCACCATATCACTTGCGAGATAATGTGCAAGCAAACAGTCTCAGTTACTGTTTAGAATTATGGATTGGCTATGTGGATCAATAACCCATACCCTATCCCAATCTCAAGAACTGGACAATATCATGCCAACCAAGAGGGTCCTGTTCCATCATGACTGGACTCTGCCATATACATCTGATCGTAATGGGTCACAACCACAATCGATCATACAGTATCAGCCACAGGAAGATCAAGCCTTGTCCAGTTTCATGAACCCAGGTTATACAGGCATTTTCATGGTTCAGTTTAACCTGTATAGTGTTTCTGAAATTTTTCCCTTTTTGAAGTCACTCTTCAACATAAGGTTTCTATTCTCCAGTTATGTTATATAGAAGTTGCCTCACATGCCTTAGGGACTACATATATATTCTCTCTGGGGTAAAGGGAAGTATCTCCCTCCACCTCGTACCAATTCTCCTAAGGTATTATGATTAGGTAACGTATTTTAGGGAAAATTTTTTTTCTTGTTAAATGTTTTTTGATAATACTTACCTGATCATAATACACATATAGCCTCTCTGCAGTTACATCCATAAAGAGAGTATGCCTTCCACTTATCTTGTCTGAAGTATTCATGGAATTTAGCGCAAATCCCTGTGTCAGTTGGAGATCACTCTGTAGCTGCCACCGTTGTTGGCAGATAACTTTTAGCTTGGTAGCTAAAAGAGTTTAGCATGGGAAGGATGGATTTGCAAGGTATTATAATCTGGTAAGTATTATTGAAGAAGTCAATTTTACTAGAAAAAAATTGCCCCCTTAACACTAAATTGGTCCCCCTTTTTCAGTTTCACTTTGGGCAGATGCCTACATCTGCCAGTTTGCAGCACTGGCAACATAGATCTTGATCCACCAGCATTTTATGTAATGGTCAATTTAGATCTGTGATGTTTACAGTTGGATTTGGCTTGTATTCTGGTATATGTGGTAAATCAAAGTAATTAATGACTTCAAACATTACTTTGACATTGTGAAAGTTAGTAATGCTTGGAAAACAACTTATTAATAAGCTTATTAATTAATGTAAAACTTGAAATAAAGGAAAAGACCAGTATTTTTTTTGAAGAACACCTGTTATTAACAGTCATATTTTTCATTGACATATACATGTGCCATATTGGAATTGCCTCTAACAAAACATGTTTCAAGAGGTAAATTTTGGTTTGAAAAAAGGGATGGTCTTTCAAAACATGTTTAGCAGTAAGAAATTAGTGACCATGGACAGTCACATTTTTGTAAAAACTATGAAAATTTCTTTTCATTATCAATGAGTTCATTATTCTAGATCAGAGGAGCTTATGGGATAGCCTGTTGTCTTTTGACTGTTACTTGATGTCTGACATCATCCATCCAATATCACTAAACTACCTGCAGGATTGTTATGAAACTTTACACTCACATTCATCCCAAGGTATAGTTAGTCTTAAATAAAAATTGTGATGCTAGATATCCATTCTTGGTAGGACTGCTATGGTGTCTGGTTGTGTCGTAAATGAAAATGGCACCAATCTTAACATTCAGTATGGCTGCCACAGTGGCTAATTTGAAAATTGTATCACTCAGGAATATCAGATATGATTTCAACACTTGGCAGTTAAGTAGCAAGAAAAGTCCTATCTTGAATTGATGGAAATTCATTTTTGGACATCCCTTTTGAGGGACTCTTGTTAGAAGTGGTTGTAATAACTTTCACCTGTTGTCCAGTTTTGTTTGGCTTAGTTGACCATCTTCTAATATCACTTTTTTGCAGCATGATAAAGAAATGTTATTTATATAATAAAATTTTCTCGCCTGTGTTTGCAAATGTGACATGAAGCATTTGCTATAATCTGTGTGTTTAGATAAATATTTTTTATGTATCCATTTGCATCATACTTCTTAGTCAAGATTACACTTTTTCCTTTTTTTCTGTACAGGTGGTTTGGGGTTCCTGTGGTCTCTGTTTTTTGTATTTTTTGCACGCAATACTCCCGCAGAGATGCCACGGATAAAGCCAATAGAAAAGCAGTACATTGAGCAGAGTCTTGGAATGCATGAGATGACTGATGAGGAGAGAACAAAAAAACGGGTGAGTGTTAGAAAGATAAAACAAATTGCAAATGCTCTAATACCTTGAAGATATTCTAAGAAAACTGGAGAAAACAATTTCATGTATGCTATGAAGATTGTGTGTGCTTTGTGGAAGTGTGTCACATTGATCAAGTGAAAGAGGTTTATTCAGTTGAATGAAATTTTAGTTAGATTAGAATAAGGATTTAAAATGCACAAAAGATATTGAATTTGCTAGGATGGTACTGATCATTGAAATTATTTACAATATTAATACTGATAATTGACACTACTGACAATTCTAAAACTGATAACTGACATTTTTGACAATACTTATACTGATAATTGGCATAATTGACAATATTTATACTGATAATTGATATAATTGACAATGCTTGTCCTGATAATTGACATAATTGACAACACTAATACTGATAATTGACAATACTTGTACTGATTATTGACATAATAGACAATAATAATTCTAATTATTGACATAATAGACAATACTAATATGATAATTGACACAATAGACAATGCAAATACTGATAGTTGACATTGACAATACTGATACTGATAATTGGCACAATTGACAATACCTGTACTGATAATTGGCACAATTGACAATACTTGTACTGGTAATTCACATAATAAAGACAATACTAATTCTGATAATTGACATAATGGACAATACCAATATTATTGACAATATTCATACTTAAATTGACATTTTTGACAATACTAATACTGATAATTGACATTATTGACAATAATACTGATAATTAGCATAATTAACAATTCTTGTACTGATAATTGACATAATTGATAATACTTGTACTGATAATTCACACAATAGGCAATAATGATTCTGATAATTTATGTAATAGACAATACTAATTCTGATAATTGGCTTGACACTGACACCAATAGTAATACTGATAATTTACAATTTTTAACAATATTAATTCTGATGATTGACATTATTGATAATACTTGTACTGATAATTGGCATAATTGACAATACTAATACTGATAATTGATTCATTTGACAATACTTATACTGATAATTGATATAATTGACAATACTAATACTGATAATTGATACAATTGACAATACTAATACTGATAATTGATACAATTTACAATACTTTTACTGATAATTCAGATATTAGACAATACTAATTCTGATTTTTAACATAATTGATAACATTAATACTGATAATTGACGTAATAGTTGATACTACTAGTGATAATTGACATTATTGACAATACTTATCCTGATAATTGACCTAAAAGACAATACTAAGGCTGATAATTGACATTATTGACAATACTAGTACTGATAATTGACATTATTGACAATACTAGTACTGATAATTGACATTATTACAATACTTATACTGATAATTGTTATAATTGACAATACTTATACTGTTAATTGGCATGATTGATAATACTTGTAATGATAATTGCAGGGCTTCCACTCTACTGGGAAATCGAAAAAAAAGTCGAGAGAAATTATATTTTAAAAAATCCCGACCGTGAAAAGTCCTTGAATTTCGCAAATATTGATGAAAGTCGGGGAAAACCGGGGAATTTTATGCCAGCATTTGACACCTGAAATAATCATGTAATTGAGTCGTAACTAACCTGATTGTGAGTTAAATTTATCGAGTTCTAACCAGAATATTCGGAGGATGCAGTATGGGTAATTTGGGTTCGTGCAATAAACATATATACTGAGTTATTTCCGATGCTCAGTGGATTAGATTCGTCTAGTAGACTTTTATTTTCAAAGTCAGCATGATGTCCATATCTTTCCTTACATGGAAGGCATGAAAACCAGTCTAGCATCATAAGAAGCCAACATGGTGGTGGCAAAGCAGAGCCGCTTACTGGATGGCCTAGCGAACTTTAAACTTTGTTAGAACAATTGATACATGCAAGAAATCAATATGAAAATTACCTATTTTCTCAGAAATTGCGACTATTGTAATCATTATGTCTTTAATCTGCTGAAGGACAAGATAAAACTATGGCATTGATGAAATGTGACTATTTTTATATTTTGGGAACAACTTCTTGAGTTTTGTTGTATCACGTGACTACCACGTTGACATGTGCTCTCTGCTTGATAAATCAGACTGGCCAGATTGCTAGTTTTCACAAAAAGTATCAGACTTTCATTTAATATAATTGAATTTCTGTACAACAACATTAAAAGGGAGTTTGTTGTTGATATCATGTGACTATTGGACTTCTGATGTCGTTTAAGATTTGTGAAATCATGTGACTAGTAATGCAAATGGCGAGTACAGGGTCAGGTTTCATCTATGCTGTAGTTTTGTCTAGTGGATTAAAGACATAACGATTATAATACATGCCATTTCTGAGAAAATAAATCATTTTCCTATCGATTTCATACAGGTATAAGTCGATATAACATACATTTAAATTTTCTAGGCCTGCCAGTAAGTGACTACCATATGTTGCTACCGCAAGGTGGCAGCAAATTCCAAATTTTCGATATGAAATTGCAATTACCCCACACCCAAATGTCCAAATATGAAAAATGTGGTGGAAATATTTGGAGGAAACCTGTATCAGAAAATGGACTGCTCTTTGTTTTAAGCCAAATTTTTAGTCCAAATTGTTGAAACTCGGAGCTGAAATGAGAAATTGTCATCCCTTTTATTATATATTAAAAACAATATGAGCCTCTGTATCAATACAGGTTTGGGGACTGGTTTAATGAATTACAAGAAGACAAGTTGATTTTACAGAAAATTCAGTCCTTGTTTATAAAACTACATAATTTTGAAGTTTTTTTTCAAAATTTGAATCAACCCTTTTGAAATTTTTTTTTAATGATGGATTTTTAAGCAGATCATTTTAAGGGGATTAGGTTGTTTGAAAAATCTTATTTGGGATTTTATTGGCAGAGATAAATTTAGGGTTAAACTCTTTTCGTTACAAGATAAGATTCTAATTATTTGCATTTATTGGTTTTTTTATATACTGTAATAGGAAATGTTTACTTTCTGTAAGATATATTACAATAGAATTCTTTAGAATTAAAGGTTTGAAAAGAAACAAAACTAATTTATGTTCATTGTGTTGTTCCCACTTAGTAACATAATGCAGGTCAGCAAAATAAAGTTAGAATTTATATTCTGTACATTGAAATGACTTTACATGCCACTTTATATGAATATAATCAAAGTTGTTTTGTGTGATACATTTTGTTGTTTTGTACGTGATCATCTTTTCTGACTTAGTTGTTTTGGAGAGTTTTGAAAAAGAAACATCTTTAGATTTAGAAAATGCATGTTTTAATCTAAAATGTACTTTAATTCAATTCAGTAATGGTCATACATGAACCTTGAAAAATTAATTTCATCCTGGAAAAACCCTGGAAATGACCTGGAAATTTATCTTTAGAAAAGCTTGGGAACCATGTAATTAGCATAATTGAAAATATTTATCCTGATAATTGACATTAATGATACTGATAATTGACATAGGGCTGTAACAGTATTTAAGTCGCTGAATTGTGTCGTAAAATATTATTGATGCAAAACATGAATATTCAAGATATATTAATTCTTTTATACACAGCATGCTGCCAAACCTTGGTTGAAGATTTTCACATCTTTGCCTGTCTGGGCAATTCTTGTGACAAATGCCTGTGGAAACTATGGTGCCTATATGTTACTGACACAAATGCCAACTTACATGAAGGAAGTCCTGAAATTTGACATCCAATCAGTGAGCACTTTTTTAATTCCAGATCGTGTCGTTTTCTGATGCATTATATAATTGGGCATATTCATTTTCATTTAAAAAAAAATTCATAGAACTATACAATGGTGTCCTTGTATCTTAAATGTGATGAGTGGGTTGGGTAGTTGTTTCAGTGTAATTTTTGTGAAAATGTAAGAATTGTTTCTCATCTAGGTTAGGCTTGTTATTGGAGAATTGCACTAAAGTTTATATAGTTTATATTTGTACAAAATTTCTAACAATGTTTAAATATGCAACTTTTCATACTGTAATTGTTTCTTAGGATAGAATGATAATTTAAAACTAAATTGCATATAAATGATCCACATATCCAGACTGCTTGTCAGAGGTGCAAATATAATATTGCCAGCAGTAAAATACTATCAGAAAAAGGAAAGCTGTTACTTTTTAGTCAGAAGCTCCCAAGTCACACAGTCCAATCCCCAGTTTTTACACTTACCTGGAATGCATACGTGAGGACTAAAGTATCCAGCAGTGCTCGACTTACACCACCTAACCCCTATGTCCCTACACTAATATTTACAGATAGATTTTTTAGGATCTCCTTATTTCTACCAATCAGTATTACTTGATTGCAAGCTTTGTTCAGGTCTGCTACTAGTCACTTGAACAAATTTCGTTGTATTTAGAGATTTCAGTCTTCAGCTGTAAATCAGATTTCTCAGATCACTGTGCTTATGGGACTGAGCCAACGATACGACTTCCAGTGTGTTTATACAGAACTGAACCAAACACTATGACTTCTAACATGTTTTTCTAGGACTTTACCATACCATACAACTTCCTGCTTCTTTATATGGGACTGAACCAAACTTTGTGACATCTAGTGTGTTTATATAGGACTGAACCAAACCATGATTTCTGGTGTGTTTATGTGAGGCTGAACCAAACCATATCTTAGGTATAATTCAAAGAACCTTTAATTCCCTTTATTTTGGTGTATGATTGATGGGTGTACTATGGGTTATAGAGTATGCAGCTTGGTCTTACTCCAGATGTGCACCTTTCAAAAAAGTGCTAGCTCTACTTGGTCATTTTCACTTCCTGAACTTCAGAGGTAAATTGTATGAAAAAGAGCCAATAACTTTTTTTACATTTTATATATTTGGTAATTCATTCATTGTACTTTCAGAAGCAGGTATTGTCTAGTCTGGTAAAATTCATTTTCCCTATTTTAATAGCTGCTGTGTATAGTGTACTTTAGACTAATTCAGGCTGATTTTTTTAGCACAGAGGAGCAGTCATTTTAGTTAGCAGTGTGCTTAGATCATGTACAGTTTCCAAAAGTACAGTATCCAAAGAAATGACAGCCACATTACATTAAAGTAGCATAGATGTATGCCAACATTCTCTCGACTGTGCATGTTTTAAATGCAAACAACTTCATCTTACATATGTCACTCTCTCAAAAGTACATAATAACTGGTGAGCATCCCATTATGTAGGACTGAACCAAACCATATGACTTCCAGTGTGTTTATACTGGACTGAACCATGTTACTTGCAATGATCTTGTAACTATTATGCACTCCCAACATCTGCACCAGAGACACAACGGTAAAAGCTCAACACTATTTGAAAAAGTTTGAAAATGTCTAAAATGAGAAATACCATTTTTGTGCATTACATCAGTCCGTCATGTTAAAACACTTAAGTAAAGTGCTGTCCCTTGTAAAAGATATAGCCTTAAATCCCAGTTTTGGGATGAATATAGTTTTGATGGTTATTGTTGTTGTCATAGCGTTTAACACCATTTTCAGCACAAGATAGGCTATACATGGCGGCCAGTGTAAATGGTATAGGAAGAACCCAGGAAAACCCTGGAAAGAACCACCAACCCACAAGAAGCTACTGGCAAGCTTTCTCAAATACCCACATTGGCCAAACATGAGACTTAAACCCACACAGACAGAGGTGAGATATCCATGATCCATAATGGTGAGCACTTTAGACTGCTCAGCAACTCAGGGCCCCAGTTTTGATGGTGAATGTGCATCCATTACCTCATTTATTGCTTCACACAGTTTTATGGGCAGCCCCATCAGTAGTAGTATTACAGTAAGGGAACACAGTACTTTCAGGAGTTATGTGGGTCTTTGAAGTAGTGGAGATTTGAAATACTCACAGGAGACCAGGATCTTTGTTGTGAAACACGTGTCTCTTATATGCCATCTCCAGGATCCCACCAGTGTGTAATTACTTTTCTGAGATCCAGGTCCTATGCATGGATATGATTGCATCCTTGGTTGGAATAGACAAGTATGAAGTCACCATGAGATCAAAAGAATTTTGAATTTTTTTCTTCCATAATATACATCACCAAAATCGTGCAAAATACTAGATTTTATTATTGGAGAGAACATTGTTTACAGGGTTTCAAATCAGGTTGGTTATACCTCTACAATAGCCTCTAAGCACAGAGAAAAGAATAAAATAGCCACTGAAAGGTCTTGTGTTGTATTAATTGAATTATTGTTGACCTAAAACCACAAAAATAGCTGTCAAAAATGTTAGCGAGAATAAACGCGTGAATATGTAAACATTAATATACAGTGAAACATATCTACTGTGAAAAGAAACAGGAAAGCAAATGTTTAATTGTTCTTTTTCATTCTCTCTCTTTCAAGAATGGTGTGTTTTCAATGATTCCTTACCTGGTGTTCTGGGTGATGGTCATTGTGGCAGGGCAGTTTGCTGATCTTCTCATCTCACGTGAAATTCTTTCCATTGTCTGGACACGAAAACTCTGCGCATGCATCGGTAAGAAACATCAATTTCATGTTTAGGAAATGTACAGCATGAGCTCATTACTTGATAACATGTCCATTTTTTCTGCTGAAATTTCAGCTGTAACTAAAATCTTTGAATTACATTGGAATTTCTCTGTCAAATACATTACATGACCAGATTAACAATTTCTTGCTTTCTCTGGAATCTAGTCTCCCTATTGCTGTGATTATATATATATATATATATATATATATATATATATATATATATATATATATATATATATATATATATATATATATATATATATATATGTAAAGGGAAGCAACTCTTATATATTGGCTCTCCTTATCCCACTTGGTGGAGAGACAGATGATGCTGTCAGTTTTTTTTTAACTTTCACTATCTGCACTATCAGCAGGTCTCCTTTGTATTTTAAATCTGTTATTTTCCCATTCACCTTTTTTTTGTTGATGGTATAGTAAGTTTGAACATAATGTATATTCTACATGATGCATTTAATGCACATCAGGCTTGTTATAATTATTAGAGACGTAATGTCTGCTCCATTTGGACTGAAGACACATGGTCCATAGTCCTAGCTAAGCAGCATCAGGGCAGAGAGAAAAGAGTCAGTTTGGTTTGGTGTTTTAAGGCACAGCAACATAAGTAGGTTATTTAATCCCAAGGCATTTGGAGTAAAGTGCCTTGCCCAAGGACACACCATAATAGCTGACTTGGGCTGGTCCACTGATGGTAGGATTTAAAGTCAAAGCATTTCTGGCATGAGTCTGGTAGGCTCACCACTGAGCCACTACAGCTCAAAAAAAGTACCCAATCAATCCTGACATCTTAAGCTTATATCCCCCCTTTCCACCTGCTAAGAAAGCTAAGCTTCCTCCCCCTACCCATGCAACACCTTCACCTGTGGGGACTTTGCCATGTAACTCCAATGGAGATTTTGAATCTTGCATCATCAGTAATATTAATAAGGCACTGTCAACCGGAATGTTGACCAGTGACAGTGATGGTTCTACTACATTGCGCATTCCACTGGGTATGAGTCCAGCTACCTTTTTGGATTTTGAAGAAAATAAAAAACAATTATGGGTATTTTCTGACCTTGCTGACTGACCTGGTCATCAAAAGTTTCCCATGTCAATGAAGAGTGTTCCAGCTGCCAACTGTACTGTCCAGCCTCAAGGTACAAGTATATGAGCAGCAGGGAAGGCGAACAGACCACTTGGTTGAAATATAATTTGCTTAAAACAAAACATCCTACAAAAAAAAAAATAAGGTCACAAACATCTTTGTATGTACTTTGTTTACATATATTAGGTCGCGCCTTCCCTGCTGCTGTAATTAAATCATTATGTTGTAATAAATAATGGTACATCCAGAATCTCATACTGCAAGGATAGCTCGAGAATGATTAGAAGCAATCAAAAAATTTCTTCCTGTTAGAGATTCATTCAGAAAAAACTTACGAGCGCAGCAGGAAGCACAAGTTGAATATGAAGAAGACACTAAAAAACTATTTAAACCCGTGACTGTAGCTACTGAGAAAGTTGCAGCGACTACTGAAAGAGCTATATGGGGGGATATTAAGGATGAGGAGGAGAGGAAGAAGGGTATTCTTCCAGTATTAAAACAAACCGCAGAACAAACTGAAAAAATAGCAAGAAGAACTAAGCAAACAAAAAAGATTTTACAAGATCTTTCAACTAATATAACTACAGCTCAACCTCCACCTGTCAATGAAGAAATACTTGAGGGTATTGGAAAAATTCATACTGAAGTCGGTGACGTGAGAAAAGAACTTGCACCTAAACCTATAACAAGAAGAGAAAATGTTGAACTGATTAAAAAATTTAAGGAGAGTTTTGTTGAGGAAAAAGTTAAAAATAAAGATTTTTCTTGTTTTGTATTTAATAATTTTCCTCAAAGGTTTGAATTTTTTAAACTCGAGTACGCTGGTGCAGGGGATAAAAATTATTTTAAATGGTTATATTATGTGTATTATAACAAACCCCAGGCTAGAACTGGTGATAAAGTATACGATGAATATATTAAAGATATAAATAAATTTCTTCATTTGGAGTCACAACAACAATCACAACTTTCCCAGCAGGAACCTTCATATCAACTTCCTCCACCTCTGCAACAAATAGAATGACAACAATCTCATTCATCATGAAAATCAAAAATTCCTCAACCAATACAGCAGTCTTCTTCACTACAGAAAGAGATGATGTTAAAACTGTCTAGAAAGGAAAGGGAACAGATGGCAAAAGAAATGAAGCAAAAAATAGAAAAAAAAGGGAAACAAAGAGAAGAAATATGTTGAGGTATAGAAACTAAACAACAAAATTATGTTCACTTGGTAAAGAAAGATATCCTGATGATGATCCTCCGAGCGCTGTAGGAAGTGGTTTCCTGACTACATCAGGAGGAAATGATCTTATTTGTCCTGATAATATCCTCAATGACGTGTCACGGTTAGAAGTTCTCATAGGGGGAAAACGTGCCGGAAATAACTCACCAGGAATAATTAATGAAGCAGCTGATATTTGCCAACGATTATTTCAGGGAGGGTGGTATTATGGATATTGGTGTTTACTGAGAACTTATCGATGAACTCGTTGATGTTTACAGTGACTAGTTGTTACCATGATTAGATAAATGGTAAATAAAATAAGATGATTGTACACAATAATCATTGAAAACCGGATCTGTCAGAGTAGTGAACTCACGATTACCAGTCTACGAGGTATTTTACGGAGATGGACTTGGTGATGTTGTACGGGGATTATTTACAAGGATGGCCCCAAAAGCAGCACCTATTGCAAAACAATTATCGATGAAGGCTATTGATATTGTTCGTGAAAAAAACTCCTGTTGCAATCGTCAATGTTGCTGGTAAGGCGTTCTCGGCAATCAAAGATAGACTAGCACGATTAATAAGACGAAAATCACAACCAGTAAAATTACCAAGTACTGAAATTATGCCTGCAGATGTCAGTAAAATACTAAATGAAGCTGCAAATCAGAGAATAGCAGCACTAGCAGATCAAGGGCTCACTAAACTAAGGAATAATATTTCAAGTTTAATATCAGGAAGCGGAATTTCCCGAACACGATGATTCTTGTGTTAGACGAAAATAATTATAATATTTATATGTTTATATGTGATTATCAGTTTTATTCTTATGACTCACGATTACCAGATCAACGTGGAAGAATTGAACTACAAGTTCATGACACAGGTAAATATTTTCTACCCGCTGAGGCTTTTATTGAGGTAGAAGGTACAATTGTAAGAACAAACGATGCTAATTACACAGATGCCGTACAAGTTGGTTTTGTCAACAATGGTATTATGGCACTGTTTGGTAACACCACATATATGATTGATGGAAAAATATTGAATCGATTCAGAAAGATGTTGATGTTGCTACAACAATAATTGGTCTAGCAAGATATTCTGATGATTATACAAGATCAGCAGGTCCCACGATGATGTTTGTAAAAGATAAAAGATAATAATAGTCCATATAATATAAGACGACCAAGAAATTTTGCAGGAAACAATGATGCTGATGTGGCGCTGGTGGTTTGGTTCTAACCCAAATTTCAACTTGGAATTTGCAGCGCGTAAAAATATGTTGCGAGGAGCCAATAGAAGTTTTTCATGTACAATTCTACTATCGCATATTTTTGGATTTTGTAGGAATGTTAGAAAAGTTATTTTTGGAGCTAGACACACGGTTGTTTTTGTAAGAGAGGGTGATGATAACGATGCTCTGTGGAGACCTGCTGGTGATGCTGGTAAAGTAGTATTAAAAAATTTTCCTTGTGGATGCCGGTGATGACTCCATCGATCGTAGAAGAACAAAAATTACTTTCTTTCATGGACACAGGTGCTAAATCCTTGTTGTCATGGTTGACAACAAGCACGGATAGTATACAAAGTGATGCTAACGGTCAGTTTGCATGGCATATAGCATCACAAGAAGGTGTTTCTACACTGCGGCATATTTTTATTGTGTTTCAGAACACTGTTACCAGAACCAAAAAAGTCTGATTATGTCACGGACAAGCAATCATACTACGAAATTACCCCATTATACAAACAACATTTACTTGATATAAAAAATGCAACGGTGGATATTGAATTTTTATTTTCCAACAAGAGTATTATTCAGTGGAATTTTGCTATTGAGTTAGTTCCTGGAAGAGGAAGAGAAGAAAGAGGAAAAAGAAAAATGGATGTTTACTTAAGTCAAATTATTGAATACTTTAAAGAAATTAATAAAGAACATAAAATACATCTACAGCTGCTACGGCAAAGTTTCCAAGAACATGTTTTTGATACAACTTTACGCAGCAAAATCGTCAAACACATTGAAATACTGAATCAGCTCGCGTCCGACATGGAATAGATTAACCAGCGATTAATTCGGGTAATAATTAATCATATTGACGATGATCAATTTAGGACTAAACAACAGTTTTTAAATGCGTATTCGTTGACAGAAGCTAAAAAAATCACCTCCAAAATTATCGATGAAAACTTTCCTGAAATACTAGCTGCATGGAGAAAAACAATACCACCAGCAACTGTTCTCAAACATAATAATGATCCATACGAAGGCGGTAGACATGTATCCCCCGGAATAGTTAATATAACATCGATAATCACAGTCAGTCTAGTTTGTGATGTGATCGATGGTAGTGGTCAAATAGATCTTGGAAAGTCGAATCAGGCTCAACAAGGATATATTTTATATACGTTCACACCACAAGTTCCCCCTGGAAGTTTAATCGTGCAAGAACCAACTAATCCTGTTTATATGCAGTGTCATACAATTATGTTAACACGAATCAATTTTAAGTTCACTGACCACCTTGGACGCTTAATTGACCTATGGGGAGAGGAATTAATTGTGAATCTGTATGTGAAGTCGTAGATTTTTATCGTAATGATCTTTGAAACAAAATGTTAGAATATTCAGAAGATTGTCTATGTACTTCATTCGTGCACACCTCCCCCCAGGACAAACCCCAGGGCGAATGCAAAATGCATTCGCCACACGGCTTGCGTGGCGAGAGGTGTACATGAAGCTTTCAGGCTGGTGCCCCCACTTATATAGGAAAAACCCTATAGATCGGTACCGTCGACAATATGCCCATTAAGAGATTCGAACCGCTGACCCCCAGAACAAGAATCTAATCTGCTTGTATATGTTTCAGAAATTATTATGTAGTTTAACCATCACTAAAGAAATCAGTATTTAGTATTTTGTCTTAAAATACAACTGAATTTTAGTTCTGAACACATAAATTCAGCAAAAATACATCATATAAACGTATTTCTGCTTAACAAGATAGATTTATAAAATTAGTTATTTTCGGATAATATATGTACCCGAAAATAATCATTGAAACGTTCTGGCTACTTGTTGTTTGCTTTATTAATTATTATCGCAGAAAGAAATACAGATGAACCAAAAAACCAAACGAATTTAATAAAATAAAAATATTGTTTCTTAAAAATATATTGTTTGTGCTTAATATAAAGATCACATGTACCATAATGATAGTTATTGATACACAATAACATAAAATATAAGGGAGATAACTGATACTCTTCCTGTCAGCCAACGGAAAATATAAGGAAGATAACTGATACTCTCCCGTAAGCCACTCTCGACAAATCGAAATTAAATAAGTATGGTTTGTCGAATTAATGGTTTCTCAACTGACTTTAGAAATATATAACAAACCACAGAAAAAATGTTATTTACAAGTTTATATTTATGTACAACAAATTTCCGCTTACACAGAGTGCTTGTGATAATATTTATGTGCGAGTGTCTTGGTCAAGGGGAAGTAACTTCATTACATGAATATACTCAACGGAGTTATCTCCCTTAAATACACTTAAATTTATATTTTTAATGTAGAATACAAAAAAAAGAACAATTTATCGAATTTATGTTACAATATTATGGGTTTTCACCTGATATAACAAGGATAATTAACAAAAAAAATTATTTATTTACAAGTCTGATATTTTATCGTAAATATGTCTGCGGGTCCGTAGCATGGTCAAAGAGAGGTAACTTAATTACATGAGTATACTCAATGGAGTTACCTCCCTTAAATGTACTAAATTTATATTTTAATGATATAAAACAAATTCAATATAATTTGAGGTAATTGCTTGCTAAAGATGACAGTTTATCTCCCTAACAATAATGGAAAATAATTTTTTGTTTATATTTTTTTGAGATGGCGGATTGGTTTTATTTTCTGTGACGTATTTTACCGCACGCTGGTTGATATCAAAATATTATGCAGCAGAACACATTGATTGAAAAATTCTCTCTTCACCAGTCTGTACATTAAAGGATTTAATTGCTCTAGGAAGCCTTGTGAACTTACCAGTCCCTCCTCGTGTAGAGTTCTTGCTCTCTGTAATAGCCTGAAGGTTGGATAAATTATTGTTGGTTTTCACACCGTTGATGTGATTGATCACAAAGCTGCCTTTGATCACCCCAAAGAAACACTTGTATGTGAAACGATGATAGAGATAATTTTCTTCCCAATAGTAAACATTAGATAACCAGTATTAATAACAAAACCAACTGGTCTCTTCAACCTGCAATTTCTAATCACACCATCACGATTTGATTCATAGTTTGTTATTGTAGGATGCTTCACAAACTCTCCATTCATTATAATAATATTATTTGTTTAAATCATAATTTGTCTGAAAACATAGATAATCCTCCACAGATTTTATAGCGTTGTTACTGTTATTATTTTTTTATCATAGTATCTTTTAAGCTTGCGATATTTGTTTCCACCACAACTTGCACACAACTCTGTTTTACCTCGTACTCCAACACCACATCGCATACATGGTATTGGTCCTAAGCTTCCACTACGAATGCTCTGCAAGTGTTGTCTGCAAAATTCCTTTTTACAGGATTTATTACAAGGAGTCAATGAACTGATCATCAACCATTTGCGTTGAGACATTGTATATATAATATTTTAATTTAAATACTTGTTTGAAATATGATATGAACGAATTCAATAGATTATCCAGCATCAGGCCTTGGAAAGCAGATAAATTTAATCTCGACAGAATATCTCCTGACCTACCGATGCGAGATCTGGTTGATCCAAAAAAGAAAAGTTTGATTAATAAAATTCACGACGCCAAGAAAGAATTTCACGCAGATGGTGCATCATATGTCTGGTCAACGTTCAAGATTATACACAACAAAGATATCATCGACGCTACGATGAACGACAAACGAGCAGCAACTATCATTAAATACCTTGATAATCGCAAATATCTTTTCAGAATAAAATTTGTTGTGCTAACAGAAACAGATGATTGGATTATCCATGACAAATATGATCCTGTCCATGCTAATAAAAAAACTGTCTTACTAAGTAAAGATTCCAAACCAGGTCTATTGACTGGTATTGACAAACCGTATTATGAATGAGCATATCCTGTAACAGCAGTTGTTTATGGAATCTATCCGATAAATGAAAAACCCAGCGTTGATAATCTAAAGCCGATGAAATTTTCAAAAATAAACTGTGTAGCTGAACGAGTAACAGAACATTTTACTGTTTCGACTCGTGGAAACGGTTTAACAGATAAAAGACGTAAAATAGTAAACGAGTGGGGAGAAATGGTTAAAGATACCGGGGTGTCTATCAAAGATGTTGCTGAGTTAGGAAAAAAATTAAAATTCCCAATAACCATAGCGACGATAACTGGAGAAATATTATATGAATCAAAATATAAATCGAAAGGAGCTTAAGTTGAAATTATTGATCATAACGCACACATGTGGACTAACACAGTAACAGTGTTTCCATGAAATCGAACTTAGGAAGTTAGGAAAAAAATTAAAATTCCCAATAACCGTAGCGACGATAACTGGAGAAATATATGAATCAAAATATAAATCGAAAGGAGCTTCGATTGAAATTATTGATCATAATGCACATACTTGGACTAACACAGTAAGTGTTTTCATGAAATTGAACTGTTAAATTTTTCTGAGGAGATATGTTTGATTTTATTAACGAAATAAGTAAAACAATCCTGTGTCAGTATGGTTGTTTCAAAGCTCAGAAAACGATGAATCAGATATGGAAGAAAAAAGTAAATTTGATCAGTTTGTAAGACCGAATGGCGTTATTTATCAAAGAGATCTTCTCCATGAGAGAATGAAAAATTTTGCACTGCAGTATACTGATGATATTAACGAACTATTGAGCAACTGTTTTACTGTTCTGTCAGTTGTGGCTCATTTTGCTAGAAAGAAAAATTAGTGGAAACCAACTAGATTTGATTTTCTCAATGATATAATACCGAGTTGTGTTGAATACGGACACGGTGGACTATGGAATACTAAATACGATCATAAAGATGTTATTTCGGTTGATATGGTTGCATGTTATCCAGGAAGTTTTCTTGGATACGGAGATTGTTCTGTATATCTTAAAAGATTCTGTCATCTGACACAAGAAATGATGCGAGTATCGATAAATGGACCATTACCGGATTTTGACCTGACTGGATTTGCTTGTGTCGAGTCATTCAAGTTTGCTAAAGATCTTCATACGATTTGTTATGTTTGGTTCGGTAGGCATTTTTCAGAACAAATGTGGGCACCAATAGTACTATTACGATATATACTTGATTGTAAAATAATAATATCATTGATTGTAAGTGAAGCAATTATATCATACCGGAAACAAACCAAAGTTTGGTTACCACAACAAAAAGTGTATTCTGATGATGAAAACCCCAAAAAAACTGATTATGAGAATAAAATCGCAAAAGATCATGGATGATGCTGAGTTAGATTTTATAATCGCTGATACAACGAATAAAAACACGTTTATAAATCGAGAATAGCTTTCTTGACAAATGGAAATAAACTAGGTACAATTGTGAGCTATATGGACGGTGAGTCACTTCAATATACTCATTTAAGATCACCAATGTTAGCGTATGTTTCGATAAATTTATTATCGATGATAAATAAGGTTTCTGAGTTTGCTGTCAGAGTCGCTACAGATTCGTTTTATATCAATAAAAAATATTCAGGACAGTTAGAAAAATTAAATATAGACACTTGTGCATCGTGGGGTTCATGGAGAATAAGAAAGGAAAATATACTTAATTATTCTGAATCTGCTGATGTTGCGGTTCAAGATATTTATTGTAAAAAATATGAAACATTAAAGCTATCATCTGCACCATCGGTATACGATCCAATAACTAGACACAAGACAGTTTATCTAAACGGACCTGGAGGTTCTGGTAAAACCACTCGAGCGATCAAACTATTTCAGAATTCAGATATGATCGTGCTAACACCTACACACAGACTCGCGCGAGAGATGAAACAATGAGGAGTACAATCATGTACTTATCACAGCTTTTTTAGGTACAAAGGTGACGCATGGACTCCTGATCAAATTGGAGAAAAATATGTTCCGAGGATTATCGTTTGGGATGAAATATGTACAGTATCATCAGAAACATTAAAAACATTTCTTGATTGGTTATTAACAAGAAATACTGCTGTTATAATGTGCGGTGATCACGGTCAACCACCACTTATAGATGGACCATCTCCACATGATTGGCTGAAAAATTTCATTGATTACTATGAAGAAATAAATGATCATAGAGCACTTGATGCAGAATTAAAGGAATTTAAAAAATTAATCAGACTACAACCGAATAAAATTCAGTGTGAAGTAATGTGTAAAATAATTTCAGAAACTTCAATGAACGACTTTCTGCAAACATGGAGACCAAACGATTTGATAGTTGCAGGTAGAAAGATAGTTCGTGATACACTTCAACGGGAGTTGTTTCAGTTACAATGAGAAAAATTTCCAATATTGCCAGTTCCGTTATATTATCGACCAGCAGATACGTGATGGCAAAATATTGACGTTGATATACCAGGACAGGGGAAACAGAATCTTGTGGTGAATGATATTGTCGCAGTTGATATTGATGTTGTTGAAGATGCTCAACGTGCTGATAAATCCCCTTGGACGCTTGGATACGCGATGACGATTCATTCATCTCAGGGATTAATTATTACTGATACAATTGTTTGGATCGTTGATGATCGTATCAAATGGTCGAACTTAGTTTATCTTGCAGTATCTCGAGTTAGAAAAGTATCTCAACTGCGGAGAATCGTCATGGACTCATCAGTGATCAATGATGACCTCGATAAATATCGAGGCGATATAATAAGAAAAAAATTAGCTGGTTATAAACAAAAAGACAAAAAAAATAAACATGATTTTGATCTTGATGTTGAATTTATTAACACACTGAAACAACAACAGAATAATCATTGTGCTAGTTGTAATTGTATAATGTTATGACGGTATCTGAAAAATGATCCAAGACGATTTACCTTAGACAGAAAAAATAACAATCTTGGTCATACACGAGAAAATACTATGCTGACCTGTCTTGAGTGTAATCGACGTAGAGGTGCTAGTTAAGTGATTTGGGTGGTAATTGAGTGTCCTCGGGAATTATTTGTAATTGTTCACGTACGAATCCACGTTGAGGAGCAGTTGAATCCAGTCTGTAGATTGCTGGTCTACCAATGGATCTTGTTACACTAGATATCTTATGCATCGTAATACTCCAAATAGGATCATTCGCTCTTTTTTTACCACCTTCAAGTTCAACGGGTTCATATAAATATCTTACAGTGGTATTACCTAATACTGGTTGTGCTGAAAAACCATGTCGTTGTGTAGGTATATGCGCTTTTGTAATTGCATTAATGGGTTTCATGTTGGCTGTTCGAGTAATTTCATTATTTAACGCGGCTATCACATTTGGTAATCTTGCAACCCATTCGCGAGATCTCTTGTCTTGAATAAATTCCTTCACATATTGATATCCAAATAACCGCTCAGCAAGTGTTCGATTAAATCGTTCAACAATTGATCACGATGAATTGCAGTATGTCCTCGTCATATTTTGACGTTATGTTGTTTCATCAACGATGATACTGGACCAAGAAATTCTTTGCCAGGATCAACCTGTAATAGTTGTGGCCATTGTAGACCACCTTGTTGATAAATTCCTTCAAATGCAGAAGCTACCTCAGATGCTGTTTTAGTTTATAGCGGTTCTGCATCTTTATATCTACTTGCAACATCAACTACAGTTAGCGTGTATTTATGTTATTTGACATTGACCAATTTTAACGGTATCATGTGGTAGAAATGATATATCAGCTTGATGAACTTCATTAGGAACACTAACATCGAAATGTGCAAATCGAATTTACTTAGGTGGCGGTAGATAAATTTGCCATATTGCCTGTTTGGATAACCACGCTTTAGCAGTAGAATACTTGACTTTTGCTACATCAGTGAGTTTACTAATTGCCGCTTTACCCCTCCAGTATCCAATTGGGGAATAATAAATCAGTTCCATTTATATATTACCAGCCCCTAGCGCTAATTTACCTTTCATCGCGGATCTTACCAACCAATTAGCTAATTATTCTCTGATATTTTTATTTTTTATAGAATTAAATGAATGAATCAACTTCACATCTGCAATATGTCTGTCTTGTAGGTTTCTGCTTTTATATGCAACATCATGAACATGACATGCTTTATCAATAGCGTTTATTGGTTCCTCGCCTGGTTTTGGTTGATCTTGATTATCAAACCTGATATTGAGTCGAGTACCAGGACCACAATAATTATATCCTGGTAGATGAGTATTTAGCCCAGGGAGTGCCTGGGAACTTTGACATTAATTTAACAATATCACCACCATCATTTTTAGGTAAAAAAGAAAACTTTTTGCTGTTACATACTGCACATTTTCCACCATATGCTATTCTCGCATTTTTTGTTGTAGCCGTGGATAGATCATTAGTTGGGGTTTTAGTTCTATAGCGTAAACGATATAGATTCATGTATTTATATAATATGGATATAAATGATTTCTCAGTGACTCGAAAACGAGAACCTGTCAAACACCATCCTGCGTTACTGAACTCGATTAGGATGATAATAATAGGACCATCTGGAAGTGGAAAGACACAGTTGTTACTTAATCTTATAATGAGATGGCTAAAATGGGATTAGTTGTATTTGGTAGCACCATCAGTTGATGATCAACGATGTTATGATGTACTTAAAGATATTAATGAAAACGCAAGATTATTAGATAATGATGTTATCGAGTTTATAACCGATATTGATGAAGCACCATCAGTAGATTCCATAGACGAATTTATTAATAATTTGATTGTATACGATGATATGATGCTGGACAAACAATCAAATCCTGCTAGAATTTTTTCTCGAGGTAGACATAAAAACACTGATGTGATTTATGTTACTCAGCAATACACACAAATACCAAAGGTGATCAGAGACAACTGTAATATTTTAGTTGTGTTTAATGGAGATGATACACATACGCTGCGAAATATTCATCAAACTTGGTGTGGCGGTGACATGGCTATAAATAAATTTAAAAACTTTTTTCACGAGCGCAAGCTACTCCGCATGGATTTATAACAATAAATTTACATGATCCTCAAACACGATATCGTGTAGGTCTCGATAAAATATTTGGATAAATTAATAGCAGCAGGGAAGGCACGACCTCATATATGTAAACAAAGTATATAAAAAGATGTTTGTGACCTTATTTTTTTTCTTTGTATGTTGTTTTGTTTTAAGCAAATTATATTTCAACCAAGTGGTCTGTTCGCCTTCCCTACTGCTATATGACTCTGCCATTGATGATGATATCCTAGAATATCTTAGCCACACCAACCAGTATGTAAGCTAACTAGCCAGCCAGTTGAACTGGCTTTGTCAATGCTGTCAGTGCATGGTAACCTGGGAATCCAGTCGACCCTTATGGCCACACTGATTTAAGTGACTGCACTGGCCATACCTAGCCAGCCAGCTGGTCATACCAGACCAGTAGTCAATTTTGGTACGGTAACACTTATTAACTGCAAGTCCAGTTCAGAACACATCTGGATAGTTTCTGTTGGCCATTCCCACAGGCAGGTCATTTAATTCACATGCTGAAGATACTTAATTGTCATTACAATGAGGTATGTACAACCTGGTGACTTCTTCAAAGCATGAGGATGCTCCCCAAGTTGATAATTGTTGTCATGGTGATCTGTAGAACACTATCTTCTACCAAACAAGTGTCCTCTAACCTATAGCGGCGAATAAAGCCTACAGTGTTAGAGATTCTGTGGGTGTGATGATGTGGATGAACATCTCATTTAGATTTCTCCAATGGAATCCCAAGACTGCAGACATTTTTAGATGCCTTTCTGAGAAAATATGCCATCCAGGTAATTGCAAGGTGTTTTTCTGATCCAGTCAGCTACCAGCCACTTTGTCACCAATTCTGAAAGTGATGGGTACCAATATTTACCACATTGAAGCTCCCACATTGGATAAGGATCATTTGGCTGTTAATATGCATCTTAGGGCTTTAATATGTCTGCCCCACTCTTTCACAAGCAAGTATTCAATTGCACTTTGAAATTGGTTAGGAATATCATTTTGATTGCATCCTATATCAATCTGACATCCATGGTCATTTATAACTTGAAGGTAAATGCAAGAAATGACTATTCTTTTGATGTAATGAGTCATATCTCCAAGGTGATAAATAGAGCAGCACACCACATGATGGTGAAAGCTGTAACTACAACCTGCAATTTGTATTTAGTTAGACAGGACACTCTCTTGTGGTTGTTGTTGCTCAAACAGCACTATGCCACATGACAGAGCTCTCTCCCTTTCGGCTCACTCCACATGTTGGGGGTAGAATTGAAGAAGTTAGAAAACAGGTGTCTCAGGAGTTGTCCCATCAGCAGTCAGCCCTGGCTCCCTTCTTGACATATCCTTATCAAGAGCACATCCCAGAGAAATTGCAATAACCAATTGCCATATGAAGGAATTCACAGGGTCCTTTCTTGCACACACAACGTTTTGATGGTGTGAGTAAGTGTTTTGAGAGCTCATCCTTTTAGTAGAGCATTTATTATGCTCCTTGGGCCCCCGAGTGGCCGAGTGGTCTAAAGCACTCACCATTACAGATCACTGCTATCTCACCTCTGTCTGCATGGGTTCGAGTCTTGGATTCGGTTAATGTGAGTATGTGAGAAAGCTTGCAGGTAGCTTCTTGAGGGGCGGTGGTTCTTTCTGGAGTTTTCCTGGGTTAATACTGGCTGCCATGTATAGCCTATCCTGTGCTGGAAAATTGTGTTAAACCCTACAACAACAACAATATTATGCTCCTATTGGGTGACTTTGGTAGTGGATGGGAGCTCAACATTTCTTTCTCCTCGTAACTATTTTCCTAATGTTAATACTTGTAACTGAAGGAGAAAGGACATTTTGTAGCAGAAAGGAGTTTCTCTGAAATATGCCTTCCCACCCATAACTGCAAATGTGATTGCTAAAACCTGATGGTATCGGGTTCTTGGTTTGCCACCTAGCAGGATAATGGAAGCAAATCTGTGAGTTTCTTCTCTATGTCTATATCATGTATAAATAAGATGATGTTTTCACATCTATGTGAGGGCTGGATGCTCGATGTAGCAGAAAGTAATTCCTAACGTTAATATGATCAAGCATGTATTTTCAGACACTTTAATTTCCTACAAAATTTCCTTTCTCAAAGAACAAATTTCATTTTTTTCAGATTCCCTTTCCACAGTCAAATTCTTGAGATCTCAGATTTGACAACCCATTATATCCAGAACCTTTTATGAACATTATTTGCTTATGGGTGCATACAACTGAACATTTCTCACAGACCATATTGTTAATATTTGGGAAAATTACTGTTTTGTGGTAAGATCAACAAAACATGCTTACATCCTATGAACAAGCTATTGAAGATGAAACTGTTAAAATGATGACACCTTGTTTTTTTTAGAAGAAAACCCTTGTAGGTGTCCACTGTCAAAATTCATCTTGGTGAGATCTCCTCATTTACCTTGATTAGCACCTATGTGTTAACATCAATAAAATTAAAATGGTTTATGATTCAAGTCAACTACTGTGTACAACTTACCCATACATATGCATCTTTTGAAAAATTATTCCAGTAATTATTTTCAGCCACTGAGCAATCTTTATTCTTTTATGTACAATATTTTATATACTGCCATGCATTGACTGCTTCTTTAGCTCATAAAATTATTAATTACCAATTTCCTTAAGCAGTGTGGAAAAAGTATTGTCTACTTTTGGCTGCCTAGTACATGGGTATTAAGGTAATGAATAACCAAGCAGCTAGAGCTGCCCAGGGCTGACTAGTACATGGGTATTAAGGTAATGAATAACCAAGCAGCCAGAGCTGCCCCGGGCTGCCTAGTACATGGGTATTAAGGTAATGAATGACTAAGCAGCCAGAGCTGCCCCGGGCTGACTAGTACATGGGTATTAAGGTAATGAATGACCAAGCAGCCAGATCTGCCCTGGGCTGCCTACTACATGGGTATTAAGCTAATGAATGACCAAGCAGCCAGATCTGCCCTGTTCTGCCTACTACATGGGTATTAAGCTAATGAATGACCAAGCAGCTGGAGCTGCCCTGGGCTGCCTACTACATGGGTATTAAGCTAATGAATGACCAAGCAGCCAGATCTGCCCTGGAAGATTCCATATACTGACTTCGAATACAGTATAAATACAGTATAAATTAGCATGTTCTGTATGCAGGTAAAATAGGTAGACAGATCACTCCACACACAGCTTCAGATTTTCAAACTGATCCTCATAGAGGGGAAACCCTCATATGGAACAAAATCCAGAGATTAGGTGGCATTATGCCAATTACATAAAGGAGATATGTACCTGTTGCCTGATATACTTCCTTGGTGAACCTCATCCAGAGTGCCTTTACATGCCTGTTACATGAATACCTCCTAAAGGGTGAACCTCATCCGGAGTACCTACACGTACCTGTCACATGTATACTTCCTGAAGGGTGAACCTCATCCAGAGTACCTATACGTACCTGTCACATGTATACTTCCTGAAGGGTGAACCTCATCCAGAGTACCTATACGTACCTGTCACATGTATACTTCCTGAAGGGTGAACCTCATCCAGAGTACCTATACGTACCTGTCACATGTATACTTCCTGAAGGGTGAACCTCATCCAGAGTGCCTATCCTGCCTGTGATAACTGACAGTCAGACATATTCTTGTTGATTGCAATGTCTTCCATATAGTAATAATGAACATTTTTTTATGTGATCTTCATTAAGAAACTTGTGATGGTAAATCACCAGCGTAAATCTTTTACTTTATGAGGGAGTGCAGTTTATATAACTTGTTTTGATCAGTATTTTAAGTATACTACATTTATCTAAATCTACATTAGTGGGATGCATGATGTAGTTATTTCTTCAATCTCGTCATTGTCGTTGCAGTTTTGGTTCAAGATTTTTATTTATATTTAACTCCTTCATTTGCCAAAACTCCTTGATAGATTTTCATTATACTTGGCATGAATGATTAGTGTGTGTGTGATGTGGATTTTTAACCATTTTTCAGTCATATCACTACGATGTCTGCAATGAGGCAGTTTATAGTGATGTCTAGCATTGGGGCATCATGCTGCAGACATGTGGCATGATGTCCCACCCAGTCACATTATCCTGACACCTCGCCGACCAGTCCTAACACTAACCTTTTAATGCTGAGCACCAAGCGAGGCAGCTGCTGGTACCATATTTAAAAGTCTTTGTATGTCTCAGCCAAGGTTCGAACCCGTGACCTCCCACATCTGAGGCAGACACTCTAACCACTAGGCCACTGGAGCAGTCACATGAATGATTATGAAGCTGAGACAGTTCATTCTATAGATACTTGCTTTGTCTTTTTATCGTAGGATACTAAGTTGTTTTATGGGTTACAGATTTTGTTTGCTTATATTTCCTAAACCATGTGTAGATTTTCTACATGTTTGGGATGAATCGTTATGGATAATTTATTTTATGATGTGCTGGCATTATGGTCAGTCAAATTTGCATGAACAGTTTGGTAAATCAGGTGTTAATAGTACACTCAACAAACATTTCAGTGGACACTAACAAGTTATACAGTCTGGTCAAGGTTCACTCATAAGTAAGTTGATCACCCTTATGGAAGTATGCATGGTATAGGAAATTTGTCTTTGCAGACACCTCCACATAAAGGATAAATATGTTTGAACCTATTTTTAATTTTATTTGTAACCTCTAGATACAGGAAATCTGTCAACAAAGGACATGGTTTTCGTTGGTTCCTTAAGTTTACTTTATAAGCAGAGTTCACTGTACAATACATTCATGTTGTGGATTTCTTTTCTTTTTCAGGCACTGTAATCCCAGGAATATTCCTCGTCATCACAGGGTACATGGACTGTAATCACCAGATAGCAGCAATAGTACTTCTAACACTGTCTATGGGATTCTGTGGATTCCAGTTTGCCTCATTTTTCATCAATCATGGTGATATTGCTCCAAAGTATGCTGGCACAGTGTTTGGCTTCACAAACATGGGGGCCAGTGTCCCTGGTATCATCGCTCCTTATGTTGTTGGTGCTATCACTCCCAATGTAAGCATTTCATTCATATTTGTTAGTGTTTTTGCTGATGAACAGCATGTACTTATTGTAATCATTATATGCGTAGACTTGCTGTTGTATGATCAGTGGCAGATCTGGTCTAAGTTGATTGCTCTACTTATTGTATTCTCATAATTTTTCATATGCAAGACAATTTGGCTCATTGTAGCAAGAAAAACTCATTGTAGCTCATTGTAGCAAAGCAATTGATTTATTGTAGCAAGGCAAATAATTTATTGCTGCAAGACAATTTGGCTCATTGTAGCAAGAAAAACTCATTGTAGCTCATTGTAGCAAAGCAATTTATTGTAGCAAGGCAAATAATTTATTGCTGCAAGACAATTTGGCTCATTGTAGCAAGACAATTTTTCTCATTGTAGCAAGAAAAACTCATTGTAGCTCATTGTAGCAAAGCAATTGAATTATTGTAGCAAGGCAAATAATTTATTATTGCAAGATAAATTGGTTCATTGTAGCAAGGTGAATGTCTCATTGAAGCCAGAGAGATTGGTTCATTGAAGCAAGACAGTTTTGCTCAATGAAGCAAAACAAATTGGTTCATTGAAGCAAGACAAACTGATTCACTGAAGCAAGACAGATTTGATCATTGTAGCAAGACAAAATGGCTCAGTGTAACGAGATAAATCAAGATAAATTTTAAGAAGACAAAACTCTTTATGGAACTTTCAACCATAGAGCCCTGATGAAAATTTCAGATTTCACTTATTTTCTTCTTGTAGCAGCGATGACTTCACTGTTGCAAGTTGAGTGTTACAACACATTTACTGTCATATGTACTCACTTATAAGTGGAGTCCAGCTGCAAACAACATAGACCCTGATCTGCCATATGACAGCAGATCAGGATCTATGTTTATTTCTTCTGATTATTCCTAACAGAGACCCAGATGTACTGGTGCATTCTGCAATGGTAGATCAGGGTCTGTTTAGCGTATGGTTGGGCTCCATGTTTTATTGAGTAAATGCATTAAGTTAGTAAGGATATCTTTGTACCAGTAGAGCCACCATTTGCATCCTAAAATCCTCAAACATGAATTCTGACACTTCAGATAATATTTTCTTGAGAAATTGTCAGAACTGTAATTCTGTTTGGCATCGAATGACATAAAGTCACAATAATTTAATGTTTGCTATAATGTGTGTTTGATTTTGCTTTAAAAAATTTTGTTGTTAAACTGGTCAGATGCAATGTTACATTTGCAGACATAAACAAATTCTGTTTTATAACGTCTTTTTTCTTCTTGCAGAAAACCCAAGGTGAATGGTTGATAGCATTCTACATTGCAGCAGGAGTTTATGTGATTGGTGCCATATTTTACTTGATCTTTGCTCAGGGAGAGGTACAGGAATGGGCTCGTGAGGACGAGGAAGAATTAGGGACTCCACTTTATGAACTTAAAGGCATTGTGGAGGAGGAGCGTGAACAGGATCAGAATCACGATGATGAAAGCAAGCCTCTGTCTGCCAAATCCAAAACTAATGGTGTTTAACAATATTAAATTTATTGTGGACTGGGTGTCTGAATATTCATAGCAGTTGGACAACAGCAACTATAGGATATGTTCATGAATCAGACTGAAAATATGGTCAAAAGTGTCAGTAAAACTAGAAATATCAAGAACTCTAATTTCTTGTATACATTTTGTAAAAAAAAATCCCCTGGAAATGAAAAAGAACTCCCTAATGTATGTATGTAACAATAATCACATTGTTGTTATTGATTTTAGTGGTATTTTCAACATATCATTGGCTTTATTGTCGAGGAGATGGGAGCCAAGTGCCCTGCCAGGGGTACTTTTTGAGGCAGCCAACCTGGGCTGGCCTGGGTGGGTATCAAACCCATGACCCTTGGATTACAAGTTCAGTGCTCAACCAACTGAGCTACCATGGTTCCATAACAGTCATCGAACCTGCTATAAAGTTGTTCCTCTTTATGAAGTAAACTTTTTGATGTCCATTGCATAGATGTGATTATTAGGGAGACTCCATGATTTGGACACAAATTGAGAAAATTTGCGCAGATTAAGAATTTCCTTGTTTATTATATAATTGTGATAAAAAACACAACAAATGCCGAAAATTCTGTGCAACTAGTTTCACATTTAATGTATGCTTCTTCAGGCACGAAATGTTTTCGGCATGGGGTCGACAATTAAATTTACTTATCCTGCATCAAGTACGCTTGTTTCATTTTGAGATGTAAATGTAATAAAAAATATTGGTAACACTATCTCTATAAATATTCATATCAAGGAAACTAATATCCACCAATATGTAGAATATTCTTCATGTCATCCCATGTCATGTAAAAATGGTATACCATATAGCCAGGCCAAAAGATACCGACGCATTATTTCAGATGATTGTCAATAACAAAATTCTTTGAATAAATTACAAACTTATTTTCAAAATAGAAATTATCCTACATATATAATTGATTCTGCACTGAACAAAACCCATAATCTTACTCAACATGAGGCTTTAAACACAGCATATTGTAAAATAGAGTTGTAATTCCTTTCACAATACAGTATAATCCTTCATTACCTAATATAGGTCGTATAATTAATAAATATTATAGTCTCCTAAATTTATCCAATAAAACTAGTGTCAAATCACTTTTCAAAATTAAACCAATTCTCACTTATAGAAGACCCAAGAATTTGCAAGATTTTTTAATCAGAACTAAACAGACAGAAAATAAAAAAATACACTTTTCGTCATCTAAATGTAACAGACACCGGTGCTCTTAATGTGCAAACATAAGAGAAAGTACTTCTTTCAGTAGTGCTAATATAAAAGAGGTATTTTCTCTATGCGATAACACTAACTGCATATCAACTGATGTGATTTATTTAATAACAAGTAAAACATGTAGCATGCAATATTTTGGACAAACACTACAACAAGTTTCTAAGAGAATGAATAATCATCGCTTTCATATAAAAAATTATAGAGATCCTCAGTTTTCCTCTAATGTTTCAACACACTTTAACACCATTAATCACTCTCTACTTGATTTTTCTTTCATGCCAATAGATATTGTGCATGGTGACATGAATAGACTCGTAAAAGAAACTTACTGGATTCATAAGTTAGATACTCTGTATCCTAATGGACTATATAAAATTGTATAATTTAAATTGATATATTGTATATCCTTTATAACAATATAATTATATGTATGACTGTTTGTCTCTAGTTTATTTTATTACTTGTTTATTATATATAGTTTTATAAAATCTCCCTGAAATGAAGGCCATATGAATTGTAATAAAAAACAATAATTTCCACCAAACTGCTCTGTAAACTTTGTAATTGCTTTGCTTGTTAGATAAAAAAGACAATTTTTGATTTTGAAATTGAAAGATCAAGGGTCTAGATCCAGTAAACTAAACTCCAGTTAAAGCAGTCAACATCTCCACCATGTTAGTTTTACGAGTTCTTTTGTTTTGCATTCAGTAGCATATTTCCCTTTGGTTACCTTATTTTGGATTTCGTCAGTTCAGTCTACATAAATGTAACCAGAGTTCTGATAATAGTATTTAGGAGTTAAATTCCAAAACCAGTCAAAGAGATTTGGTTTTGTTGCATGTTAATGATTGCTATATTTGGGGTTTTAGAGACAAGATGGCTTTTTGTAGGAAAATATGGATAAGATAATATAAATAGTTGTATATTATTTTCACTTATATGTTCTGTTGTCTTTGTATTATGAAATAATATTGATATTACAATGGGGTCACATTCGAAGAAAAAGGTTGACCAATGGCAGTTCAAACAAAAGGAAAACAAACATCAGAAATGCAGTTAGTATTCTTTATTTGTGAAAGAAAATTGTAAGGGTATCATGAATCGGGTATTCTTTATTGGCATGCAAGGATATAATGCAAACTGATTTACCTACCTAGAAACCTTTCTGGCGGAGCTCAACGAGACGCACTCATAACAATACAGACATTAATTGTCAGTACAAAATTCAGGAAGATTGATAAGTTTCAGTAATTAAATTATCCAGACAGAAATTTATTGGGCCCAGGGCAGTGGCAGAATTGCATCTGTGCTGTCCACATATGCATACTTGCAATACACAAGTAAAGAGCATAATTTTTGTGCTCATTCAGTTGTTCATACTAAATAGAGATCACAATAACAAAACTAACCAAGATATACATGAACTCAGTACCTACAGTAATATTAATATCCAGACTGTCTTAATTACAGTAATATTAGTATCCAGACTGTCTTAATTACAATAATATTAGTATCCTGGCTACTTTAATTACAATAATATTAGTATCAAGGCTACCATAATTACAGTAATAGTATTATCTAGACTGCCTTAATTACAATAATATTAGTAGCCAGGCTACCTTAATTACAGTAATAGTATTATCTAGACTGCCTTAATTACAATAATATTAGTAGCCAGGCTACCTTAATTACAGTAATATTAGTATCCAGACTGCCTTAATTGCAGTAATATTAGTAGTATCCAAACTGCCTTAATTGCAGTAATATTTCCATACTAAATTATAATAATATTTGTATCCATACTACCTTAATTACAGTTATATTAGTATCCAGACTGCTTTAATTGCAGTAATATTTCCATACTAATTTGATTACAGTAATGTTTATATCCAGTCTACCTTAACTACATTAATATTAGGATACAGTATGCCCTAATTTCAGTACTAATAATATCCAGACTACCTTAGGTAAGATGTCTTGTTTCTGTATCAGGCCTGAAAATTAGTTATTTAGCCCAAGTCTAATTAATCTTCTGTCAGACTAGTAGCTTTCATATTTTCAACAGTCCAGTAGCTAGCAAAATTTCAGCTGTCACCATTCAGCTGGTGAGAAAGAAGAACAATTCAAAAGGACTACTGAATACTTGCTTATAAGATGAGTATAGCTACAAACTGCAGAAACCCAGATCTGCTGTTGCATAATGTGCTGTCAGATACGAGTCTGTGCAGTTTGTTAGGAGTAATCAGTAAAACATTCAGCATAGACCCTAATCTACAAGTGCATTAAGCAATGGCAGATCAGGATCTTTGTTGCATTTTGACTCGACTTATTAGTATATATGGTAATTCATTTCTCAAGCTTTAAGCACTCTAGCTAGAGCTTCTAGCTACAAATGTTAAATTCTAGGCCTATGTATTCAACTTCTTTGGAAAATTTTCCAGTATTCTCTAACCCAGATTCTCAATTATTGTAATCTGTATAAAACAGGTTAGACAGTTGTTTAGATTAATATGGATTTATTGTATTTTACTTTAATTTATAATAATTTAAAATGATACATATTGTAAGGAAATTGTTGTCAGAGCATGTAGAATGTCTTTGTAAAATTTTACTTACAATGAAGAATAAGCCCGTGTTTTTTATATAATCATTTGTTTTATGTTTTATGACAAAAAAATTTTTTAATGTTTGAAGTGAACATTGAAGTAGATTTGTATAATATGAATGATAATTTGTGTACATGTTATTTTTTGTGCTATATTCATTTTTATTTTTGCATGTTCTAAAACCATGTGTGTGTGTGTGTGTGTGTATATATATATATATGTATACACACACACACTCAATAGGATATCAGTTTATTATTTTAGAAGGAATAAAAGATGAACATAACTGATATCCTGTTGGATTTACAAATTTGTTTCTATACATGAACTGGGACATGGACATATTCACTTTTACAAACACACACACACACACACACACGTGTATATATATATATATATATATATTTTTGATGGTTATATGTCTTTAGAGTAGAATTCTTGGCTTATGTGTTTTTTGGGTTGTTTGGATGCAAGAAGCTTAAAATTAAATCCATTGTGCATGTCAATCCTTAGCCCCTCCCTTCCATCTCCCACTCACCCACCCACATCCACATCACACAGTTGTATTGGACATCGGTTTTCAACAACACTGTTGCAGTTTCTCTAGTTTTGTTGAATTTCCAAGTAAGCTTTTATCAGATAAATTTATATGCATTCTAGTGCGGTAAACAACATTTTCAAATTGCCTTTGATGATGTTTTAACAAAATACTTTTAATTGGATACTGGTAATGACTGTACAGGTGATGTACTCTAAATGCCGATTCATCTGACGAGTTTTCCTTTTAATGTCATTTATAAGGAAGAAATAACATTCAGTTTGTGCTACTGTGCTTGTTTTTACACCATTGCAGGCACCATATGCTGTGACTCGTGTGCAGCTCACATACATGCACGTATATTATTGCTCTTTGAGAAAATTATTCAAAATAACCGTGATGTGAAACTTAGTGGTATAATTTGCCCAAAAACTTCCTTAATTTACAAGTGTCCTTTGGGGCAGATTACTTTCAGTTTATGAAAATAACCTGTGGAACACGTTGATGGCTTAAATTGAGTGTTACCTGTATGGTACATGTCCTGCATATTCAGTCCAGTCGGTAAGGAGACTTGCTCCCTTATTGATAGTCGATTACATTTAGAAAAGGTCATCTATAACATTTCCCAAACAGATCATTCTTTTTTTAAAAGTTATAAGTAGCTTTTTCATCCTTAACATTTTTCTTAACTAATCTGCTCAGATTTTGTGAAAGTGGGTGATGGCCTTAAAATCGGCCTTAAGGTTATGTGAGAATTACTGTCAAAATCCATATGATGTTACAGTGAAGATTCTTTTTGATCCAGTAATTGAAAATCGGGTCACAAGGCACAAACTACAATCTGATCGTAATCAAGATCATACATTGTATTCTAATAGAGATGTTCCAAATGACTTTGCCACTTTGTACACTTTGAAATCTTTAATCTGATCGGTGAATCAAATGGTCAAGGAAACTTGGTCTCTTGTTGGTGTCTATCAGATCTATTTTTCCATAGATCTTGATTTTAATCTGATTGCAGGCGACATCAATAAAAAGTTGCTGCCAATAAATCTAAGATGGATTTTTCCCCCACATGTTTGAGCAGTATCTCTGTCATGTTAACAGTTCTCCACAGATGACAATGTCATAAAAACATTTCATTGTTTAAGATGACAGTATTATAGGAAATTTGTAAAGATTTTTGAGGCATTTCATTATTATTTTACTTCCATTTGTCAGAACAGTACTTTATATTAATTAATGTTTTTTTTTATATTTCTTTGTTTTATTCTGTGAAATCATGTGGCGTACTTTGTTCAACTTGAGTGATGACACTTGCAATATTGTAAAATTTACATATGCTCGGCTTTTGCTATTTAGTGTTTTTCGTACAATGAAATATTTCATGCATAATATATCATTTTGGTGAGGACTTTGCCCCTCCAAATGATAATTATTCTTTGAAATAGTTTTTATAACTAGTTATGTGTTTCTTTTCATCCCAAGGCATGGAGACCTAATTGTAATTTTACCTTAGTTGCAATATATTTTGTGGTGAGAGTATTAACATTGTAAATATTTTGAAAGATGATGGCATGTGGCAAACAGTCTCTTTTTCTACCTCATAGTATGTTTATAAGTGTATCTTAATTATTTCACCCTAAATATGACATGGGAACCAGCTTAATAACTTTGTCAATAGTAGGGGCTGGGTTTTATATCAAATATTTCCATGATAAATATTTGCCAACATTTTGTAGAAATGAATTGGTGGGTAGGGGTGTTCTTATCAAGTATGGGATGATATTTTGATATATACTACAATACGTATCCAATTAATCCATTTTGCATACATCTGTATGCACACATCCCCCCCCATGTGATGCTCAGGAAAATGTAATGTTAAATGATACGTTTAACACAATGAAAATCATAGGTTCTTGTCCATGCCCGAACATTAAATAAAATTTCTGGGTCTACGCTGTTTTCAGTTAGATTCATGTAATGTTGAACAAGAGGCCTTGATGATCAAATCTGTACGTACATATTTCTGAAAAGAATTCTTTACTAACGATAATTACAAACTTTGACATTATGAGCACACAGATATCTGAAAGGATGCACCTACTTGACCCTTCTGAATTTGACTAAATATTTGCCCATAATTTTCACAGGCTGCTGGGAAGTTGGTGAAATAGTGTCACAGGTGTCTCGCATGTCTCATAGCATTACACAATTCTTCTGTTTCCTCCTTATTGGCATTTATCTTAATGTTTTCTTTGCTTTTTAACTGTGTTTTGTAGTTACTGTATATACATTGAATTTATCTGGAAGGAATCTTGCTGAAAGGAATTTAAACACACTTTTGAAAACTATATGGATAAACATGAAGAACTGATATGTTATCTTTTATTTAGTTGAGATTTTTATTTGAAATCAAGGTTGCAGTTTAGTTACATTTTAATTTTTTGTATACTGGTATATTGTATCAAATGCATGATTCACTTTTTAATTAATTACTCTTGTATTCTTTTATTATTGCAGTAGTTCTTAAAAAAATAATGTGTATGTGTCACATGTATACCTGTAATGGAATTTTCTTGCTTATTGATAATGCCATCTTATTTTTAGTGTCCTTTTTGAACAGTTGTACATTTTACATTCATTTCCTTGACATGCTTTGTGAACAGTTGATCTTGTTATAACTAACTGCCGTATTTTGTTACTTCCATTGATTATTTCTTACATGTAAATTTGGTTTTCTTTGTTGTTGTATTAGAAAATGCTTTCTTGTCATAAAGCTCAGAAATAAAGTTTAGAAAGAAAAACCATCTTCTGAGTCGAGAGGTTGTTAGGGATGACAGTCTAAATTTTCTATCAGTTATGATGGACATATGATAGCTGTTATGAACTGTGTAATTTTATTTCAATCTTTATATTCATGCAGGGTGGGGTGTTGGAGAGAGAGCTAAATATATTGAAACCTGCCTTATTTGTTACCTTTTATTTAAAGAATATATGCTTATAACAGACAAACCTTACAAGTCACTTTTTTCATTTCTGTCTTGTTTTATATCCTTATTGGGTAAGCCTGCCTATAGAAGACAGCTGTGTGGTCTCTGTGTCCTGTATAGACAGATTTCATCGTTCATGTCCCTTATTTGCTGATTTAATGTGGACCCTATTGTGAAAAGTGTAAATATAGTTTGGCCGTTTCATAATGTGCCAGCACATCAAAGTCTTCACTCTTGGTTAATACATTGGCTAATGATTAGGGTAAGTCAGCTTGTTAAGGTCTACACTTATTTTGTTAATGCAATGGCTGATTATCAGGGTCAGTGCTGTTGCATAATGTATCACCATATCACGGTTTGCACTCCTTGTTGATGCATGGGCTGATTATCAGGGTCAGTGCTGTTGCATAATGTGTCACCATATTACGGTTTGCACTCCTTGTTGATGCATGGGCTGATTATCAGGGTCAATGCTGTTGCATAATGTGTCACCATATCACGGTTTGCACTCCTTGTTGATGCTTGGGCTGATGATGATCATTGGCTGTTCTGTTACATAATGTCTTAGTTGAATAGGGTCAGTGCTCTTTGTTCATGCACAGACATTGTGGTCTGTGCTGTCAGGGTCCATACTGTTTGTTAATGCACGGGCCGATGATGATGATCAGGGCCAGAGTAGTTGCATCATGTATCCAGGTCTGTACACTTTATTACTGCACTGATTTTTTTATATCAATCATTACTGCACTGATTTTTTTATATCAATCAGAGTATGTGCTTTTTTCTGTCACTTATTGTATTTGTGTGTCAAGGTCTACACCCTTTTTTTTGCGTGTGCTAGCAACGTCTACACTCTTTGTTGATGCACTAACTGACCTGGTTCTGTGCCAGCTGCCATTGTGAGCCGGATGTTGTACAAATAAAAACAACTACTCTTATGTTACGTGTTTAGGCTCAAATAAACAGTAACACAAACAAGAGTGAAAACAACAAGCTTTGAAAAATATAACAAATAATTTATTTCCCTGGAAAAATACTGTAAAAATTAAATGGGAACTTATGGGTTCCAGAATCAAATCCACGAATAAAAAAAGCCCTAATATTGAAATGTTCTGATGATTCCAAGTTTGAGTCCCGACGAAGAATCCAAGATGGAAGGCAATGACGTATGCTGTAGCCTGTACTGTGTTGACGTCTACAATTCCTTTTAGAAACATAATAATTAATCCTCCGGTCATGGAAATCCAAATAAAATTTTCAAGAAATGACCTTGTTCAAGGGTTCTGTATGAATACAATAATATTTCCAGAGAAACAAATAGAGTCCAAATAATTTGAAGAAAAATTAACATATAACTCAAAATCTTCAATACTGGTCACAACAGAAGAAAACAACTTGACATCAAGTGTTTAAAAGCCTGGACTCTCCTCCCTCTCTCTCTAAACATCACTATTAATACTAAGTATTTCCCAATTTCGGAAATGCCTAATTGCGAAATAGAGGATGACGTTATCATGTTTACATGTAAAAGTCACATGTATGTCCTTGATAAGAACCATTCATTTTACTCCTAGAAAAAAGTTGTTTACTTAACCCTCAATCAAGGCCAGGAACTAAGTCAAATATAGAAACAAGTGTTTCTATTATTAGGTATCTAAGGAAAACTTTGATCAAACTGAATTTTCTGGAAAATATCAAATTCCTAGTAAACAAAATTACATTACATTGACATGTAAAGAAAATAAAAAGATTCCAAAACCCACAATCAAATCAAATCAAACACAACTTAAATCATATATAAATTAAATCAAATATATGTAACACTACAACACTCGCTGGTCATGGGGTTTATTAACAAACAGGAACGTGGGATAAAAACCTAAAGCAAAACAGAATGAATACATAAAATACAATTCAAAAACAACAGATTCTAAAAATATACAGTATTACAAACAAGACATATGATAACAACCTGCATGCCATTATTTCAGTATATCGGCTCAATAAAATAAATTATTCTTACCAGACACAAAGACCCAAAATCTGCAAATGTTGCAATTGTCTCGAATTCTGACCCTAAATATAGGCCTGTGCTAAGGACTTCTATTAGGTGGCATGGGCTTGCAGTTGGCATGCGCTTCATGCTTTGTGACTGATAGCCCACTCGTTCATTCACGATAAACGCACCTGGGTACACATGATGGTGCATCAAAGTCTATACGTTTTGTTCATGCATGGACTGATCAGGGGCTTTGCTGTTTGCTATTGTGTACTCCTTATACATTGAATAAATTAAAAAATAAGGATTTGAAGAGAGATATCTATATTAATAGATAACTCTGTTGGGAAAGTTACACATTTTGATAATCCCTGAGCATACCAGCACAGGAGTATTAAATAACAAAAATGCAGCTTTGAAAACAATTACTTATCTTCATTTTCAAATTATTTTGATTCCAACATGAAAAATAAACATTTTTTTTCTTTCTTCACTTGTTGCTATCTGGTGACCTAGAACTAAGACAGCATTTTGATCAACCACTAGTTGACCTGTGTTGAGATTGCAATATCATGTCATACTGAGCATTGACTGCTGATATGTCATACTGACCATTAGCTGCTGATACGTCCTACTGAGCATTAACTGCTGATATGTCATACAGAACATTAGCTGCTGAAATGTCATCCAGAGTGTAAACTGATGGTGATGCATGCGAGGCTCCAAAAGAAGTACTGGTGGTGAAAATGAGTATTGTATATAAAGTTAATTCCAAACAACATAGATCCCGACCTGCTGTTTGCAGTTGAACATTACCTTTTTATTGTCTGTGCATTGTATAAGGAGATGAAATGGTTAATTTTAGAATACAACATGTTCAGTTTTGACGATGTCATAAGTAAAAATTATGCTGTCTGCCCTTTCATTTACCTTTCTGCTTAGGACAGCTTATAATATTTTTTAAGATGTGTAATGTTTTTTTCTCTCCCATATTTCAAAATAGGAAGGGTTCCTTGCGAAAAAGCCATGATATGCTGAACCCCTACTGTAATCAACATTATTGTAACATTAATACTACCACTGTATCTTAACATTAATACTATCACTGTATCTTAACATTAATACTACGACTGTATCTTAACATTAATACTACTACTGTACCTTAACATTAATACTGACACTGTATCTTAACATTAATACTGTTACTGTAGCTTGAATTATCAATACTACCACTGTATCTTAACATTAATACTACCACTGTATCCTAACATGAATACTACCACTGTATCTTAACATCAATACTATCATTGTATCTTAACATTAATACTACTACTGTATCTATACATTAATACTACCACTCTATCTTAACATTAATACTATCACTGTATCTTAACATTAGTACTACTAATGTATCTTAACATTAATACTGCTACTGTATCTTAACATTAATACTACCATTGTATCTTAACATTAATACTACCATTGTAGCTGAGCATTAATACTACTACTGTATCTTAACATTAATACTGCCACTGCAGCTTGCATTAATACTACCACTATCTTAACATTGATACTACCACTGTATCTTAACATTAATACTAACACTGTATCTTAGCATTGATAATTTAACTGTATCTTAACATTAATAATACCACTGTATCTTAACATTAATACTACCACTGTAGATTAGCATCAATACTACCACTGTATCTTAGCACTGATAATATCAAAGTATCTTAACATTAATAATACCACTGTATCTTAACATAAATACTAACACTGTAGCTTAGCATTAATACTACTACTGTATCTTAACATTAATACTATCACAATCTTAACATTAATACTACCACTGTATTTTAGCATTAATACTACTACTGTATCGTAACATTAATACTGCCACTGCAGCTTGCATTAATACTATCACTGTACCTTAACATTAATACTACTACTGTATCTTAACATTAATACTGACACTGTATCTTAACATTAATACTGTTACTGTAGCTTGCATTATCAATAGTACCACTGTATCTTAACATTAATAATACTTCTGTATCTTAACATTAATACTGTTACTGTAGCTTAACATTAATAATGCCATTGTAGCTTAGCATTAATACTACTACTGTATCTTAACATTAATACTGCCACTAGCTTAGCATTAATACTACTACTGTATCTTAACATTTATACTGCCACTGTATCTTAGCATTAATACTACTACTGTATCTTAACATTAATACTACCACTGTATCTTAGCATTAATACTACCACTGTATCTTAACATTAATAATACTTCTGTATCTTAACATTAATACTGTTACTGTAGCTTGCATTAATACTACTATTGTATCGTAACATGATTACTACTACAGTATCTTAACATGAATACTACCGCTGTATCTTAACATGAAAACTACCGCTGTATCTTAACATTAATACTACTACTGTATCTTAACATGAATACTACTACTGTATCTTAACACGAATACTACTTCTGTATCTTAACATGAACAATACTGCTGTATCTTAGCATTATTGCTACCACTGTATCTTAGCATTAATACTACTACTGTATCTTAACATTAATACTACTACTGTATCTTAACATTAATACTACCACTATATCTTAACATTAATACTACCACTGTATCTTAACATTAATGCTACCACTGTATCTTAACATTAATACTACCACTATATCTTAACATTAATACTACCACTGTATCTTAGCATTAATACTACTACTGTATCTTAACATTAATACTACCACTATATCTTAACATTAATATTACTACTGTATCTTAACATTAATACTACCACTATATCTTAACATTAATACTACCACTATATCTTAACATTAATACTACCACTGTATCTTAACATTAATGCTACCACTGTATCTTAACATTAATACTACCACTATATCTTAACATTAATACTACCACTGTATCTTAGCATTAATACTACTACTGTATCTTAACATTAATACTACCACTATATCTTAACATTAATATTACTACTGTATCTTAACATTAATACTACCACTATATCTTAACATTAATACTACCACTATATCTTAACATTATTACTACTACTGTATCTTAACATTAATACTACCACTATATCTTAACATTAATACTACCACTATATCTTAACATTAATACTACTACTGTATCTTAACATTAATACTACCACTATATCTTAACATTAATATTACTACTGTATCTTAACATTAATACTACCACTATATCTTAACATTAATACTACCACTATATCTTAACATTAATACTACCACTATATCTTAACATTAATACTACCACTATATCTTAACATTAATACTACTTCTGTATCTTAACATTATTACTACCACTGTATCTTAGCATTAATACTACTACTGTATCTTAACATTAATACTACTACTGTATCTTAACATTAATACTACTACTGTATCTTAACATTAATACTACCACTATATCTTAACATTAATACTATCACTGTATTTTAGCATTAATACTACCACAATATCTTAAACATTAATACTACCACTGTATCTTAACATTAATACTACTACTGTATCTTAACATTAATACTACTACTGTATCTTAACATTATTGCTACCACTGTATCTTAACATTATTACTACAGCTGTATCTTAACATTAATACTACTACTGTATCTTAACATTAATACTACCACTGTATCTTAACATTAATACTACTACTGTATCTTAACATTATTACTACAACTGTATTTTAACATTAATGCTACCACTGTATCTTAACATTATTACTACTACTGTATCTTAACATTAATACTACCACTGTATCTTAACATTAATACTACTACTGTATCTTAACATTAATACTACCACTATATCTTAACATTAATACTATCACTGTATTTTAGCATTAATACTACCACAATATCTTAAACATTAATACTACCACTGTATCTTAACATTAATACTACTACTGTATCTTAACATTAATACTACTACTGTATCTTAACATTATTGCTACCACTGTATCTTAACATTATTACTACAGCTGTATCTTAACATTAATACTACCACTATATCTTAACATTAATACTATCACTGTATTTTAGCATTAATACTACAACTATATCTTAACATTAATACTACCACTGTATCTTAACATTAATACTACCACTGTATCTTAACATTAATACTACCACTGTATCTTAACATTAATACTACCACTATATCTTAACATTAATACTACCACTGTATCTTAGCATTAATACTATCACTGTATTTTAGCATTATTACTACCACTGTATCTTAGCATTAATACTACCACTATATCTTAACATTAATACTACCACTGTATCTTAACATTAATACTACCACTGTATCTTAACATTAATACTACTACTGTATCTTAACATTAATACTACCACTATATTTTAACATTAATACTATCACTGTATCTTAACATTAATCCTACTGCTGTAGCTTAGCATTAATACTACTACTGTATCTTAACATAAATACTGCCACTATATCTTGTTGGTAGTGAATCAAAGTCCACAGAAAAAAAACACTGACAAAAACATTCACACAACTTCCTTAATATCATAAAACTAGATAGCTTATTATGCAGTGCAAAGCATGTAATGTGTTCCTTTGTGGTCATCATGTCTTGTGATAAAGTACAAAGCATGGCACATGGCCTGTTGTGGTCCACATGGCTTATTTTGTGTACAAAGCATAGCACAATCCCATGTTTCTATGGTTTATTATACAACACAAGGCATGTCAAATGGTCCCTTGGGGGTCTTTATGGTTTACTATACAGTGCAAGGCACATGACATGTTCCCTCATCTCTATGGTTTATTACAGTTCAATCAATGTCACATGATCTCTTGGTCTTTATGGCTTATTCTACAGTGCAACATATCACATGGTCATTTTGTGGTCTTAATGACTTGTAAAATAAAAGGCATGTCTAATGGTTCCCTCATTGTCTTTATGGTCCATTATACAGTACAAGGCATGTCATATGGTCCCTTGAGGTCTTGATGGTTTATTATACAGTACAAGGTATGTTGCATGGTCCCTTGTGGTCTTTATGGTCCATTATACAGTAAAAGACATGTCACATGGTCCCCAGTAGCCTTTAAGGTTTATTATACAGTACAATGTTTCACATGGTCCCTCATGGTCTTTTATGGTTTATTATACAGTACAAGGTATGTTGCATGGTCCATTTGTGGTCTTTATGGCTCACTATACAGTATAAGACATGCCAATATAGTCTTTCAAGGTCTTTATGGCTGATTATACAGAGGAAAGTATGTCACAAGGTCCCTTGTGGTCAGTATGACTTTTTACACAGCACAATGCATGTTGCATGGTCCCTTGCTGCATTCATGGCTTATTATATAGTACAAGGCATGTCACATTGTCCCTTGTGGTCCTTTATATAATTAAAATATCAGTGTGTCATCTGGTAGGGATTATTGGATGTAATGGTATTGTTTTGAGGGTTTCTTGTGTATTCTATCTGGAGCATAAATTAATAGTTGTGGGTTTGATGCCATTTTTCAACACATGACAGGCTATACATGGCAGTCAGTATATTTAGTGAAGGAAGAACCCAGCAAAACCATGGGAAGAATCACTGAGCCATGGTAAGCTACAAGGAAGCTTTCTCACAAACCCATGCATACAAAGATGTAAAGGCAATCACCTTAGAACACTGCTATCTGGGGCTGTGATGTAAATGGATATATATCTATCTATTGGTGAAAGATGGACAGACAGATGTATAATTAAAAATGTTTAGGGTACAACTATAAAAGAACTACTAAACGTGAAGCTCACCAGGCATAGATTGGTCCTAAGGAAAATCAAGTAATAGCCATTGCTAGGGGAGCTAGTCCTAACATGGTTCTAATGCATGGAACATTCCTACAAATTACAAGTCAGAATTGAAAAGTCAAAAATGGGTTTTTCATCTCTTGCTTTTGAAGCCACACCATATCAAACATTATTCTGGTTAGACATATTCTTACCAATGATAAAACTGACTCTGCTATTCTGGAAGTTGAATCTAGGTCTTCTACCAATTGCTATAGAAGTCCCAAAGAGCCACATTGGAAACAAATTGGGTAGGATGCAACATTTATCATGCCAAGTTTAATCTAAGTATGCTCAGCCGTTCAAGAGATGAAAATGGGTTCCACATGTGGATGTGACTGAGCATAAACTAAGAAACGGTTAGTACAAAGATGAAGCCAAACTGGCTCTGCTCTTGTGAAGGAAAGTTTTAAATGGGTTTACATTACTTTCTAAGGAGGTGCCACTGTTGCTAGAGGAGCTAACCCAAGCACAATTTTGATAGAGTATATCCTTAGAAAGGTTCCTTTCAAGTTTGATCAAAACTGACTGCCATTTTGGAAATGATGAAACCAGGTATTCCACCTAGTTGCTGTTGAGGGCACAAGACACCCTGGAAATGAGATGATGATGTAGACACCAAGTTTATTCAAAGTTAGCTCAGCCATTCAAAAGAAGATGAAAATAGGTTCTCCATATGGTTGTCATGGAAGTCCCATTATTGCTATGGGAGATATCCAACACAAATGCAACTGAGCATAATCCAAGAAACATTGCTACACACCTGGATCAAAGCTTGCTCAGCCCTTGTGATGAAAAAGTTCAAAAGTTCCACAAAGGGACTGATTCACTACTGGCTAAAAAGAATTTCCAGACATTCAAAAGACCATTTCTTTCATTTAACTGTTGGGTGTTGAAACCTACTATTTTATATTTTTCAAATCTGCTATGGTGGACATGCTGGATATAAATTTGGTACAAAATTCATTTAGGACCAATAAGGATTATTAAGAAACCCGATGTTAATGAGGCTTAGTTTGGGAATAAAGGTAACAAAATTTTCAAAATGGATATCATACTGACCATATTTGATATCAGATCACCATCATTTCTATTTAATACCAACTAGTCATTCGAAGTCTTGGTGGAAGGACAATGTCATTATGATCAGCCATCTAATAAAAGTACTGACAAGATTTTCAAGATGGCGATTGTGATAATCATGTTAGAAGTTGTCGACAAACTAGACACCATAAGAAGTCTATCAGTTGAGTTGATAACCTCATTTTAGTATGACCGTTCACTCAGGAAAAACAGTGATAAGATTTTCAATATGGTCACTGTGGCAGTCATTGAATGTCTGATGGTACCATTAGGACCATCTAGACAACATAAGAAGTGTAATAAATTATACATGTATATACGACTGTTTATTCAGGAGGAGTTGTGATAATATATTCAAGATGGGTGCTATGGTGGCATTACAGGAGAGTGTGTGAAACTCGCCAAAAACTCCTGCAAGCCTACAGGACCAGTAACCTGAAAATGTTACTGATCCTGTCCATAACCCAAAGGTCCCATCCATAACCATCTGGTCCTGTCCATAACCAACTAGTCCTGTCCATAACCTAAAGGTCCCATCCATAACCATCTGGTCCTGCATTCCATCATACCTGAAGGCAAAAAGTTGTAGATGACTTGATGACAAAATTCGGATAAACTTGAATAGTGTCATGTAGTACACATTATTTATATAATGAAAAATGTGGAATATAAAGGAAAACACAAAACAAGATATTTATATATCAGATTAAGCATAAGATGGCCACTTTACTGACTAATGATTACTGTCCAGTTGTTCCAGATCCATACATTACTTGTCTAGAGGCTGGGCATCATAATCTAACCACTGATGACCAGTCTGAATAAGAATCAGGATCATCGTCCAATGACTTGTCATCAATGACGATATCAGAACTAGACTTGGCCTCCAAGGACGAGTGTGTCGTATCCAGCTACTCATGAAATTAGGTCTGTGGAAAGATGAATTCCACCAGTGGACTGCTGGAATTGAATAAAATGCATCCATATTAGCAGAATGCAGCTTAACAGTTTGTTCTGCTCAGCATCATTATCTGTAGCTTGGTGATTTTTCACATCAGCATCTTGAAATGTAGATAAATTTACCCATTTAAAAATAATGATCATCTAGTTTTCCTTAAAATAATTTAATACTTAACATTTTTGATGCAGTTTGTTTAATCATTAGGCCATATTTGTTTATCTCTGGCACATAACCGCTCTCATAAATACTTGGTCCAGTTTCAAATAAGCTCTTCCATTAATCCAGGACCAATGTGGCTGATTACATATGCACAGACCACTCTTCAGGACAAACTAAACAAGTAGTGTCGCTCAGTATGTTGATATAAACGGTGTTGAAATCATTCATGCTCAAAACTAATTTGGTAACTTGAGATACATTTTGAGAATCTCATGTGAAAAGTCTCTGAGCTAAAGTCTCAGATATCACTGTCATGGTTTTAGCATGCATCTTGTTTATTTCAAGCAAATTATGTAACCTGTTGTTTTCGTTTGATAGTATCTTATTCTTTTTCTAATTTTTTTGTCTTCCTTGGCTGTGTTTGTTTTTAAGCCTCTGGCAGCTTCCTGGTATGCATGTACCTGGACATGTTGATGTTGGGAATTGGAAGCAGCTCTTGTCGTCAGAAATTGCACGGAGGCAGAAGAGCCTGTATTTGCAATAAAATAACACAGATTATATGCCATTTATTTATCTTGTCTTCCTGAGATTCATGAGTAGTTTCAATTATTTTTGGTTGCTGATACAAATGTAAAATTTATAGATTAAATTTACTCGATATGCCTAAAGGACCAACTGCACATAACAAGTCTTTTATTGGAATCCATATTGTGACCACCCACATATTGTGACCAATCATTTAGAAGTAGTAGTGATTGGATTTTGAAGATGGAGTCTGTGGTGGCCATATTAAACGTTCAACATGGACCAACTAGACCATGGGAGGAATGTATAAAGTGTCATGGCAACCTTTCAAGTAGTTTAGGAGGAGTACTGATATCAAAGGGATTGATGGAAATGGAGGACAGACCATTCCCATGAGCCCTTCTATTTGTGTGTGTGTTTTGGGTATAACAGGAAAGAACAAGAAACTGTCAGGTTTTCATATACTTGTATTTCTTCATGTTCACAATCACTAGATTTGCTAGAAATGATCAGGAGATTCTGTGAAAGACAGCAACATAATGACATACATAGATCATCATTTCTCGAAAATACACTGCCAAGTTAGAAATTATTAAATATCATTATGGATTCTGTATGCATGTATACCTTACCGTATTTACATTTGTACAATCTCCACCCCACTGTCGACAGCATCTGATCCAGATCTGCCCTGAATGCTGTGCTCACAGACCAGGATATCCACTACTCGAAAACATGCAAAGAAAACATTAAAACCAAATCCAATGTCATGTATTATGTCGGCAGATAAGAGTCGATGCTCTTTAAGCTTAAAAAATGGATGGCATGGGTCATACAGACATTCTTTGGCAGATCTGGACTTTTGCTGGTCACAGGTAGATGTGCTTTACACATAAACTATATACGGCAATAAAAAGTTCATTTTAATGCATTATGAACCTGCTGACAACAAGTGTGACTGTATTATGTTCTTGGTTTTCAACCAACCAACCTCTTTACTGTATTGTTCAATAATAATGTTAATACACCTTGGTATACAGTGTACGCTTAACAAGATGAGCAGTTATTGAACATGTCCTATTTGCACCAAAAATATAAAAATGTGAAGCCATATTTGGATCCAGTCTCCAGGACTGTGAAAAAAGTAAATTCAATATTACATAGTTGCCATTACTTTTTTTTTTTTTTTACATAAATTCACCACAGCTAAAACAAATACACTTAATATTTTCATAACACAACTGTACAGAGGTAAAACACTTGCAGGCTTTGACGTGTTCTTTACATAACCTTATTTAACGTTTCAACAAACAAAACCCTCCTGGAAAAGCTGTTTTTTCATTTACCTCTATGATGGCTTTAATTCAATAAAATGTAATAAAACCAAGATAAATTAAAACTAGTAATTCAATACCTTGTTAATAATGTACACTGATGCATTTTCTAATCTTGAATTCTTACATGCCTTACAACAATAATGAAAGTAAAAATATTGCCTTGAAATTTTTTCCACATTCAAAATTTGTTCATGTCTACTATGAATCACTTTTATTTGTGGATTACCCAAAACTGAAGTGTTTCAAGGTCAAGCAATTAATGTGGCCCTATCCACAAATTTAAATACTGATGAAAATGACTCGTAGATGAATGAAAAAAATGCATACGTATGCAAATACATGAATTCACAATGTATAAAGACACATCATTGGTTTATGGTATAGAACTGAAAATTTACTGCTGTAGATCCAAAGAGAATTTTATATAAATAATAGTATACGTCTACCATCAAAAATTAAAATAGGCACAAGATTGGCCCCTTTTAAGAATTAAATGTATTTACAATTCTAAGGCATATTATACAAGGCAGCACATTATCACATTCATACTGTGTTTGTACAAACTATATTTTTACTGGGAAGGGCAATTTTGTTCAAAGTATTTTAAGACTATTACAACTAAAGCACCAATAATACATAAATACACGTAAATATTCAATTCTATCTGAATATCCAACATTGAACAAACCTGTTAAAAACCACTCATCTTGCAAGAAAAATCTGACAAAATATTCTCCTATGGCAAGTTCATTCCCAATTGTACAAAGGTTTGAACATTTCTATTTAAGAAGGCTTTGTCTAATTATAATCAATAAGCACCTCTCACAACCAAGATTTTTTCTAGGCTTGTTGTATGAGATACTGAAATAACAGCATCTCTCTCGAAAGAGTCTTATCAGATAAGCTATATCAAGTTGTAAAAATCAATTACTCGTAAGTTTCAATCACTTTCATGATGCTCTGTACTTTATTTTAATATCCATTTTCCTATGCTTATTACATTTCCTACAATTATTACATTCATAGGAATATACAAATACATGCAAGTACAAAAATATACTGCATAACTCAAAATACACCATTTCATTGAAATCGGTGATTAAAATCGGCATGTTCATTTATATACTTAGCAAAATATATGTGGAATAAAAACTCCACAAACAAGCTTTGGAAACATGATGCCAAGCCTTGGACAGTGGCGCCTGTATTATAGAACAAATCTAAGAAAAGAATTTATATAATGCCAATTGTGTATTGGACAGGCATACCTGACCCATGCACACCTACTGAAATGTAAATCTTGACCATAGTGTATACCCTGAGAGTAAACCACTTTTTTTTGAGTATCAACTTCCATTCTGTGTGAGAGAAATCTTTCATGTGAACTTGATATAAGCTTTTTGATGATGTACCACCAGAGAAATTGTCTATTTCTTTTGTTGCAGGGTTTGTCTTCAAAAAGTTTTTGAAGTTTATACCTGTACATTTTGAAACGTTCAAGTGCTATATAGCCAAGATTGTGCTGATGTACTGTTAACCCTATACATACATACATTCATACATACATACACCCACACATTCACATACATACATACATACATACACCCACACATTCACATACATATATACATACATACATACAGTGATCACTATTAACAGAATTTTTCTTTACTTTCAATACAGCATTAAATGTGGTTGAATAATATTTACAGGCTTTTAAACTTATTTCAAACTTATTTCATTTGATCCACTTTTAAAACATTATTCTGCCAAATTGGTCACCCTTTGTAAAATCTCTGTACTTTCGAAATGTGTGATGCAGTGAAAAATGAGTACATACTTGCATGGTTATATATATTTCACCTTTGCACACATTGGGGGGTGGGCTGTCAAGACTGATTTGTAATTTACACTAAGTAGATTGATGAAAACAAGTGAGATATCAAACAAGAAATCCAGATGAACCACTGACCCAATCCTTTTTCTCTCGACACAAATTCATAATTTAATAGCATCTCATAATTCACATTTCTCAAATGGACAATTACACATGGAACGATGATGCAAAATTGAAATGCTAATTATGAAATGTCAGTTTTAAATGCAAAAAGTCCCTTTGTATGTGACCTTAGTATTGCTTTTGGATTTTAATCTTTTTATTGAGACTTCAATTTTTTTTTTAAATATTGCTTTTTTATACTTTTTCTAACAACAACCAAACTGATATCTCTGGTCTACTGCCAGAAAATAGAAATAATACTCATTATGTAAAACAACTAAAACTTTATTCTTCTTCCTGTTCAAATAGATGAAAAATTCACAGGATATACCACTTCATGGCCTTTTCTTTCAATCAAGGCTACCATATATACCTGTGTACAAGTTTGATTCAACAACAAAAAAATGTTTACTGTTAGACTTGAACATGGGTACATATGGTGGGGGTGGGTGAGTTGGGTTGTGGGTTTAACACCATTTTTCAGCACATGATAGGCTACACATGGCAACCAGTATAGTTGGTGGAGGAAGGACCTGGGAAGGCCCAGGGATTAACCATGACCCATGACCCATGGGAAGATACTGGTGAGTTTTATCTCACACCAACATTGCTTGAAACGAGAATCAAACCTACATGGACAGAAATGAGATCTGTGAGTGAGGCCACATACATAAAGTTATCTGTAAAGGTGAGTGCTTTAGACCTCAGTCACCAGGCCATATACATAAAGGAAGACATAAAAACAGCACGATAAATAATAAACAAAAACACACTGTACATAAACTATATCACATATCTTTTACAAGAAAATTACATAAACTGCCATAAAATGACTGTCACATCACTGCTCATTATATTCATTTGTACCAGTGTAATGTATCAAAAATGATATGAATAAACAAGTGTGAACACTAATAGGGGTTACTTTAGTTAACTTTTCAAGTCTTTTGATTTCATGATTACATGTCTCAATCAACAACATGTAAAACTATACTCCTCTGTTGGCAGGTATTTCCTTAAAAAAAGGTAATTTTAAGGATTGGTTTGTTGCACTTAATCAACATATTTGTAACTTTAAATGCTGGACTAATTTTTCTCCAACAGCTCTTATGGTGTTGTTGACTTTTTGAAGTATTTTCTAGGTCCAATTCAATCTGTCCATGCACATTTTTTCCCATTTTTCATGTAACTCTATCATATTTGTTGTTGTTTTTGTTGTAGGGTTTAACACCATTTTTCAGCATAAGATAGGCTATACATGGCGGCCAGTGTAAAAATGGTGGACAAAGAACATGGGAAAACCTCAGAAAGAACCATCGACCCACAAGAAGCTACAGGCAAGCTTTCTTACATACCCAGATTGGCTGAACCCGAGACTCAAACCTATGCAGACAGAGGTGAGATGGCAGTGATTCGTAACTCTATCAATTAAAAAAATACACAAATAAACTTTGGTATGAGTATCACACCTACTTTAAAATTAAAAACTTTATGTAAAACTCAAACAACATCATTTATGCCAATGCTGTTGCTAAAAGGTGAATGATACAATTCCATTTACACAAATTAGTGCTTGACAACAAATGGGCCTAACTAATACATTGGTTTTGCACTTGCTTTGCACTTCTGTGGTTGTCTTCATCCCTAACGCTGGCACAATTAAGGTATCAAGATGATCATTCAAGTTCTACAGGGTTTTCTGACTTTATCCAAATTAAAGACCATCTTAGCCAAGCAGAAAATTGTTAGCTGTAAGAACTGGCTGTGAAACTGACAATGATTCAATAAAATTTACTTTTTATTAAAAAAGTGTATGGTTTATCAATAATAATTTAGAAAACATAATTCCTCTAATATGTATTCTAAATTCTGCCTACCAGTGTTTGTGTATTGGTAGAGTTCTGGAAATAAGTGCATGGACATTAAGTTGAATTCGATTCATTCGTTTATCCTTTCTGAATTTACCACTGTTAACTGATGTAAAACTTTAAAGTGCCAATCACTCTTTACCAACATAAAAACGAAAGCAAAACTTATCTTGGCAAAGAATGACAGCTTTCTGCTCAAAGCAATGAAACTTATTGAATTTTATGTCCAACACCCCTTCTGAATCTCAGTGCATTAGTTTGCACTACGAAGGAGGCAATTTTCTTTCTGTGTAACATGGTGCTTTAAAAGACAGTACACAGATGCTTGTGGTTCTTTTGACACATATTTACGAAATTGATTCATTTCTATTCTAGCAAATGCGTCCATATCTAATGATGCCTTATGTTCCATTTACCGCCTCAACTGTTAAGCAAAGGTGTCAAATCTTTCTTAGGTTAGGAACTTGTCACATACAGTTTAGATAACAAAGAATTTGTATATTTACAATAAAATAACATCTTGCTATTAAAAATCATAACATATTATTAGCTTCTTTTGTATTAATTTTAATCCCAATGCTCCCTTTCCTTGTTTTAAAAAGAAAACATGGAACATAAGCTACAGTAATCATGCCAAAGTTAGCCTCTGCTCTGACATTGCACAACTCTTCCCCCCAGTTTGTGACTTCAAACTCCTGTGACACAATTTGCTAAGTTTACACATATGCATGGGGGGGGGGGCCAGGAAAAAATATTGTACATATCCATCTATGACACCAATTCCAACTCCAAACAGCATTGATCTAGGTTTGCTGCTCCATGATTCCACTGCATGATACACCCAATAAATAATGTGTTACAATTAAAGTCAACCTTCAAATCAGATCTGCTTGCACTCTATTATTATCCAATTTGCTGTTTGCTTGAAATAAGAATAAATAACAACATTGGCCCGATTTGCTGGCACATCTAGATCAATGTTTTTTGCAACTGGATGTAAGACTTGTTCTGCCAGCACATTATGTGATGGCATATTTAGGTAAAAACAGTTTACAGCCAGATGTGTGCCACACACAAACAATAACATCCTGCTTTACACAGATTTCAGGTCTCTTTATAACGTCATCACCTGCAGCAAAGAAGCCAACCTGCAAGTTATACGAGAGCTCAATACCACATTATTTCAATAATCAGACAACTGAAAGTTTTAACTCCACATTTGGCTACCTCTGAGACCCCTTACTATGATATGGCAGGATAATCTTGCCAATATTTCAAAAAAAAACTTTTATTCCACAAATTTTCATGAAGTAAATTTCAGGAAACCTGCCATGTATATAGTATTCCAATAGATACGACATTTCTGAGAGCCAGTGAATAAAACCTCCTGTGAATGTGAAGTAGAGAAGAAAAGAATTAAATGGAAACTTCCTGATTTGGTCCCATCATAGGATTTTAACAAAAGTTTACCCTAGGTTTTCAAAATTATAATAAATAATGCTTTCAAAAACTTCAAACTATGCTTATCTTATGACACCAATTCAGCAAAATTAGTGGCATGTACACTGCTTGAAAATTATTTCATTTTTAACTTATACTCCACAAATAGTTTTGGAATCGACTTTTAAAACATGATTAGCATACACATATAATATTTTGCTGTCTTTGGCACTTTGGGATTATATAAATTATATTTGTTTAAATAAGACATCAACAAACTACTGAAAATAAGTTTTCATTTTCCAAAGTCCTATAATTCCCATTCTGTATAAATTATGTGATAATATAGAAGCACACAACAATCCAGGACTGTAGCGGCTGCTATATTTGTTAACTCATTTATGGTTACAGATCAGCATTCCAAACAGCCACCACTGAAGCAAACAAAAGCCACATCCAACACTGAATGTGACTCTAAGATGCAGTGGTCCTACTCCTATGATGTTTATATTTAGTTAACTCCTCAGCCATGTGTGGCATCTGTCAATCAACCAATGCATAACATAGATTCCTACCAAGTCCTTGATTCCAGCTAGATCTGACCTGTTACATAATTGCTTGGCCAGATAAGTGCTTGTCAAACTGAGTAGGGGAAATAGTTAGAATTAATTATATGTAACATATACAATTGCAACCTTTTATATCTTCAACACTTTATATCCCATTTTAATGACATTTTTGCAACAACAAGCTCCCTTTCACAGCGGTGTCCACAAAATTTCCTTTGCACTGTGAATTCATCAAAGAATTACTTAACATGAATCCAATATGAAAAATTACATTTTACAGTTTGATCTGCACACATCAGGGAAAATGCACAAAATATCTGTAACTTTATTCTTGATTTCTTTTGGTGCGTCTGTGTTTCATTCAAATGGCACAAAAAATATCTACTTTAAATCCAAGGATTACCTCCCGAAAATAAAAACTAAAAAAAAAAATTTAATTTTTTTAAATAAAAATTCAAAATGCATTAATTATATAAAACTGTGATTTGTCTTTTATCATATCCTGCATGTGCAAAACTGATGCAAATCATTTTGTGCCCAATCAAAATTTATTTCAGGAAACTCACTGCATTGCTGGATATACAACTTTGTTGTTGTTGTTGTTGTAGGGTTTAACGCCATTTTTCAGCACATGATAGGCTATACATGGCATCCAGTATTATACAACTTTGTACTTCATCAGATCATGAATTTGTACAACAAGCCATTGAAAAGTATTTTGTTCACTGTATAAGTCACACAACCTCAACTTTCCACTTCAACAGATTTCTTGATGCTGTATATAATTGCACAATACCAATCACTTTAAGAAAAACTAGAAAGAAGTAATAGATACAAACAAGTAGACAAAATTATAATTAGATACAATATTTCATTAAAAAAAAAGAAATATCTAACTTCTGGTTTTATTTTGAGGGCACTCTGACCAGGAACATTTCACTTTGCTGATTCTTCTGACAAATTTAGTTATGGTTGCGTATTGTTATTGGGTTGACTTAAGTATAACTTCAGTTTATTGTTAGTTCAACAGAAACAAGATGGTGGACATAGAAGGGGCCACCATCTTGGTTCGAACATAGTCCTTTTAATGTGTGTAAACCATTAATTTTTGACTGGATTATAAACCTCAGGCCAGAGTATCAAAACACAACCTTGATGAAACCAAATGTAGTGACACTGGAAATCCATGCTAAAATTAAATTTTGGATTTAAAAGTTTCCAAACGGAACAATGTTTTGCTGGATTTAAAACAAAATATAGAATACAAATCTATACCCAAGAAGAATACAGATCTCTTTGCTAAAAGGAAATTGTGCACTCATCCAGCTAACACTGGTTTTACTCAAGAAATGTTTTTAAGAAAAAGATTGTTTATATATAAAAAATGCCCTACTCAATTTTCAAACATTTTTACATTGTAAACAAATCTAAAATATGTATTCCTTATGAAACATTACGAGGATATGGTCTAAAAATGAAGGTATGATGCTGCAAGAGATTATCATTTGGCCATAACTGAAACCTGTACTACTAATAAATAGTTAAAAATAACATTTGTGTGGACCTCCTATGTCAAAACACTGAAGTAATAAACACAACTATCTCCATGTAGAAGATTATGTTCTTGCTAGAGTTTCCTCCCTTGCAACACTCTTTAGTGTCATACTTCTGTTCCATTCTGTCCATTTGCAAAACTATTGGAGTTATCTTTCCCAATTTCTGGCAGGAATATTTCCACCTCTGTCTCTTTCTGGTGCTGAGCCTGTTTCATGGCTGCACGTTTTTCGGCCAATATTTTCTTTCTTGCATCTTCTCGAGCCTTGGCAGCTTGTATGGCTTTTTTTGTTCTTTCTGGAGAAGATTCTGAGTTCTCCTTTATTTTGGCACCTTTTCGTCTAGATCCTAATGAAAGAAAACACATTTACATTAATTAATTTATTGTTTATTTATTGAATTTATTTACCTGTCTGATTTTAATTTTTTTGTGTGGTTCCTACTGGACTAGAGACTGCCATGGCATCATTGCCATTCTTCATTCTGAATGAACCAATACAGACTTGCATACATATAAAACTAAGCCATATCATATTTTACTGGTACTGTTTCAAATTTAGGAAATAGTTTGTAGTTTGATGTATCACCACTTGTAATCAAAAGGATGTGGGTCTCAATCCTACCGTCTGACCAGCCTGGAATGACTACCATGGTGTGTCCTTGGCACCGGACTCTAATTGCCTTGGAATTATATGACCTCTAATTGCCTTGGCATTAAATGACCTTTAATTGCCCTGGCATTAAATGACCTACTTGTATTTCTATGTTGTGATAGAAACAAAAAAACAAACAATCCTCCAGTACTGAATATTTTGCATGGGTACTGGTGATATGTTTGTTTTTGATGAAAAGTGTTATGGTTTAGATAGTGTATTCCCCTTTAACATCATAATTAATACTGTATATTTCCAAGCCCGGGGCCCCAAGTGTCCGAGTGGTCTAAAGTGATCACCATTATGGATCACTGCCATCTCACCTCTGTCTGCGTGGGTTTGTCTTGGCTTGGCCAATGTGGGTATGTAAGAAAGTTTGCTGGTAGCTTCTTGTAGGTGGGTGGTTCTTTCTGGGGTTTTCCCAGGTTCTTCCTACACCATTTATACTGGCCGCCATGTATAGCCTATCTTGTGCTGAAAAATGGCGTTAAATGCTATAACAACAACTTCCAGAGGCCCAAGTAAATAATCCATTTATCCAAGTAAAAACAACTTCATTTCTATTTCAGATGTTTTTAAAATGTGAAATGTTTTGCTTTAAAAATGAATAGATGATATGAAAACTATGTTCAATGATGGTTTTAAAAAGTCTATAGACACATATTTTCACGAGAAAAGTGCTCAGTAACATATGCAACATATATGTAAAATTTTATTTTCAATATGATTTGAAAGTTACATGATAAAACAACAGGCCATTTTTCAACAAATTCAAAATCAAATATTTTTGTTTTGCACAGGACAGACTGGATATTTATCTGATGTTTTCAGTCATTATGATCTCAATTCATAAAAGGGTATCACTACACTGATTCTGTCGGCATGGGTTCGAGTCTCCGATTCGACCAATGTGGGTACGTGATAAAGCTTGCCAGTAGTTTTTGTGGGTCGGTGATTCTTTCCGGGGTTTTCCCGGGTTCTTCTTCCACCATTAATACTGGCAGCCATGTCTAGCCTATCCTGTGCTGAAACATGGCGTTAAACCCTACACCGAGCCAAATAACCTGTTATCATATCCTATTGCAGCCACTAAGAATAGAAGTAATTTTTTTCCTTCTGTTTTTTTTAGATTTGATAACCATTATTTACTGTTGGGGAATGAACAGCTTCGGGGTTATTCTGTTTGGAAATAAATCAAAGTATCCATGATACTGATGAAGCCATCAAAAGAAGGTATCTCAAAAGCAACTGAAGGTATCACCTCATCCCCCTGTGAGCTTGGGAAAATAAAACAGGCCTGATACATCCACCTGCATGCTATGGAGAGTGACAGAAGAACCTTTTTGATCTGTGATGATATTTAAATCAAAGTCTTGCATGTTGCAAAAGAGAGTCATATAAAAATCTTGTCATTTATTTTGCCTTTTATCTTTATTTTGAATACCTTTTGGATATGTCTAAGCTTACTTGGCAAAATTTGGTCTTGACCGTGATGATGAACTGTTAAATCCTACACATACATATTGTTTACTTTGATTGGTCATGACCGTTATGATGAACCGTTAAACCCTACATATACTTGTGTTTAATTTGATTGGTCATGACCGTGATGATGAACTGTTAAATCGTACACATACATATTGTTTAATTTGATTGGTCATGACCGTGATGATGAACTGTTAAATCCTACACATACATATTGTTTAATTTGATTGGTCATGACCATGATGATGAACTGTTAAATCCTACACATACATATTAATTTGATTGGTCATGACCGTGATGATGAACTGTTAAATCCTACGCATACATATTGTTTAATCTGATTGGTCATGACCATGATGATGAACTGTTAAATCCTACAGATACATATTAATTTGATTGGTCATGACCGTGATGATGAACTGTTAAACCCTACACATACATATTGTTTAATCTGATTGGTCATGACCGTGATGATGAACTGTTAAATCCTACGCATACATGTTGTTTATTTTGATTGGTCATGACCGTGATGATGAACTGTTAAATCCTACACATACATATTGTTTAATCTGATTGGTCATGACCGTGATGATGAACTGTTAAATCCTACACATACATTTTGTTTAATCTGATTGGTCATGACCGTGATGATGAACTGTTAAAACCTACACATACATTTTGTTTAATCTGATTGGTCATGACCGTGATCATGAACCATTAAATCCTACGCATACATATTATTTTGATTGGTCATGACTTAATTATGCTAGAAAGTTGTTTTTTTTTTCATAAATAAAAAGTCCAAAAAGTTAAAAACAGGCTATAACTTTTAAAAATTGCTCTAAAGATCTGAAAAATACAAATCAACTACCAAACTTCATTTGTATAGATAAAGTAGTATTAGCTTCAAAGTTAAAACCAGATTTTAGTCAAAAGCTTCTACATCCAAAGAATTTAACAAATGTATAAAGAAAAAACTGAACAATTGTTTTACGCTTTGAAAATCAAATGAAGTTAGATGATACTCATGAACATTATAAGGTGTGCAAAAATTCACGGCACCACGTCCAATAGTGTTTGTGCTATCATGCTAAAATGGATTCATGTACTTGATGAATGTGTGAATGAAAACAGCAAAGCAATATGCTTTGTTCTACTTTTGTATTGGGGACATTCTTATGTATATCTATATTACATGTATTATTTTCATAATAATAGTTTATATAAGGGTCATTGAATGACATTTGAAATTCAAATATGATCGTAGTTTGCATGATAAAGATGAGTCATGTACGGTGAATAAATCGCAGCACTATTAAATCCAGGTTAACAGCCACATGATCTAATTTAAGGACACAAGCCAGGCTGACCTAACTCTTGATTAGCTAGTGTAAAACACATGACCCTATTTACTGGTAAAGTGATTTTGAAATTTCAAGATGATTCATTCAAAGCCTCATATTGCATTCTCTCTAGTGCGTATTAGCATTCTATATAACTGAACTAATACTTAGAATTAGGTATTCTTAGTAGTACTATCAGTCATAAAAGAGTTATATTGAAGGATGGATTCATTATTCAAAATTTAATCATTTATTGGAATTACAGTGCTGTTTGGATACATAATAGCTGTAAATAATTACTCTGAATTCATTTAAAGACATTTTGGGACTATTACATTAAGATTCGTCTGTATACATCATTACAATAAAGACTCTAATTTTGAATACCTTTGGAAATCATCTGGATTACTCAAAACTTTTGAAATTGATTGAACCATTTAGGACTTCTGAAATTCATTCACCACACTGCAAGTTATTTTTAATTCTTTCACTTTGTATTTTAGGGAAATAAATTATATTTTCAATTAAACAAAACTTGCTGGTTTTGCTCTTTCTTGTTACTTGTTTTAAGACCATGGAGACAAGACAGCATAAAACCTTTTTCTTATAGTTTGAATGAAGTATTGTGATGTGAAGTGGTACACTACCTGGGCTATGGGATTATGTGCTTGTATTACTGGCTGCCACACTGCCAGACTTTAATGTAAAATTTTAGTATTGTGGCATGAAGTGGTACGCTACCTGGGGTATGGGATGGAGTGCTTGTGTTGCTTGCCGTTACACTGCCAGACTTGGGACTGGAACTGGAAGTTGAACTTCTTCTGGACTGCAGGAACAATAGAATGACATTAAGTTTTGTTATAAAAAAACCGGTTGTTATGAGAATAAGGCATGTCTTACTTCCCTTATTTATTACCTTAGATGCACTTCGATTTTTGTTCTGTTGGGTATATACAGTGATTTAAGGATCTATGATACATACATACATACATACCATGTACTTAAAGTTTTTCAATCATGTGTTTGGTCCACAAACCCGATTTTAGCTAACAAAAGTAAAAGTGACCTAAATGTTGCAATTTTAACTCTGTCTATGATGGACATTTGTCTGGGCTTTGACTCAAATGTAGCAATTCTAACTCTTACTGTCTATGATGGACCATTGTCTGGGCTTTGACTCAAATGTAGTTATTCTAACTCTTACTGTCTATCATGCACATTTGTCTGGGCTTTGACTCAAATGTAGCAATTCTAACTCTTACTGTCTATGATGGACAATTATCTAGGCTTTGACTCAAATATAGCAACTGTAACTCTAGAGTGTGTATGATAGACAGCTGTCTGGGCATTATTCAAAATAAACCTCATACGAATTTTTGAGTGACATTCATATCTGATGTCTAATACTGTTTGTTACACTGACACACTAATAATGAGAACAATTTATTGAAAGTGATACAAAATAAACCTGCAATCAAATTTTAAAAGTGCCTCCTTACAATAATGAAGGATTTGTTTGTTTTAATGCTATTCATAAAGCGTGTTATCACCAGATCAGATATAGCAGTATCTCTGTTCATAAGGATTTTTTCCTTTAAGTCAAAGTTTTATATCTGAAAATGCAAGTAAAAAATACAAATATAAGCAAGTATTCATCTGAAGAAAATCATGAAAATTGGTTTAAAAATTGTTTAATAAGTAATATTATTTGAATTGATATAGAAATGCTTCTGACAAGCTTTCATTTCATACAATGATTCAGTCACCCCATAAAAGTACTGGTCAGTATGATCTTAGCATTATGTTATTCATGTAGTTTGAGTGACAAGTGGGTTGTGTTAAGTACAGCAAACCATACTATCGTGTACCTGCATTCTGACTTCTCTCCAGCCATTTTGTCTCATAAGATCAACTTCTGTAAACATCATATCTACATCATCCACCTGGATTTTGATCATATCCCAGAATCCCTGCAGGTCCTCCCATTTGGTCAGTTTGGCACCTGGCTCAGGATTCTGAAGAAAAAGTGTATGTGAAAATACAGCTTCAATATCTGGTCTTCAACAACCAAAAGCTCTCTGTGACCTTGACTTCTGAGTAATCAATATGGATGTTCTATACAGGTTCCATGGTGAACCTGACAACATGCCAGTGATGCAAAACCATCTGCATGAATTCTCTTACAAAGGGTTGAAAAAGGACAGGGTATGACTGGTATCATTAGTGCTAAATCACTTGTTTCTATTTACTCTGACACACTGACAGATATAAATCCAAAATTGTCCAATATCCATCAGTATTTTAGTCACATGTCCCTTAGCTTGTCAGACCAACACTAATAGTCTAATATCCCAATTTTGAAGAAACTCACAAGGCATGCATGTGGCTATTTCTAGTGTTACTGTTCCTCTAATTAGCTACAAAAAAAAAATAGATGCAGTTAATATGAAATGGTTGACATAAACGAACAATTCTTTACAGATATCTTCATCTTTACTAGGACCATCCTATTTATTCTACACAGTGATCATAAATTCTATTTGGTTTTATTATTAAACAATTCATAAACACAAAATGAAACTTCAAGACATTTACACTGAAGAAGACACACAAAAATACCCCTGGGGAAAATCTTTTTTGAAAAGGATCATTGTTAGGTCTTTAAATCTTTGATTTGTAGCAACCAAAAAATACCTCCCCAAATCGTAAAGTCTCCTAAAATTGCACACCTACTAAACTTCACAGTATGTTGCTCTAGAACTACATTACAACAGATATAACTCTAATTCACTTGATAAATTACAATAAACCAGATGCTGACTACATAAAAGGAAACAATTCTGGTTTCCCCTGAGGATTTCTGATTCAAATCAATCATCCATACACTTTCAGTTCCTAGATACTGAAAGCTAAATAATGAAGTTATTATAGACTGTCTGAATCTAAGTAGTTTTATGAACAATCAGGTATCATAAGTTGCATGCAAGACAGACAACAGCAATGGCACTGATTACAAATATAATACAAGGTGAGTTATGTGTGGCAGTTTGCAGCACCTGGCTGATATCAGACATTTGGCCAAATGCTATAACATGTTATGAAATTTGTTGTCAAGTACTATAACATGTTATGAAATTTGTAGCCAAATGCTATTATAACATTTTATAAATTTTTTTAGCCAAATGCCATAACATGTTATGAAATGTGTAGCCAAGTACTATAACATGTTATGAAGTATGTAGCCAAATGCTACATGTTATGAAATTTGTAGTCAAATGCTATTATAACATTTTATAAAATTTTTAGCCAAAAGCCATAACATTATGAAATGTGTAGCCAAATGCTACATATTATGAAATTTGTATCCAAGTACTATAACATGTTGTGAAATGCCTACTAAATGCTATAACAAGGTATGAATTTTGTAGCCAAATGCAGACCAGTATGTCTCAATTTAAAAAAAAATCAGGATAGCTTACTTGGCATATTCTCATGTAAATAACTGTCTTATAAAGTTTTCCTTCCACAATTGAAATTTCATCAACTATATTTAACACAGCACTTGAACAGAAGACAATAGTATTTTTGGTGCTGAACTGTATTTTTAAATGAAATACCCTTAGCCAATAACTCATTCCAAAGCCCTACATGTTATAAAGAAATGTGATAAGATTATAAGTACAAAAGAAAATCACTGAATGATATGTCATTATTTTTCTTCAAAATACATTATCCAATACAAGTAAAGTCACTGGACCATGAAAAGTAGGTCAATTCTGACTTATATTTGGGAATTCTTTATACAAATCTGGCATGAACCCATGAAATTATATGACTACATACCTAATAACCTGCTCTTTTGGCCTTTCAACCAGGGTATATATTTGAAAGCCTAGTCCATTCAACAAACAGGTACAATGGCTTGCATGCACTGACAATATGCATGCTGGATTATGCAAGCTCTGCAATGACATGTACACATGCACTACCACACCTGTTTTATGAGTGGGCTTGGCCCTCATGAATACTCCATGAGGTTTTGTGGCTGCTACAAACTATGAATTAAAAGCCCAATGAAAAGAAATTCCTCTGTGGAAAAATGTGGACTTCTTCCCACATTAATAACTTAAATGTAATAGGTAGAACTGGGTGCACTGGCTTGGGCAGCTCGAGTGGTGGGGCAACTGTCTGGAGTTTTAAGGTCCTGGGTTCAAGCTCAGATCTGGATTTGTATTTTTCTGTTACATTTGGCATTGTAAAGCATGATTCTGCATCTGTGCTATATACAGGCTAGAATGGGAAGATGTGGAACCCTGCTCACAGCTTAAATGAAATGCAAAAATGCATGGCCGTCTAGACTGGGGTTTGAACACAAAACTGACCTAACTCTAGATGGGCACTCTAACACCTGATCTATCCAAACTCACATGCCCAGTGCAACCCAATATGTAAGTAATGACAAAATTGTCATTTTCTGGAATAAAACCATGAAAATTGAAACCCATGAAAATAAATGAATTCACAGTATATATATATGAATATGTTCAAGTTTATCAACTGAGGTCAGAGGTTGTATTTCTCCATGTACAAAGGGCACCTGAATGTAAACAGAATAGACCCAGATCCAGATCAACTCTCTGCACCTGAAATCCTAGACAGGACAAATATTGCAAACACAGATCTTCCTTCATATAATATGCCAGCAGACCTGGGTCAACTCATTTCACTTGAAATCATAACCAGAACAATCACAGACCCAGATCTTCCATCATATGATATACCAGGAGTCCTGGGTCAACCCTTTTCAAATGAAATCATAGGACAATGGACCCATAGCTACAAGCTCATTAGCTGAGTATTCTGTTTTCAGGCTTTTAATATTTTCATTGCATGTTGCCTTGGTTACATGAATTTTCACATGGCATGCAAATTTTCTAATTAAGGCTGCCATTGGGGAAGTGGTCACTTCCTATTTCTGGCATTTTACACGAAGATATTGCATGGAATGTGCTGTGGTTTTATGCAAGACACTCTTATCCGAGATGAAATGAACATCATAATCTTGAAAGATTATATTATGCACTTACCATGCTTTGTGAGTAAAGCTGGGAAAGTAAAATGTTGAATGAGCAAGTAACAAGAGCCCCAAGATGGGACTGACACTCTAATGGGCAAAGAGAAATTCCTGGGATTCAAGATAAGACCATTTTTTTCTTGTAACTGTTGAGTGTTGAAACCATCTCTGATATTTTTCAGCAATAACAAGATTTCCAAATTAGCTGCTGTGGTACACACTGGATTTGAGCTTGGCACCAGGTTCTTTAGCACAAAGTGGGACATCATTAGAAGTCATTTGGTAGAAACACCATGTCATAATGATCATCCATTCAGGCAAATTAGTGACAAGATTTTGAAGACAGCTGGCTTGGCAGCCATATTTGATGTATGACTGGTACTATTTTCATTTAGGTTCAACTAGGTACCATAAGAAGTCTATTGCTGAAATCCCTATGTTAATACATCCATCTATTTGAAGAGGAGTAGAGATAATAATTTCAGGATATTGGCTTTCCATTCAGGAGTAGCAATAACAAGATTTTCAAGATGGCAGATTGTTAAAGCTACTTTAAAAATCCAAAATACATCATCACAAAAAGTAAGAAATTGGACTACTGAAAATTCATATAAATTTGCATGTTAAGCCATTTCAGTTTACATAATAAAAATATTAATTTTACTTTGGTGAACTGCATTATGTTAGTATTAGGAAACAATAACAGAATGAACTGAAATTTTTGGTTTTGTTTTCCATTTAAACCTTTAAATTGAAAGAAATCTGAGTAATCAATTGTAAATCAAGACAGCATTGTGTCAAGTAGAATATCTATTAAATGACATAACATTTAATTATGGAAAACAACTGTTATTAGTGTCAGCAAAGTCAAAACCATATACAAGGATTTAGTACACGTATACTTGAAATTTAAATGCATAATATATAAAACATAAATATTTCTTATCATAGTTTTAAACAACCCCAACAAGATCAAAATATTAGTATTTTTTCTTATGAAGATAAACGTTTAAACCCTGAATTACAAACCAATAACCAAACTTTTCAAACATGAACTCCATAAATAGATTTGGTTACAAATCCATTACTTAAAAAGACTAAATTAGAAAAAAGGTTTATTCAAATTCTGAAAAAAGCCTATTAAAATTCTATACAAATTTATAACAATAGGATTGAAATTTTATTTAAATGCACTAATTTCTGCTTGTAATCCGATAATCAAATCCCCGAATCTGTATTAATACTTACAGGGGCTCGTATCATTGTTTAAAATTTACCTAATAGATATACAAGGGTGACACTCCCATTTCTCCTGCTATATATGTAAGAATTGGCACTGATATTTCAAGCTACATGTCATACGGCATAATAATTTACCACCAATGTTCAGGTCAAAGATTCAATATTTTATACCTTAATCAATTTTACTCTATAAGAAATGGATGCCTGTTTTCCAATGTTACTGCTGGACTTAATCATGATCATGTTAACTTGTGCAAGTAAAGCATGCTGAATGGAATAGTGCCTTCTCACTGGTACACAAAAACAAGGTTATCAGCTGGTGCAGTCTGTCATTTTGGTTGACCAATAAGTTGGTAGGTTGATTTTGCAACGTTGAGTGGTAAAATTCACTGTGAAGGTGACCTGTCCAAGGCTACTATTGAAAATAATGTTTAAGACTGTGTTCCCTTTGAACTATATTTAATAATAAGCTTTATCACAATACATTTTTATACGTTTAGATGACAAAACAGAAATAGGTGAAGGTAACCTTATTTTTTGATCTCTTGCTGCAGACATGTTGGCTGTTGTGATGTTAGACTGGTCTTCATACTTTCTATGTAAGAAAAGATACCAATATTGAGCTGTCTGTGGACTAACAAGTGTACTAGCCAAATCTAGTGAACTGAGCATCTGGAATGACTATACAAATATGTTTACAGCAAGCACCCAAATAACCTCTGAATATTCTGCCAAGAACTCAATAAATTTAACTCACAATCAGCTCAATTACATCTTTGTCATCAAGTGGTGGTGGAAAATTCCTGTTTTTTCCCCTGGGCTTTCAACAATATTTCACGTACTTTTCCTGATTTTCCAGTAGCATGTGAACTTTGTAGACGTCAAACTTGCAACATTTTTATTTATAACAGATAGACAAAATAAAAAGTCTTTCAGTGACAACCCAATAATGACACTATCATCCATTCAGGAGTAGCAATAAACAAATTTCAATATGTCTGCCATGGTGGCCATATTGGATATCAGATCAGCACCATTTTCATTTAGAACCAACTAGACATCATGAGAAGTCTTTTAGTGAAAACCCAACACTGATGTGGGTACGAATACCTAGATTTTGAAGATGGCCACAGTGGTTGCCATAGCAGACATCAGATAGGACCAACTGTACATCATAAGAAGTCTTTTAGTAAAGACCATCCATTCAGTATGAGTTGCGATAACAAGATTTTCAAGATTGCTGCCATTGCAGCAATACTGGATGTCTGAGCAGCACCATTTTCATTCAGGACCAGTTAGACCATGGGATGAACGTGTGCATGAAGTTTCAAGGCATTCCTCCAAGGAGGAGTAGCAATAACAAACTTGTACTAATGGACTGGTGGACATCAGAAAACAGACCATCCCATATGTTCTTCTGGTCTATGACTAGCAGAGGTAAAAACTTTGAAATTTATCTGCAGGTAGGCAAGCTAACTTGCAAGAACATTTTAAAGGCCTGAAGCTATACAAAAGAGAAAATACAGTAACAGTTTCTCATCGGGGGGGTGGGGGGGTGTCATCTTTCCAGCACATACAGATTGGTTTTGAGGGTTTAATACCATTTTTTTTTTCAGGACAGGATACAAGGCAGTCAGTATATTTGTTTGAGGATGAACCCAGGAGGAACCACCAACCCAAGAGTAGCTAGTGGCAAAGTTTCTCATGTACCCACGATGGTCAAACCAAGACGCAAACCCACATGGACAGTAGTGAGATGTCAGTGATCTGTAAAGATGAGTGTCTAAGACCACCTGGCCCTCAGAGAACTCCATCAAACAGCACACAAGATGCTCAACACAAGGCTCCCACGTCTTTTGAAACAAAATTTCTAAATCTTTACCAGGCCTTTCTTAGATGAAATTTTAAAAAATTCTTCACGTTTTGCTTACGACCCTTGCTGGCTTTGACTTTTTCCAAATTACCTGGTAGTGTGTGAATCCTGTGAACAATTCCTAGAACTAGGTCCAATTAAAACGAAGCTTAGTTCTTATTTAAATTTTCCTCTTTTTGTTTCTGAGCAATAACATTTTTTTACTTGGAATATTTCATCATCATCTTAACTACTTTAGCCAAAAGTATGCTGATGTTAATCTTGATTTTTGCAAGGGCAGGAGAGCATCACAAAAAGCTATTCTATACAAGTCCCACCATCCAGGTTTGAAGAATGGTTTGTATTACTGAATCTACCACATTTACTTTCTTCCAAGTCAGATCCAACTTCTAAATGCATGGATCCAAACGAGCCATCCCATAATGCACTGGCAGATCTATCTCTATGTAGTTGTTCAGGAGTAAACGGTACAGACCCTTATCTTCCAACACAATATGTGGTGGCAGATCATGGTCAGTGTTATTTGCAGTTGGATCTGACTTATAAGCAAGGACAGACAGTAAGTGGTTTTCTGGAGCTGTCTCTTTACTTTATTTAGGATGCTCTCATTAGAAGATTTGTCCAGTTAATTGAGCAATGATGATGACTGATATTAGATTTGTAAAGGGCTTTAACCGATTCGGCCCCGATCCCGTCTGTAGACAAAAACCTCTGGGGCCGAATGAGTTAAAACGACACGTTTTTCCTGTTAACTTACTATATGCTGCTGGCATAGATCCTTGAACTGGCGAAATTTCTGGCTGACAAGAAGGTTTGCTTTCCCAATTGTGGCTCTCAATTTTCCACTGGCTGAAAATATAAAATTAAGTGGTGTAACATATAGGCACTGTAAACTGCAAGGTTGTTGTTGTTGTTGTTATTGTAGGGTTTAATGCCATTTTTCAGCACAAGATAGGCTATACATGGCGGCCAGTATTAATGGTGGAGGAAAAACCCCAGAAAGAACCACCGACCCACGAGAAGCTACTGGCAAGCTTTCTCACATACCCACATTGGCTGAATCCGAGACTCGAACCCACGCAGACAGAGGTGAGATGGCAGTGATCCGTTACGGAGAGCACTTTAGACCACTCGGCCACTTGCGGACCCCAAACTGTAAGGTAATATGATGTAGAGATGAACATGATTATCAAAAACTTCTACATAAACATCTTATTAATGATGGGCTCATATATAAAAAAAATTTGTCCCTGTTTTCTCACAGTGCAGATTATATACTATAATTCCAACAAAGTAAATGAGCCATATCACATAGACAGGGTCAGGAATTTAATTATGGAATACTATTATTTGCATTCCATTCAAAATGACCAAAATGACCAAAATGACTATTTCCAAAATAAAAATGAGGCAACAAGAACTATGTGGATCCATCAACCCAGTTCAGCTTACTGGATAAGAATGAAACAGTTAATAAGCCACACATATGTTTAAAACTTTACATCACATTAGTAAATTCACTTTGTAGAGACTGCAGAGCATAATCAGCTATTTTACTGGGGTCTATTGACAACACCTTCAATTAATCAACGAGATAATAATCAAAACAGTTTCAGTCTGACGGTTGCCTATAACAACACCTGTTCTTCAGCTATTTTACTGGGATCTATTGACAACACCTTCAATTAATCCACGAGATTTCAGTCAGATGGTTGCCTACAGCAACACCTGTTCTTCAGCTATTTTACTGGGATCTATTGACAACACCTTCAATTAATCCACGAGATTTCAGTCTGATGGTTGCCTATAGCAACATCTGTTCTTCAGAATAGACACAACGTTTTCTCTATGTTTATATTCCAACTTGTGTATTTTATTTTTTGGCGACTTTAAAAGAAGTACCTGGTGTCTGGAAAATTGGAAGGGCCAGATAGTAACATTAAAACTAATTTTGCTATTTTGTTTTTACGTCTCTACTAAGAACCATTCACAAAAGATTTCAAGTTTTCAGGCTATCACAAAGTGACTCATTAGTGTCTGCCATCTGAATCAACCACTGCTGTTTTAATGCTAAGGCAATATCGCTATCACTGGGTGCATCACTCAATTCTTTTCCTTTACTGTGTCTATACGGTTCAATGGTGGATCTCCTCATCCTAAGTGATTTTATTTCAAACAAGAATATATCTGGTATTGGGTCTTAGATGTAGCCAAGCTCAGATCTGACATGTATATTTTTATTAGATCATTCACAGTTCTCCAAAGTATCCAAGCTCAAACCTGATACAATCAGCTCATTCCGAGTTTCATAACTTATCCCCAGTCTGAAAATAATTCGAATACGGAAGCTATATTTTCATCTGTGTAATATTTAGGCCAATTTCTGTCACAACAGTGTTAACATTTTCCTTTTCTCTCCAAAAACACGTTTACGTTTTCTCCTGTTTTCCTCCACCCACTTCATTATCTATACTATCTTTATCCCTCTCAGACTCTGCCTGCTTCTTTGTATCACTAAAACAACTCTTGTCATTGCTTCTCAAATTTTTGGCATCCATTGAAATCTCTTGATCCTGATCTAGTTTTGCTGCCCTTATTGAAAATAGCTTTAATGCTTCACTACATTATTGATGAAATGGCTGCATCCCTTTTATGAAAACTACACGAGCTAGTACGATAAACTAATCACTTGTGGTAGACTAGTCTGCCAATGAACACCATACGGAATTTCCCAGTAGATTCAGCACAATTCATCAATACCATATACCACGTATACTGACCAATTTCTATTATCTGTTTTCAATAGCTGCATAAGTTACCATTTCAGCTCATTTCTAGTATTTTCTCTTTTCTGAATGTACATAATTTTTTTATATTTGTACAGTTAATTTTGTTCCTTTCCTTGGCTGAAGGGTTTAATTAAAGTTTAACAGTATGCTATGAACTGCACTTTGCATTGTCAGAATGCAAACAACTTGGATGCCTTCTATTCGCAGATTGGAACAAACTTCAGTAAATATTCACTGAGGTTAAAATCAGAGGTAACTTTGATCAACTAAATTTATTTACAATGTCTGGTCATTCTCAATTTTTGATAACAGAAACTATGGCAGTTATTTACTACTGTACACTGGCAGGATGTGTACGCTTATCAGAACCTGGCATTACCAACCTATTGTACCATGTGTACAACATGCAAGCAAGTGTAAACAGGGTACCCTGTATCTACAATACATAATGCTATTTATGTCTCTGTTTTGCTGTTGTTGTTGTTGTAGGATTTAACGCCATTTTTCAGCACACAATAGGCTATACATGGCGGCCAGTATTAATGGTGGAGGAAGAACCCAGGAAAACCCCGAAAAGAACCATCGACCCTTGAGAAGCTACTAGCAAGCTATCTCACATACCCACATTAGCCGAATCCAAGACTCAAACCCACGCAGACAGGTGAGATGTCAGTGATCCGTAATGGAGAGCACTTTAGACCACTCGGCCACTCAGGGCCCCCTGTCTCTGTTTTAATCTGTTGGCAGATTATACAAAAGCTTATCTGATCTAGTCAACACAGTATACATCTGGGTGTATGTTATACAACAGTAAATATACTTACCATATGTACTCGATCCTAAGTCAAATTAAACTGCAGAGACCAAGATCTGCCATCACATAATGTACTGGCAGATCTGGGTCCAGAAAGACTTAGGAGTAGTCAGTAGAATAGACAACACAGACATTATGCAATGGAACATCGGATTCCAGAATCCCTGCTGATCCTCCCATTGTCTGCAGTTATGGCTGACTTCTAAGTGATTATAAATGTTAATTAAAATAGCTTGAGGACTTTTACCTGACAAAATTGATAGAATCTGTTGTACAAATGATATGTAATGATATTAAAGCCTTAATTAAGCACATTAAATACTCTTGCCCCATTAACCATGTAACCACAATTTTATTTTACTCGTGCCTATAATTATTCCATTATAATTCAATTTGAATGAATTGACCATATTTTCTACAATGTGATAGATTAAAACTGTCATGTGATACTGATCTACAGTTTTTTTACACTTCGACAAAATTCTGCAGACTACATTTGGTTCACTGTTTCCATTTCAATTAAGTGAAGCTTGATGTATACAAACACCTCAAACCATGATAATAACAACAAACCCTTACCCACCCACCCGTGATTTCTTACAAAAATTTACAAACCGCAGATTAAAATCGACTGTCAGAAGCTAAAACAATGTAATTACACAGACCTTCCTGCGCTCCAAAACTCACCCCTTTTGCAGAAGAAAGCTTAATGCAGGCTTTAAAGCCAATCTTCAGAAATTATTGCGTTCTGCTTTGTCAGTATGTTCCAACAGTCGTTATTAAAGATCAGTGTCATATGACAAGCAAGAAATCTCTAATAATGGACACAAATTTGCTTTTGAAAGATCAAAATTCTTAGAAAGCAGGAGCAATAAATGCTATAACAATATATGCCACTCATCAGCATAATATCAAAAACACGAATAGTGTGGTTCAAAAGGATTTTAATTAAACAAATGATCTTAACCAGCTCCTCAGACCAATGGCATGACCCACTCTGATATTACTACATAATGACCCACTCTAATATTACTACATAATGACCCACTCTAATATTACTACATAATGACCTACTCTGATATTACTACATAATGACCCACTCTGATATTAGTATATAATGACCCACACTGATATTACTACATAATGACCTACTCCAATATTACTACATAATGACCCACTCTAATATTACTACATAATGACCCACTCTAATATTACTACATAATGACCTACTCTGATATTACTACATAATGACCCACACTGATATTACTACATAATGACCCACTCTAATATTACTACATAATGACCCACTCTGATATTACTACATAATGACCCACTCTGATATTACTACATAATGACCCACACTGATATTACTACATAATGACCCACTCTAATATTACTACATAATGACCCACTCTAATATTACTACATAATGACCCACTCTAATATTACTACATAATGACCTACTCTGATATTACTACATAATGACCCACTCTGATATTACTACATAATGACCCACACTGATATTACTACATAATGACCCACTCTAATATTACTACATAATGACCCACTCTAATATTACTACATAATGACCCACTCTAATATTACTACATAATGACCTACTCTGATATTACTACATAATGACCCACACTGATATTACTACATAATGACCCACTCTAATATTACTACATAATGACCCACTCTGATATTACTACATAATGACCCACTCTGATATTACTACATAATGACCCACTCTGATATTACTACATAATGACCCACTCTGATATTACTACATAATGACCCACTCTGATATTACTACATAAAACTGATGACTCTTGGCTAATGAAGATGGAGCTATGTATTCTGTCACAATGAAAAGGCTAATGAAATAAAGCTTGGAGCTACCTAAAAATGAATGTTGTTGTTGTTGTTGTTGTTGTGGGGTTTAACGCCATTTTTCAGCACAAGATAGGCTATACATGGTGGCTAGTATTAGTGGTGGAGGAAGAACCCAGGAAACCCACAGAAAGAACCACTGACCCATGAGAAGCTACTGGCAAGCTTTCTCACATACCCACATAGGCCGAACCTGAGACTCGAACCCATGCAGACAGGTGAAATGGCAGTGATCCGTAACGGTGAGCGCTTTAGACCACTCAGCCACTTCGGGCCCTAAAAGTGAATGTTTTGTTGATGAAATTTGTTGAGATGATCATAGAAATGATGTAAACTGGAATTATAAAGGATTAAATGATCATGGTTGGGTATTTATCAATGTGTAAATTGTTACCCAATCACTCATATAATTAATAACAAGTCCTTCCGACCTTATTTACTACTCGAGTGATAAGGTAACATTTTCACATTAGACCTGCCAACCCTAACAAGATTGTCTTCGTAAGGCAGTTGATTTTATTTCCTAAACTTTGACCAGTTTTCAGTAAGGTGTAACAAAATATCATGTACTGCTATTGTCAAGTTGGAAAACATGTATTTAAAAAGTTTGGTATTCCAAACTGATGCATCGAAGGAAAACATTATGTTCATCTGAAATGTTTGAACACATACACCTTATTTACCTCGGGTAGAGTTGCACAAACTTCAGTTCCAAACCCAATCAGCTCAATGGCTTGTTGTTATCTCTCAACCTGATGTAATTCTTGGAATCTTTGTCTTCATTTCACTTGATGATGACAATTGTATCTCCCACCATGTGACATACTCAAAATCAAATCGACACATGATGTCCAATACATGCAATTGTTTCCCTTCCTACTTTTATTCAGAACAATCTGAATATTTCTCTTTAGACTACCCCCATAATGTGTTTCATATTGCACTAGTTCTAAAATTAGGCTCAGTAGGAAGGTTTTTTTTCAACATTATACATATTATAACGATTAGTATATATATTGTACTAAGCACTTCAAGTACTGGGCTAAACCAGCTCAATTAGCACAAATCAATTTTGGGAAAAAAATTTCAACCCTGTGGGTAATAAAGTCATAGGGTCAGCAATGAAAGACAGGGAAGGTCAGCTGACTACAAACACATTTTTTGGCAGAGGCTTTATTCTTCTGTATTTCTTATTAAAATATTCTTAAGAGGCTTATTTTTACCTTTCCTCTTTAACAAGTATCAGTAGCTGGACGTAATTTTAAAAAAAATTCTATAATCAACAGTTTGATCATGCAGGTGCTTAGCACGGAAAAGTATGTGCAGTTTAAAGCAGCTGTAGCACTTCTGTAAACTTAGTCTGGTTCTCTGATTGATTCCACTAAAGCTAATATGAAACCAGGATCTCAATCAAACATGGACGAGCCAATTATCCAGATTTTACCACAACAATTATATTTCCATAATTTTTCCTATTATTCCACAAGTTTGTAATGTAAGAGTTATTTTCGCGAAAAAGTAACAGCAGAATTGTAAAGGTTGGTAGGTCTGTAAATATCCAAAAATGATCATTTAATCCTATACTAAATAATTAGCATGGATTTTTAGTCTACTCCTGAATCTAATTAATCACCGAGTTATTGTATTGTGCTGCTGTACAATACAACCTCAATGCAAATAGTGTAGACACAGATCTGCTATCATTTAAAGTGCCTGCAGATCTGGATGTCTGCTTCTGGCTTATCTTGTAATCTCCAGTTAAATGAATGGTCTGATTGCTCACATCTCACCTCTGTCCATGTGTGGGTTCAAATCTTGCTCAGCCAATGTGGATATGTGAAAAAATTGCCAGTAGCTTCCTGTTGGTCGGTAGTTCTTCCTGCCACCATGTGTCACTTATTATGTGCTGAAAAATGGCATTAAACATGCAAAACCAAACTTAACTTGTTACCTCAAGCAATCTGATGTTGCTGTTGTTGTTGTAAGGTTTATCTCCATTTTTCAGCACAAGCAATACATGGTGGCTAGTATAAATGGTGGAGGAAGAATCTTGGAAAACCCCGGGAAGAACCACCGACCCACGAGAAGCTACTGGCAAGCTTTCTCATGTACCCACATTGGCCGAGCCCAAGACTTGAACCCACGCAGACAGGTGAGATGGCAGTGATCTGTACCAGGTAGCAACTTTAGACCATTCGGCCACTCGGGGCCCCTCAAGCAATCTGAGGTTACAGACCCTGATCTGCATGCATACTATGTGATTGGAAATCTAAATCTATGCTGTTTGCAAATAGGTGCAGGCTTATATGACTGCATATAGTAATCATCTGTAAATCTGAGAAGAAATATATATTAAACTTACCTTCCTCAGGAAGGGAATCACTGACTAACTCCAAGTCACATCTTGAACACAATGACAATAACCTAGCTTCCTCCACTTCTGTAACACTAAGATAGTAGTGGCCATCCTGAAAGACAAAACGCATTATACATATACATGTGTGCAAGTTGAGTCCATCTGCAATGAAAAAAAAACATGCCCTGATCTGCCATCGAACAATGTACCAGCAGATCAGGGTCCCTTGCTTGTTGTACAGAGACCTAACAAACTGCCAGTGCATTATGCAATAACAGCTCTTGGTCTATGCGGCTGGATTGGACTTGTTCATGGGTAACACGTTTATTACAATACATGACATGTTCTCAAGATCCATAAAGCTAAATACAGGGATTTATTTAAGAACTGTACAAATTTACACTTGACCTATGAGCCACAGTGGTTCAGTGGTTAGCATGCTGAGCTCATGACTGAAAGGGTTTGGGTTTAAGTTCCATCATCAGACCAGCCTGGGTCAGCTACCGTGGTGCAGACCTGCCAACCCTAAAAAGACCTCAGTAAGGCAGTCGATTTTTGTCTGTAAGTAGGACTAGCTCTCAGTAAGGTGTAACAAAACATCATGTACTGCTAATGTCATGCTGAAAAATGTATTTAAAAGTCAGACTCATTGACTGACGCAGTGACAGTAAACACTGTGTTCAACAAAATAAGGTTCTAATGTTTGCTTGACCCTTAATTACCTCCAGCAGTTTCCAACCCTACATAGCTCAATGGCTTTTTGCTATGTCTCAAGCTGATGTAATCGTAAACAAATGTATTTCACTTGGCAATTATCTTTCCCACAAAGTGTCATACACAAATCAACACATGATGTCCACTAAATGTAACTGTCACTCTTCCTGCTGTTTTCCCAATGATCTAAATATTCCCTTTTATTTTTCGGTACTGTACAAACGTTTTAATAAGTGTATTGTCCCTTTCATCCTGACCTGTCGCCTGTTAAACACCATTAAAACAAAAAAGCAACAGCTTGAACATTCAGACATATTGCGTCACGAAATAAGTGCAGTTTAAAGTATCTGAGGTACATCTGTTGTTAGTATGGTTCCCTGTTGTTAGTATGGTTCCCTGACCAACTCCAAGGAATCTATGAAAACCGGATCTGAATCAAACAAGGAAAAGCCAGTATCTGGATTGAAGACAAACCTTTTTCCTGCAATTCTTACTCTTATTCTGTATGTCCCTATTTTAAGGGCCATTTCCATAAGACTAGGGCAAAATTGCAAAGGTTGGCAGGTCTGCATTGTGTGTCCTTTGGCAAGGCACTTGACTCCAAGTGTCACAGCACTAAATAATCTATATGTGTTGCTGTGTCATTAAACACCAAACCAAACCAAAAATCCACTTGAATCTGGTATACTATAATTGGCAATGGTCATAATGTTTGAAGCAGGCAAAACTGCCATGTGCCAATGCTTTAAAATAATGTCAAATGACATGCAACATACTAACTCTACTATTGCCTTTTCTGTAAAGAACTATCCTACAAGAGTGTGGCTTGGTGAAGAATAGTGCCACTGTCTTTGACTAAGCCATTACACAACACCAAGAAACAGTTCCCTTGGGAAATGGTAATAATACAGTAGTAATGGCCCCTCAAGACCGTAAATATTTTACTGTCCAATATCTAATGTAAGCTTATAATGAATCCCACTACACCATATAAATTTAAATCTATCACTGCATTGTAATATTTTTCATCTGATTTTATTTCTTGCCCAGTACATTTGCAAACAATCATACCAATATATTTTATTTGTCTAATATAAATGGTTTTTACTTATTGTATTATCAAGGTTTATGCACACACAAAAACGAGGTACGAAAAGTTGGATTTTTATTTAAAAAAGGACATTGCCACTAGTGTCAGAGTGGTGGCTACCATATTTCATTTTGCTAGTCCAGGTAAGACGAAAAAAATTTAAAAATATAGAAACTGCCGTAATAGTCTGAAAATCTAATCATGGCATCTATATATACATACCAATACATGTATACTAGCAAAATAATGGCATCTATATATATGCCAACAAAAACATGTATGCAAGCCAAATTTCATTTGGCTATATTGACTGACTTCTGTGTGATCCTGAAAACAAGCTTCTCAGGACAAATGGACAGACAAAGCAATAAATCAAGATGTAACCAAGCAGTTGGTGCATAAAAATGGTTTTGGTGGATACAGACTCTGTGTGTGTGTGTGTGTGTGTGTGTGTATGTATGTATGTATGTATGTATGTTACAATTTATTTCAAAACTTAAATGCACAGAAGAAGCATTCACTGTATAAACTTGCTGACAAGTCCAGTTGCAAACTGCACAGACCCAGATATGCCATCACATAATGTGCTGGCAGATTTGGATCTCTGTAGTTTGTTACAAGTGATCAGTAGAACAAACCACATAAATCCTGATCTGCAGGCACATTATGCAATGGCAGAACAGGGTCTATGTTGTTAATAACTGGATTCTTAAGCAAGTATATATTGTGTACACTTGCACTTGATACATCATTAGGTTATGATAGCAATCTCTTTTTTTTTTAATTGCTGGCAATTTGGTAGAATATTGTAAATTAAAGTAACTGCAAAATGCCATAACAAATCCATTAACCAACCATCTAACATACACAATGTCTCCCTACCCCCATAATGTAACTTCTGTCACATGTATCAAGCTATAATTTAAAAAAAAAACATATACCTTTCAGCCACAGTTCCTGCATATGCTTACAGGTTCAATGGCTACCCAACCAATGATAATAAATTTCCTCTTAGTTCTTTAAATCAAGATTATGGTTTATATAAATTTTAATAACTTGTAGAATTAACAGATGTTTTACTTTATACTTGAATAAATCTAAACATATATATCAACAGATCAATGAATGGTGTAAAAAAAAAAACAATATACCTTTCTGTTATCCCCTGTTGGATATGATTCGACATGTCCATTTTCAAATGCGTTTTCATGTGTCCCAGTCTGTCCATTCACCAACTGTTGATCGCTCATAGATCCATTTCGAGCTGAATAGGTAGGTGATTTTAAGACTGGTGCATAGCATGGCACCTTTCCAATCGGCATATCGGGCGAGAAAGGTGAAGTCAGATCTGACCTGCTAGAACGAAGAGACAATGTGCTAGAATATGGCGATCTTTTCTCGATTCCTTTATAAGCACTATATTTGCTATATTGGCCGTATCCACTAAGAGCAGAACTTATGCGCAAATATGATGGAGTCCGCGGTGAATCATCTATTGGAAAATCTGCTGAATCAGCAAGTTTAGGGAGAGGGGTATATTTTATGTCCCCATTATAGCTGCTGTTGCCTCCCGAAGAAGGTGATGTTAGCTGGTATTCTGCAGTGTTGACAAATGTGGTAGGCGTGCTGGTGATGAGTGGACTTAATGATTGTGGAGAAACTGCATCTCTTGAACTCTGGCTCAGTACAACCTTCTTTGATTCTGTGGACTGGGTCAGCAATGATGGATCACTTCCTACAAAAATGAATGAAAAGTCATCAAATACTACGTCATGAATATGCAGATGAAATACAACTCTAGTTCTAGTTCTAAACTATTTTTGTGTTCCTCTTTGACAAAGGGTCATGGGTGGTTGAATGGTCTCAGGCATTTGCCTTCAACAGATCATTCACATCTCAACTCTGTCTGTGTGGATTCAAGTCTTGGATGTTCAATATAGGTAGGTATGTAAGAAAGCTTACCAGCAGCTTCCAATAGGTCAATGGTTCTCCCCAGGATCTTTCTCTGCCAAAGATACTGGTTGTCACATGCTGAAAAATATGGCTTTAAAAACACAAGACCAAGCTCCTGTTGACAAAAAAATTTCAAAACAAGATACTCTCAAGGAAAGGTTTTTCAAAATGAAAAATGGTAGTTTGCCGAGTTTCTTCAAAGCAGATTTAAGTCTGCTTGCAATCGACCACTTTGGTGGCCTAGTGGTTAGACCATCTGCCCTTGGATGTGGGAGGTCATGCATTTGAACTCCAGCTGAGTCATACCAAAGACTTATAAAAATGGTACTAACAACTGCCTCCCTAGGCACTCAGCATTAAGAGATTAGTGTTATGGCTGGTCGGCCTGGTGTCAGGATAATGTTACTGAGTGGGACATGATGCCACTTGTCTGTGGCATGATGCCACAGTGCTAGGAATCACTGTAAACTCAAACACTGCAGACGTTGTAGCGATTTAACTGAAACATTGTTAAAGTTACATTAAATATCCAAATCACACACACACACACACACATACATATACATGCTGCTTGCAATTAGCACTACTTGCAAATATTTAATTCACTATCGAAGAAAACCTGTACTCAGAATGTTCATCTTCTGGCCAGAATAAATTTGACAATAACACTGATCCATTACTTTATTCCTACACTTCCTACAGAACTTACCATATATACTAGCGTATAGGTCAAATGAGATCCAAGTACAAACTGCACAGACCCAGATCAGCCATCTCACAAGGCACTGGAAGATCTGGGTGTATGCAGTTTGTTAGGTATAATTATTAGAACAAACAACACAGGCCCTAGTCTGCCTGTACATTATGGTATGGCAGATCAGGGTCTATGTTCTTTACAGTAGGATTAGACTTGAAAGTGAATATTATAGTAATATGGCAATTCTGTGATTTTATATCTAAAAGAACAAGACTGTAAACATGAATTCATAACAAAATCACATTGCTCAAGATACATATTGTGTATAGTTGATTGTCCTCTGACGAAGGTTCCCATTAATATATCTTTATCCTCCATTGATTAATGTATTCAAAAAGTGACCAACCTGTCAAATGATCCCAATACACACAGAATTAAATGGAAAACGACCTGATAATATGCAAATTTATCCATAGGAAGAATCCCAACTTGCTTAACCAGTGGATCCAGTATTATTAAAAACAAGATTCAATCTTTGAAAGGTAGCCATAGTAGCTCAGATGGAGGAACATCAGACTTGTAATGTAAGGGTCATGAGTTCAATCCAAGCTAGGCCAGCCTCGTATGGCTGCCTTGGTGAATCCTTGGGAAAGGCTCTTTTTAGCTCTTCCCATTTCCTCTACATGTTATAACCAGCAATTTGTAAAATGTACATGACATAGTCAATAAGGTGTAAAAAGCACACAATAGCTAGTTAATGAGGTGTAAAAAGTGCATGATAGTCAATGATATGTAAAAAGTGCATGATATAGTCAATAAGGTGCAAACAGTGCATGATAGACAGTGATGTATAAAAAGTACATAATATAACCAATAATGTGTAAAAAAGTTTATGATATAGTCAATGTGTAAAAAAAGTGCATGATAGTCAATGAAGTGTTGTTGTTGTTGTTGTTGTAGGGTTTAACGCCATTTTTCAGCACACGATTGGCTATACATGGCGGCCAGTATTAATGGTGGAGGAAGAACCCAGGAAAACCCCGGAAAGTACCACCGACCCACGAGAAGCTACTGGCAAGCTTTCTCACATATCCACATTAGTCGAATCCGAGACTCGAACCCACGCAGACAGAGGTGAGATGGCAGTGATCCGTAACGAAGAGCGCTTTAGACCACTCGGCCACTCGGGGCCCCTCAATGAAGTGTAAAAAGTGCATGATACAGTCAATGATGTGTAAAAAGTGTATCATATAAACTATAATGTGCAAAAAGTGCATGATATAGTCAATAAGGAGTAAACAGTGAATGATAGACAATGATGTATCAAAAGTACATAATATAACCAATAATGTGCAAAAAGTGTATGATATAGTCAATAATGTGCAAAAAATGCATTATATAGTCAATGTGTAAAAAGTGCATTATATAGTCAATGCATTGTAAAAAGTGCATTATATAGTCAATGCATTGTAAAAAGTGTAAAATAATCAATAATGTGTAAAAAGTGCATGATAGTCAATGATGTGTAAAAAGTGCATGATAGTCAATGATGTGTAAAAAGTGTAAAATATAGTTAATGATGTGTAAAATGTGAATGATAAAGTCAATAATGTGCAAAAAGTGCATGATAGTCAATGATGTGTAAAAAGTGCATGATAGTCAATAATGTGTAAAAAGTACATTATAGAGTCAATGTGCAAAAAGTGCATGATAGTCAATGTGTAAAAAGTGCATTATATAGTCAATGATGTGTAAAAAGTGCATTATATAGTCAATGATGTGTAAAAAGTGTAAAATAGTCAATAATGTGCAAAAAGTGCATGATAGTCAATAATGTGCAAAAAGTGCATGAGTCAATGATGTGTAAAAAGTGTAAAATATAGTCAATGATGTGTAAAATGTGCATGATAGTCAATGATGTATAAAAAGTGCATTATATAGTCAATGATGTGTAAAAAGTGCATTATATAACCAATAATGTGTAAAAAGTGCATGATAGTCAATAATGTGCAAAAAGTGCATGAGTCAATGATGTGTAAAAAGTGTAAAATATAGTCAATGATGTGTAAAATGTGCATTATATAGTCAATGATGTGTAAAAAGTGCATTATATAGTCAATGATGTGTAAAAAGTGCATTATACAGTCAATGATGTGTAAATAGTGTAAAATAGTCAATAATGTGTAAAAAGTGCATGATAGTCAATAATGTGCAAAAAGTGCATGAGTCAATGATGTGTAAAAAGTGTAAAATATAGTCAATGATGTGTAAAATGTGCATGATAGTTAATGATGTGTAAAAAGTGCATTATATAGTCAATGATGTGTAAAAAGTGTAAAATAGTCAATAATGTGTAAAAAGTGCATGATAGTCAATAATGTGCAAAAAGCGCATGATAGTCAATAATGTGTAAAAAATGCATGATAGTCAATGATGTGTAAAAAGTGTGTGACAGACAATGACATATAAAACATGCATAATATAACCAACTGTGTAAAAAGTGTTCTTAAAACTAACAACACAATAACCACATTCATGCCATGATCTTCAAATATTTACAGAATGACTAAAGCATCAGCATCCAAAAACAGCACCTTAAAGATCAAAATCAATACAGTATTGAATTACACTAACTGAACACCACATAAACTAACAACTACATGTTTTCTTGTCAATTCAGTATTCCACAAGCTAGGGCACATTAAACAAATTATGATTGCAGGTACTTTTCAGTTTGAGATACAATGGTCCCTTTCACAGAGGACAGCAGTCTACCAGGTTGCTGACCTGGCATGACCTTGTATACCAAGCAAAAACAAACCATTTGTCACCACATACAGGAACCCAGTAGGTACTTGTTCATTAACCATGCCATGTTACAAGTGCTTAATGAGAAATAAAACATGAATGTAGTGCTTGCATTTCCTTGTACACTACAATGTCATGTAGTCTGATAAAGTAACTCATCTAACTGCCTGATGGAAATTACAAACAAAACAAAATGCCTCTGAACCTTCCTTACTTGTTCATTTCTACTCATCCAACCACCTCGCTTTAGCCTCCATCCTCCACAATGCCAACACCACCCATGTGGCAAACAAACAACATAGACCCCAATCTTCCACTAAATGGGTCCATGTTGTTTGTTCTACTCATTACTCCTACCAAACTGACCACACTCAAATCTGTTGCTCATTCTGTTCAGTTCGCTGTTGGATTCAACTTGTAGGCATGTATATACAGTTTTTTTCAGTAACCTCTAAAAAAAGTGTACCATCTTGTATGAGGAAGAGTTATCAGCAGAAAATATATGTTCCAAATTATGAAAGCTGTAGTCTGGTGAATCACGAGGTCAAAAGAACAACTAGTATTTATCAGACTGAAGATTTTGGTTTTAATTAGACAAAAAGCACAAGCTTCATGACCTGTTCCAGGATTAAATCTTCCCATCTTACTCCAGGATTAAGACTATGCACAAAATCAAAGAATATATAATAATTACCTTCACATAACTTCATTGTCTTAATCAGGCCTGCACAAATCTTTAAGGTATGAACACAAAGAAAAAGACTTGTACTGGTACTACCAAAAAAACCCCAGTATATATCTGATGAAACCAACAAGGGATGGCTTCTCCTGGGAAACCTTTCCAACTGATAAAAACATACAAAGGACAGGAATCTTTTAAAAGCAAACTAAAATGTATAGACTGTAATAATTAGTAGCAGTATCCAATCAGCAGGCAGCAATTCTCTGAGAAAATGTCCAGTCAGATCATACTATCACAATCCTATCTTACTCCATAGAAGTTCACATACCTTCAGGCAATGTTTAAAAAATATTCACTAAAAAACTCATTTCCTGGTGTATATATAAACAGGAAATTGACAAACTGATAAGATGACCTAGCAAATGTAATGATACTCATAAATAAGCAATCATTCAATTTTGGGATGGACCTAGGATTTCATTTTGAATCAGATTTTGTTCTCTCTTTCACCTCAAAATATTTATTTTTGTCAACTTCCAAAAGTAATACAGAAGTTATTTTTTCCCCCAAATAACAGAGCAAGAATACTTGTTCAAGATTTTAATAAAAGGAAATGTCCCTCCCCCCATCAAATGTTGTGTCCTGAAACCGGTTTTGTTTCACTTTATCTCAACTGTCTACTAGACCCTTAAAAACCCCGTTATAAATTTTAGAGGTAAGATGACATTTAATGACAGTTTGCAAAAGTGAAATATGTGGTACTAAGACAAAAATTTCAGTTCCTTGGCAACAATTTGAGTACATGGAATTCCCTATTGTCTGTGCAGTGCCAATTTTCAAGGTTTTATAATTGCTACAAACACAAACTAAAAAAAAAGGATTAAAAAAGGCAATCCAGTGTAAAATTATGAAAAAGCTAACACAAAAAATAAATTCTAGTAAATCTGAGATAGTGCTAGTTTTAAATCCCACTAAAGCATAAAACACGAACATACAAATACATTTTCTTCCAAGAAATAAGAAAGCAAAACAATGTCCAAAACTTGGCATACAAGTGTACTGAAACATTTAACAAGAATATGAGAGAAATAACATGCTTATCCTTGCAACATTACCTACATCCTGGTATCTTCTATTTTAGAGACCTCAAAACTTAAAAGTATTCACATCCATAGCAGAAATCAGTCTGACTGGTACACAATTATAAATTCCTTTCTTATGTACTTATGCACAAAAACTGACCCTCATACAGTCCACATTTTTTGAATTGCCTGTAGTACTGCCATATTATTTATATACCTGACACTGTACTATAAAATTTCAACAAATCCATTGGCAAATTAATCAGCCTGATATATCAGTAAGGTTTGTTTCTGGCAAATGATCAGGTAATCCTGAGCTATGTAGGCCAAGTACCATACTGGAACCAGCCTAGCTAAACCCAGACCCATCACAGAACTAGTGAACCAAAATACAGAGAAATAAAAATGGTTTGTCTGCAGTTAAACTACCAAAATGAACCTGAAATATCAAATAAAGAATCTTTACAGAAGAAGTAAACAATTAACAAGGTGTTCCACATAAAGTAGACACACACCTCACACATATATTGTATTCATACTGCCTGCTTGGATTTGGATATCACAGGAGACACAGTGACTCAGTGGTTAGCATGCTGAACCTGCCATCGAAAGAGTGCAGGTTCGAATCCTACCATCCCATCAGCCCAGGCTGACTACTGTGGTGAGTCCATGGGAAAAACACTTTATTCCAATTGCCTTGGCACTAAGTGACCTACCTGCATTGCCATGCTGTAAGACACCAAACACCAAAAACACCATCTTCACATTAATAAGGAATGTGCTTCAACATATGAAAATCATTTATATGAACTATATTCTTCCTGAGATTTTTGTCCACATCTTTTACGTGACATGCTGAACAATTAGCAAAGAAGTTGTTTAATTTTTTTTTTAAAAGAATTTTACAAAAGATATCTCAATAAAGTTTGGTATTTGCCACAAATAAATACTGCAATAACAAGCAGATGATTAATTCAATAGATATACAAATTCTGCTACAGACTGTTGTATTGTTGCAGTGAATTAAAAGTAGACCTGTTTTGTATTACCAAGTTAATTACTTCCTTTGTATCAAATCAAATAAAAGGTTTGGAATAAAAGAAAAAATTAAAAGGCATGCAAATCCCATGTGCATAACACCTAGCGTGTCAGGTCAACTCATTTCAAATGATCAATTGAATACTGCAATAAATATTATTGTGCATGTGATATAATTAAACTACCGTAAATTAGCCTATTCATTCCCAAATGTGATCAAAGGTAGCAAGGCAACTAAGTGAAATGAGAACTTGTTGAAAGAAAAAGCTGTTTCACAGATCAAATTCATTATGGAGAAGGAGTTTCAGAGTTTATAGTTAACTTAAAATTTCTGAATTGGCACTCAGATCTGTCCAAAAGAGAGAAATTTCAGTATTACTAGCAATGAAATAACGACATCTGTATTTTACTAAAAACAAAAAGAAATTGAGTTGATGGTTGTTTCACAAAATAAATGTCCCTAATTTTGAAAAAAAAGATTCTAGTTCAGTTGTGAAACAACAATAAAAAGCAGTGACGTAATACACAATGTTTACATGCACATGTGAAGGTTGTAAAAACCAGCTGGAATAATGTTAATGACACCCACCACCACCCCATGTTTTTTTTATGTCCATCACTTATTTGTTAGGAGGTCCCTCGGTAGCTTGTGTAAATACAAAATATTTTGCCTCTGCAGTGGTAAAAAGCTCTGCCAGTAAGATTCAAGATCACCTAATGAATATGCATGAGTCTTGTTGCTCATTACTAAACTCCTCCTTGATTATAAACACCTATACTCGAAGCTTGATCAAAACTGAATCAGTAATATAGCCCCCAGTGTGGCAACAAGATGGCCCCAAGTGTGGTAACAAGCTCAGCCAATCAGACCTAACATCCAAAGCAGTAACAAGAAATGGATGGCTGGATGGACAAAAGATAAAGACCATACCTTAAGCTCACTTGACACATGTAAAAACCGCCACAACCCCAAACCAGTAACCAAGAACAAAACAGGCCATTTTGTTTTATATATAGTTCTTAATGTGTAAGTATCGGGATGTGTATAAATCTGCAATTTTTCTTATAAAGTTTCAGTTCCAAACTGTACAAACTGAGATCAGTTCAAAAGTTCTTTTATTTAATACAGTACACCTATCCTCAATGCTTCAACATCGGATGCTTGCAAAAGACCTCAGATGTAAATAGTGGCCACACCTTAAGTATGTGAATTAGTATTAATGTATATCATAATAACATCAGTGTGAAGTCACAACAACTCGATGATGTCATCACTAATAGCAGCATATTTGAGGATACTAAAATTTCTTTTTTATTTTCATTAAAAAGTTGCATTAAAAAATAAAAGAAGAGGTATGTCACCGGCTGTTGAAAATACATCAAATGTCATTTTCAATACCTACCGTTTGATAAAGATCTATTATTCGCTCATCCATCCAGAATTGGGGTAAATATTACTAGGAGTACCTTAATGTAATGCAAATTTTTTTGTTTACTAAACTACCTTTGGACAGGAAAGAATCGCGATTTCTCTTGTTCTGAATTTATAAATTAGATAAAAATCATTTTATCACAGGGAAGAGGTCACTTGTGTAAATATATAGTCAGTCTGTGATAACTGTTGCATTTCCTCTCGCAGATTTGTACCTTACAGCAATGAGATAAATAGATTTGCATGGCATGTTATTCAATGCCCAAACACAATGACCATCACTGGAATATTTTATTTTCACAATGGATCAACATAATTTTTTAATTGCATGTTATGTAAAAATTGGGCGCTTTACTATGGGAGTGCTTTTAAGTGTTTCTGTTTGAGCTTTTGTTGTGGCAAATAATTATAGACATACATTGTTCTGCTGTGTGTATTGGTAGCAAAGGCACTGTCTTGGCTCAAGCATTCCAGATGTTGCTGTTCTGTGTGTATTGGTAGCAAATGCATTGTCTCGGCACGACCATTCCATAAGTTCTTCTGTTGTGTGTATTTGTAGCAAGGCATTGTCTTGGCATGGACCATTCCATATGTTGCTGTTCTGTGTGTATTGGTAGCAATGGAATTGTCTTGGCACGACCATTCCATAAGTTGCTGTATTGTGTGTATTGGTAGCAAAGGCATTGTCTTGGCACGACCATTCCATAAGTTGCTCTATTGTGTGTATTGGTAGCAATGGAATTGTCTTGGCACGACCATCCCACGTGTTGCTGTATTGTGTGTATTGGTAGCAAAGGCATTGTCTTGGCACGACCATTCCATACGTTGCTCTACTGTGTGTACTGGTAGCAATGGAATTGTCTTGGCACGACCATCCCACGTGTTGCTGTATTGTGTGTATTGGTAGCAAAGGCATTGTCTTGGCACGACCATTCCATAAGTTGCTCTATTGTGTGTATTGGTAGCAATGGAATTGTCTTGGCACGACCATCCCACGTGTTGCTGTATTGTGTGTATTGGTAGCAAAGGCATTGTCTTGGCACGACCATTCCATAAGTTGCTCTATTGAGTGTATTGGTAGCAATGGAATTGTCTTGGCACGGACCATCCCACGTGTTGCTGTATTGTGTGTATTGGTAGCAAAGGCATTGTCTTGGCACGACCATTCCATAAGTTGCTCTATTGTGTGTATTGGTAGCAATGGAATTGTCTTGGCACGGACCATTCCATATGTTGTTGTATTGTGTGTATTGGTAGTGGAATTGTCTTGGCATGACCATTCCATAAGTTGCTCTATTGTGTGTATTGGTAGCAATGGAATTGTCTTGGCACGACCATTCCATAAGTTGCTCTATTGTGTGTATTAGTAGCAATGGAATTGTCTTGGCATGGACCATTCCATATGTTGCTGTTCTGTGTGTATTGGTAGCAATGGAATTGTCTTGGCACAACCATCCCACGTGTTGCTGTATTGTGTGTATTGGTAGCAAAGGCATTGTCTTGGCACGACCATTCCATACGTTGCTCTATTGTATGTACTGGTAGCAATGGAATTGTCTTGGCACGACCATTCCATAAGTTGCTCTATTGTGTGTATTAGTAGCAATGGAATTGTCTTGGCACGGACCATTCCATATGTTGCTGTTCTGTGTGTATTGGTAGCAATGGAATTGTCTTGGCACGACCATCCCACGTGTTGCTGTATTGTGTGTATTGGTAGCAAAGGCATTGTCTTGGCACGACCATTCCATACGTTGCTCTACTGTGTGTACTGGTAGCAATGGAATTGTCTTGGCACGACCATTCCATAAGTTGCTCTATTGTGTGTATTGGTAGCAATGGAATTGTCTTGGCACGACCATCCCACGTGTTGCTGTATTGTGTGTATTGGTAGCAAAGGCATTGTCTTGGCACGACCATTCCATACGTTGCTCTACTGTGTGTACTGGTAGCAATGGAATTGTCTTGGCACGACCATTCCATAAGTTGCTCTATTGTGTGTATTGGTAGCAATGGAATTGTCTTGGCACGACCATCCCACGTGTTGCTGTATTGTGTGTATTGGTAGCAAAGGCATTGTCTTGGCACGACCATTCCATAAGTTGCTCTATTGTGTGTATTGGTAGCAATGGAATTGTCTTGGCATGGACCATCCCACGTGTTGTTGTATTGTGTGTATTGGTAGCAAAGGCATTGTCTTGGCACGACCATTCCATACGTTGCTCTATTGTATGTACTGGTAGCAATGGAATTGTCTTGGCACGACCATTCCATAAGTTGCTCTATTGTGTGTATTAGTAGCAATGGAATTGTCTTGGCACGGACCATTCCATATGTTGCTGTTCTGTGTGTATTGGTAGCAATGGAATTGTCTTTGGCACAACCATTCCTTAAGTTGCTCCACTGTGTGTATTGGTAGCAAAGGCACTGTCTTGGCATGACCATTCCATAAGTTGCTCTATTGTGTGTATTGGTAGCAAGGCATTGTCTTGGCATGACCATTCCATATGTTGCTGTATTGTGTGTATTGGTAGCAAAGGCACTGTCTTGGCATGACCATTCCATATGTTGCTGTATTGTGTGTATCGGTAGCAAAGGCATTGTCTTGGCATGACCATTCCATATGTTGCTGTATTGTGTGTATTGATAGCAAATGCACTGTTTTGGCTCGACCATTCCATATGTTGCTCTACTGTGTGTATTGGTAGCAACAGGGAATCTCTGGTACAAGCTGATTTGGGCTTCATTTAACCCACAATTCTGCTGTTTTCTCTGCATGTAGTCTAAGAACTGCCAAGAAAACACAACATGAACTACACAAGCATAGTTTAAGGACTGTGCAAAAAGAATGCTGATCAATAGTATATAAAGTTGCACTTAACTGACACATGTACCGTACTTAACATAACATACATGCATAAAATACATGTATATAAATTCCATTGTATAACAAAATACTAAACAAATTCAATTCAAGCAGACTGCAGATGATATATCCATTAAAAGACATTTTCATTACAGCCTGAACTGAGAGAGACAAATATATCCTTATTATGGTAGAGAAGAAAGTCTCATTAAGCAGGTAAGAAATTATCTGTTCATTAAGCAGGAATGAAATTGACTCTTCATTAAGCAGGGAAGAAACTCAATTAACATTAAGCCAGGAAGAAACTGACCCCTCATTAAGCGAGGAAGAAACTGACTCCACATTAAGCAGGGAAGACACTGACTCCTCAATAAGTGGGGGAAGAAACTGACTCCACATTAAGCAGGGAAGAAACTGACTCCTCAGTAAGCATGGAAGAAACTGACTCCACATTAAGCAGGGAAGAAACTGACTCCTCATTAAGCAGGGAAGAAAATGACTCCTCATTAAGCAGGGAAGAAACTGACTCCACATTAAGCAGGGAAGAAATTGACTGCTCATCAAGCAGGGAAGAAACTGACTCCTCATTAAGCGGGGAAGAAATTGACTCCTTGTCAAGCAGGGAAGAAAACCGACTCCTCATTAAACAGGGAAGAAACTGACTCCTCATTAAGCAGGAAATAAATTGACTCCTCATTAAGCATGGAAGAAAGTGACTCCACATTAAGCAGGGAAGAAATTGACTCCTCGCTAAGCAGGAAGAAACTGAATCCTCACTAAGCAGGGAAGAAATTGACTCCTCATTAAGCGGGGAAGAAATTGACTCCTCGTCAAGCAGGGAAGAAAACTGACTCCTCATTAAGCATGGAAAAAACTGACTGTTCATCAAGCAGGGAAGAAACCAACTCCTCATCAAGCGGGGAAGAAACTGACTCCTCATTAGACATGGAAGAAATTGACTCCTCATCAAGCTTGGAAGAATCTGAATCCTCATTAAGCATGGAAGAAACTGACTCTTCGTCAAGTAGGGAAGAAAACCAACTCCTCATTAAGCAGGGAAGAAACTGACTCCTCATTAGACATGGAAGAAATTGACTCCTCATCAAGCAGGGAAGAAAATGAATCCTCATTAAGCATGGAAGAAATTGACTCCTCATCAAGCAGGGAAGAAATTGACTCCTCATTAAACATGGAAGAAACTGACCCCTCATTAGGTAGGGAAGAATTAACCTCTCATTAACTGATTTTAGTGTATCTGACAGCTCTGATTTCAACATCATGTTCTTGCATGCACTGCACCTGAATTCAACATCTGGTGCTGACTGTTTCTTATGAACTCCACTGTGAAGTGTGTCTATATTTATTTATAAGCCAGATCCCACTGCACCATCAAAAGGTACATTTTTCATCATCACTTTACAATCGATCAAGATATTCTGAGCTTAACAGTAACAGTCTCAATCAAATTTTTTGGCAGATATTTTTGATAGTTTTTTAAATAAAAAAATAATTACCAAAAGTGCACAACAATATTACACAGTGTTTAAAAGGCATATGAACCTAAATAGCTTCTTCAATTATGTGACCATAATTCTCTAAATTTGAAAAAAGTCACTTAGAGAGGGTGATTATAGCTAATTGCTAGATGTGCATGGTATCACTAGTATAATTGTTTACCAGTGTACTTTTTCTGGTGGTATGTGCCTAAGTACTTTTTCACTGTACTGGTTACAAACTTCAGTAACTTCCATCAGTAAGAAACTTACGGAAATTTTTAAAAAATCTTATTATGAATTGAAAGGTATTAACATCATATTTTCATTTTACATATATAAAAAAATATAAAAAATTATAATTTTTTTCTTTACTACAGATATGTGTTGTCAAATTAATTTTGAATATTACCAATTTAATTATCCTCATGATCCTTTAATCACATGTTTGACATGTGTCACTCATGACAACATAATGGCCAAATGGAAGGCTGTGAAAAATATTCTTTTCAAATTGAAATTTTTTGATAAATTTTGGATACATAACCTGAAAAAAATTCATTTACAAAACAAAATTTTAGTAAATACAAAATATTTTTTATGACATCCTGAATGATTGCTTATTATTTCCTTTTAAGAAAACACCATATTTAAGGTGACAACTATTCCACTAGCTGTGCAACTTTGTTGTTGTTGTTGTTGTAGGGTTTAATGCCATTTTTCAGCATACGATAGGCTATACATGGCGGCCAGTATTATTGGTGGAGGAAGAACCCTGGAAAACCCCAGAAAGAACCACCGACCCACAAGAAGCTACTGGCAAGCTTTCTCACATACCCACATTGGCTGAATCCGAGACTCAAACCAACGCAGAGAGGTGAGATGGCAGTGATCCGTAACAGAGAGTGCTTTAGACCACTCGGGGCCCCTGTGCAACTTTGAATCATGACCGAATTTTGCAAAGTAATTCTAAAAATATGAATATATGTCTAATATGTGTAATATAATAATAAAGATAAAAAGGACTTTTAACAAAAAAATTTATCTCTAGCAATTTGAGATGAGTACTGAGCTACAATGAATGAAGCAAAATGTTTGAATTTTAAGATGGCTGGAATAGTTCAAGAAACATTATTCTGGAGATCTTATTCAGTTTAACATCCTATGATGGATATCATCTCACTTCAACAACAGCCCTATCAATCTAACAAACCTTCTCCATCTGTATTACACATCACTTCATCTGTTCAGCAAATTATTCTATCCACATGGCTGTCTGTACAAGCCTTCAAGTACAGGCCCTACCTAAATGTGCCAGTCAGTGCACATCAAAAATATGTAACACAAGACACATGAAAATATAGCAGCCAACTTGTACTGCAAATGAATATTTCTTGTCCTATGTGTGCATTTTGATAGCAAACAGACAAAAATCAATTCTGTGGAGTAGATGAAGGCAAGTCGTTGCAGACTGGGCACATGAGCTGAAGGGCCCCTTTTAAAGATTATTCAAAGATAGCAAACAACCAGTCCAGTTGAAAGAATGGTAGAAACACTGGGAATAAATTCTTCTTCATTCATCTAGTATTTAGTAATTGCACTGTTAAAATATCTTCTGTATTTAACATGGTCATTTTGCTTTCCAGATCCAATGGAGATCTGAATTTCAATGGTTTTGCAAGTCTGTGACTACTGCTGTAGAGACGGTAAATTTTGAACTGAGGAGAAAGGCATTTCAAATTATCTAAACTGCAATGAATCATTCTTTTGATCTAATTAATATGTTAATTAATTCTGACTTTTCTTCAGAAGTATTGACATTTTTCTCAATATCATTTAAAACTTTGATGCAGAACATTAAATGAACTAACAATGTGCTTTTCTAATTTTGAAGTCAAAATGTTGGCTACAAAGTTTACTAATGTGCCCATACTCCGATACAGCAACTGTAAATAGCTGAGCCACACCAAACTGTACAATGCCATAATGATGTTTTACTGGGGGTGGGGGGATGAGGAGGAAGAGATTCTTTCATTCAACAAATATGGTGGATTCAAATAGTTTCTGTTTTTCTTTTCCTAAGCTCTGAGCAGGAATATCTTACTTAAGTTATTTGGGGCCACACATTTTTGCTTTTTAAAAAAATCCCAGACCACCCCACCCCTGCCCCAGAAATCAAAATGGTAGTGGTGGTGGCTGGGATTCTTACATTAGACTAATAATGGATGCAAATAGTTCTTTTTTCTCCCTCCTTAACCTCAGATCAAAAACATTTTATTTCAGCTATTTGGGGACCACAAATCAAAATATCTTTTTAAAAATAAAACCCAGCCCCCCCTTCCGTAAATTAAATGGTAGGCTGTCCCCCAAGTTGTAATGACATGTTTCCCACCTGATAAAAACACTTGGAGATTTTAAGTAATGATTTCCCAATGACTCACCTGATAAACGCCTGATTTTCATCTTGTTAGCTGACCCCACTGAATAAAAATGTGTATTGCTACTACAGGTATTGATTATATAGTTCACAGTGGCATTACAGATTACTTGGTGACATAGGTTACCTGAGAACAGCATGCCTGAATGTTACAAATTTAGCCTATAAAATTTCTCCCATGTTATATGAAGTATCCCTAATGTTCTAAATCAGTCATCAGCATGTATTTATGGCTAAATTCTGCCGAGTAAGCACACCTAAACAATACAAATGCAAGGTATAGATGACTCAGATTTATAAAGTGCTCTGTGGGATGGAAATTTAATAGTGTATTCCTGTTTTCATATCTTCTTGTGAAACAGATGATGTAAAATTATTATTCTTTTGAACATACATATTCTTTATACTGGCCAAAAATTCTTCCCATCTCTTCCAAATACTGGATTGTAACCTCTTCTGCCTCCTCTGGATTTTAAACCAAATATTTTATGCAGCTTTATAATTATAAGACCTCAAAAAAGTACAATTTTTGCCATCCCACAACAGCCTTTACTGGAGTTATGTCCCCCTGGCAGACCAAATACAGGAGTTACATCCAACTGTGCAATTTGCTTTGACTCGTCGACTGCATTTACCCTGAAGTAATTCCAAACCAAACTTGAGTGTTTCAAGTTCGACATTATGCATAGGTTTGGTAGTATATTTAATAGTGTACAATCGCTAGTCGATATTAATAATCTAATCGATTCGCGTTCTTGAAACAATGTTTTAAATCAAGTAAGTTACTACTAAGTTGTCCACGTGGCTGGATGAATGGATGCATGCACCACACTGTGAGTCGCACGCTGAAGCAGCTCAGCAGCTAGGGTATCCAGGGGTAACGTTGCTTGCGATAGTATGCCAATATCAATGCTGCATAATATTTGTATGTCAGCGTTCAGCTGCTTCAGCGTGTGATTGCTATTCATTGATTAGCAGCATTGCAGGACTGGCTAAAGAACAGATTAACTATAGTGAGTCATAGTTTCATAGTAGTTGGAAATTTCGCTAGCTATTTGCTAATGTGTATGCTGGAAGTTCAATAGTAACATGAGGCCTAATTTGCTGGTTGGCTGCTGTGATTGGGATGAGTGCATGAATGGTATTGATAATCTGTTGTGTGCAGACAATCAGTGATAGTTTCCAGCAAGTGTGTTAAAAAGTATTTACTTTCAAGAATATATTGCCTTTCAATTAACCCCCAAAATCAAATGTTTATTCCTTAATTTCCAATACTTAATTATGATTTAAAATTCAAACCATGTCAAGATGACTGTTTGATTGAATTTATATTTTGAAAATTTGTTTACATCGGCATCGATTATTTCTGCCGATACTGATTATACCGAATGTATTAAGAGTATGGCTGATTAATCAGTACAGCTTTAATCCTGAGGCTGAGGGTATGGCTATGGTACTCTAGAAAAGTTTCATTAAAATTCTCTCAAACTTTTACAATCTATAGGGTTAGTTTTATCTATTACATCTGTCAAATATGAGTACAGCTGACTCACCAGTTTAAGAGAAACCAATCATTAAATTCTTAATTTTATCAACAAAAGGTTTACCACTTCGTCATAGATACACTGCTTTGCAACGTGTATTGGGCACTTCCGGCTCCATGTTAGCCCTGTCTCATCATTATGATAGAGAGATGGAACATTTGTATACTAGTACTGATATATTTTATAAATACCCCCACCCATAACTGAAAAACTGTTGTTCTAAATTTTCTTAATTCATAATGATTATGATTGATAAAAAAAAGCACCAAATATTTTTCCGCAATATATACTGAATAGAACACATGATGAAACCTAATTATGTCAATCGATGCATTCTATTTTTGAACAAAATGTGGGTCAGGTGTTTGAAAAGCAATTAATCTTTTGTCATTAGATCTACTCAAACATGTAGAACAGGTAAGATGAAACAAATAAAAGAAACATAACATTAATAAAATTCTTATATTTTATATATAATGATCTGATTTACATTTATCCTTTTTCAAATCAGTTGGCATCATTTTCAGAACTGATTTACAGCTTATAAAAATGCAGAATTCCCATGCATACACATTTTTTTCTATTTGATATCCATCTAGGACAAAGAATACAAGATTACTATATACAAAAACACAGCAGCAATCTCGGGAATGTGTATTCATAATAAAATATGTAAATCCCATCCATTATCACCAGTGGATGTGCCGGTGTGACATTGCCTCAAGGGAAAGAGTTATTTCATTTAGTCTTTGAATACCTGGATAGGACCAAAGTGCCATGGCCCCAGATAATTTGTATTGTTTTATACTGTTCATAACTTTAAATTGACAGGCTTCAAAATTTTGTAGCTTGGTTTAAAAATATGTATTTGTGGGTATTTGTGAATTTGTCATTTCACCCCCACCCCCACAAAAATTGAGCAGGAATGTAAAATCTTTATACAAAATCACACTGACTTTCATTTTCACATATTTCCAAGCAAACTGACTTGATCCCTACTGCATTCACTTGGTTGAAAACCGTTGGTAACTTATTTGTAATTTGTCTGTTCTAGTGATTAGTCCTTACGAACTCCACGGACCCAAATTTGCCAGTGCATTATGTTACAGCAGATCTGGGTCAGTGCAGTTTGCAGTTAGACTCGACTTACAAGCATATATATATGGTGCTACACTAGTAACAAGTTTGTTTTTGCTTTAATATGGGCAAATAAAAAAAATATTATTTGATGTTAAGTGCAGTAAAACCTATCTTAACATACATGTATCTCCATATAAAGATACCTGCTTATAACAGACATGATTTGTAAATTCCTTTTTTAATTTCATTTTAACTATATATATATACACACACACACACACACATGCACAAAGAACACCTGTCCATAAAGGACAATTTGTTGTGGTCCCATGAATATCTGATATTGTCACTAGACACAACATATTTCATTATCTTGCCAAGTTAGTGAAAATGACTATATTTAGTGGGCAGAAGTTAAACAGGTAAAAACAGAGATATGTAAAGACCAATATATACTATTTGCATCCTGTAGCTTCAAGTGCACAAGAATATTAAGCATTCCATTCTGACTAATAGCAGGGGGCATTTGCTACCCTTAAAAACAAAATATGGGGTGTGGCAGATTTTCAGATATGGGAGGAATATAATGAAGAAATAAAGGTAGGGCCTGTAAACATTGTTTGATTTTTCATGCATTCCACTTTTTTTTTATACAAATTATTGTACAAACTGTAATCACATGTTTTAGCACAGACATTAGACATAGCTCTTCACTGTCTGCAAAATCATGGGTGGGTCTAACACATAAAGTATAAAGTAGTCAAACTGTACCAAGAGAAATTACAGTCAGCACAAACAATATAGTTCTTCATTCAGTTTTACTTCATCCAAATAACTATATGAAATAAAGATCACATCAGATCTGACAAATTACAACTGAAAGCTGCCCAGAAACTATCTGAATAACTATGGAATGACAATGTCTGTGAAACACAGAGACCTACTTACTGGTACTAACAGTATTTTGGGAGATACCAACTTTTATAATCATACAATGAATAGTATCAAAGATATTAACTTGAGAAAGAGAAGTGAACCACTTAAAAACTTAGGTCACAATATTCCAAATTTTACTCCATGGAGCTTTCTATGGAAATGCATCTCTTGATTAGGTTTCATTACCCTTCCATGAAAAGTGCCTGAGAAGCTAGCTTAAATGCCCCTTTCTGAATCAGTTGTTGTTGTTGTTGCGGGGTTTAATGCCATTTTTCAGCGCACAATAGGCTATACATGGCGGCCAGTATTAATGGTGGAGGAAGGACCAGGGGAAACCCCTGGAAAGAACCACCAACCCACGAGAAGGTACTGGTAAGCTTTCTCACATGCCCACATCTCTGAGACTCAAACCGGCGCAGACAAAGATGAGATGGCAGTGATTCATAACGGAGAGCGCTTTAGACCACTCAGCCACTTGGGGCCCCTTCTGAATCAGTATCAGGGACATATTAGTTCAGGCCATGGAGATAACCAAATATGAATATTTGGATAGATGCATTAACACATTACCCAGTTCAGAGCCTGCATTGAAAAAGACATGAAGAGGGGGGTGATACTGCATATATTCCTGTAAAAGCTGGGTACAACTGCATAAAGAACAGACCATGATCTACCATTGTATAACACACCAGCAAACAAGGATCTCCTTCATTTGTTCTACTGGTAACTGCTTACAAACAGCAAAACCCCAGATCTGCTTGTGCATTATGGAATGGATCTGAGTTATCCATGAGTATATATGGTACGTAACAGCATAATTAAGTATATATGGTATGTAACAGCAAAATGAAGTATATATGGTACATAACAGCATAATGAAGTATATATGGTACATAACAGCATAATTAAGTATATATGGTATGTAACAGCATAATGAAGTATATATGGTACGTAACAGCATAATGAAGTATATATGGTACATAACAGCATAATGAAGTATATATGGTACATAACAGCATAATGAAGTATATATGGTACGTAACAGCATAATGAAGTGTATTTTTTGTATTTCCTGTTGGTATCACATTTAATAAATGTTTTCAGCTAGGACATGTAGTGGCAATATCATAGTACAGCACACTATCAAATATGGCAAAATAATTTATTTCTATATTTTTAGGATTTTATATATTTTACCTTTAACTTTTATTGTATATACAGTTAACGAATTCTTAACATTTCTAATTATATTCTGTTGTACTACATGTTAACATTTATCTGTGTTGATCTTCTTAACAAAAGTATCTTTTTAAAGTAAATTATTAATCGTGACAGTTTCAGAATTTATCTTATACTTGGCAACATATTGCTAGCATTGTTTTGACATGCCTTTAAACCCTATACATACATACACACAGATACATACATAGATACATACATACATACATACATACACACAAATAAATACATACATACATCTGTATGTACACACAGATACATACAAACAGATCCACACGTACATACATACACACAAAAAAATACATACATACACATACATACATACACACAAATACATACATACATACACACAAATACATACACATATACATACATACGCACACACACACAAATATACATACATACATACACACACAAATATGTAAATACACATATATACATACATACATACAGATACATACATACATACATTCATAAAAAAACAATTACCCATTTTCAAAGTCAATTTCAAGAGAACATATGAATGATGGCAGTGTTCCTGACAAAACAACATTGATGTAGAGAATGTTGACATGTTTCTAGTTTTGATATGTTCACCATGGCATAAAAACAATTGTAAAAACTAGACTTTAAAGACAAGATTACTTTTTTTTCCCATAAATGTCTTAACATAATGTACTAACCTTCAGCAAAAACCATATTTGCTGGCAATGGTACGTTACTCCTGTCCTCTAAAACTGTACAACTCATTTGTTGGTAAACGACTACAATTACAAGACTGGTTAATATACAGCAGGATGTAGCAATGTTTTGTGCAAAGAAGTCTGGATTTTACCAATCCTCATCAATAATGCTGAAGTTAATTTCCAAAGAATTTGTAATATCAAAACACAATATGATCTACATCCCCAGTCAACATGTGAACCATAAGTACCTTTAAAACCATACATTCCATCATAGCTGATCCACCGATATTAACAGTTGCTTGAAAATGCTGATGATTCCACTAGAGGTCATTCAATACCTCAAAGTGCCTTGAGAATACAGATAATTTATATTACTGGCAGTCCAGTGCTCAATTATGCCATGATGATCTCCAGTATTCACAAAACCACCTATCCTATTCCATTCCAAACTTTCAGCACTCACAACACAATGGATATGAATAATCATTTTTGTATCAGCAAGGGCTTATCCAAGGCCATGTGCTGATAAAGCATCTACCATGATCAGTCCAGGTTAAACAGTATATAATGTTTTATCTATGTATACACTCTATATACTCATTAGTAAAGTCCAACTGAAAACTGCAGATACAGATCTACTGGCAGATCTATCTGGATCTGTGTAGTTTGTTGGGAGTAATCAGTAGAAGAAACAAAATCAACCCTGATCTGTTTTTGCATTATGCTATGGCAGATCAGGATCTTTGTTGTTTGCAGTTTGATTCAACTTATAAGGAAGTTCATATGGTACATACTCTGTCAACACTATCACAATCAGATCAGAATAATTACATGCAGATTGGGGCCAGTAATAACTGTATAGGTAAAGACAGGCATTTTGTCAATGGGCACAGATTACATGGCATAGAATTTCAACAGCCATGAAAACCATGGCTGAGTCACTGTGAATACATACTTATCTCTCTGTGAAAATTACATCCCAATATTTTATGCTTTGGAACTGAAGTTACTAGGTAAATGAGGACAAAGAAAATGTGTGATAAAAATGCAAATTGAGGTCATACAATCTTTTTGAAAACATTCAATCTGCACAATAAACTGATCATGCCTTAAGCAGACTGACCTGTCCGCTTTGATCTGGGGCCCGAGTGGTCTAAAGCGCTCTTCGTCACGGATCACTGCCATCTCACCTCTGTCTGCGTGGGTTTGAGTCTTGGGCTCAGCCAATGCAGATATGTGAGAAAGCTTGCTGGTAGCTTCTTGTGGGTCAGTGGTTCTTTCCGGGGTTTTCCCGGGTTCTTCCTCCACTATTAATACTGGCTGCCATGTATAGCCTATCCTGTGCTGAAAAATGGCATTAAACCCTATAACAACAATAACAACAGCTTTGATCTTTCATTAATATATTTATCTGGACATTATCAACTTGAACCTCAAGAAGAATGCATATGTGAGCAGGGGATGAATATTTCTAAGCCCAACATTGCCAGGTGTGGATTGGTTTTGTATTTTACGATAATGCAACAGAATTAAGTTATTTGGTACAGAGGCAGTTGGAGCAAAGTGCCTTGCCAAAAAAGCGGTAGATGGCCAAGGTTGATTGATGGCAGGGTTTGAACCTGCACCCTTTTCAGTCATGAGACCAACAGGCTAACCATTGAGCGACACTGACTCCTGCCTCAATTACTTGCTTCTTATGACATGCAGGAGGGGACATCGGTGTGAAGGGGCAAATTTCTGGCGATTTATGAAGAACACATGAGTCGAGACCAGAGAACAATTAATTAGATTTAAGCGCACAGGGGAGTATCAAATCGCCATACTGCCATGATCGGTAATGTCTTTTCGAGGTGGGGTGGGGGGTATTTCATTCTTAATTAAGCATTTGTTTGTACAGCAGCCAGGCGGACTATTAGGGACACGGTAAACTTTGTATTCATGGTAAAACTGTCACAAATTGAGAATCTCCAGTAACCCATAGTCACAACATAGCAGGTCAAGTTGACCCCAGACTTTGGCGCCTCTGGAAAAAAGGCGGCAGATACATTTGATTCTGACTGGTTATGCTAAATAAGGGGCGTGTTTCCCACACTAAATTTCCTAGTTTTAATATCGCCACATCGAAAAATTTAATCAGTCTAAGCTTTTCTGCAAGAGAAAAACTCAGTGTAAAGAGGACTCCGGGAGAATTTGGAAGAAATTCTCCCATAAAACTGTTGTCAAGAAAAACAGATGAACAAATTTGGCGGTAGAAGCGAGGAATGCTGAAAGCTCAAAGGGAGAAAATAGCTCATGTGATGGATTAATTCTGCGACGTATGGTACAACGTATTAATTCATGCAAATTCTGAGACCTATCTTGTGACGTATCTGTGAATCTACATGCTACGCACAGAGTGAGGACCAAATGAAGCAAGACTGACAAAAGCTACAGGGGAAGTGGAGTGAACGAAGAAACACGTTATGCAATTGCACAAGGTATTGACTCTGATTGTTCACTTGATCCTATGATGAACTAAATCTATCAGTAAACAGATCAGCTATTTTATTTAGATATATTTCTGTTTTATTTTCTTGACTGTAATATGGTGAAAATTTTGTATCTAAAACAGAGTATATTCCTGATGTAATGAATTCTCACAGTTGTTTTATGTAATTGATTAAATTGTTTGTTTACATGTAAGGGGGCTCGTGTTGGTTTGTTCTATATATCTGCTCAGAACCGGGCAATAATATCGAGGGCGGTCAACCTCTAGATAACGAAAACCAAATTAAGCGTGACACCAGCGCCTTACAATCGGATTCCTGCCTCTATTTAATTACCTCTTACAACACACGAAGGGGACAACATCAGGTCTATTCTACATTTAAAAAACGACCATGTGCGAAAACTAAAGACCAAAGTTAGGCTAGTAAACTTTCATGCAACTAGCCATCTCATTTGGAATGTCTTCTAAAACAGCTTTCCATGCATCCAATGCCTACACGTGTGGGTCAATATTTAATTTCTTGCCTACACTGCACACTTACTCATCACATCTATTAACACCCTGATTATAATGTAATTTAATTAAAGGTTTAAATGTGAAGTCTGGTCAGTAATTGCATTAATTACTAAAGGCTTCCATGATCCAAGGGATTCACATTTTGACTAAAATCTTGATGGCTCCAGTATTCTGCAAGCTGTTTCAAGTTATACTATAATTTTGCTCTGACCACTCTGGTTGCCTAGTGACTCAAGTGTCTGCCTCAGATGCAGGAGGTCATGGGTTTGAACCCCAGCTGAGTCATACCAAAGACCTATAAAAATGGTACTAACAGCTGCCTCACTAGGAGCTCAGCATTAAGAGGTTAGTGTTAGAACTGGTTGGCGTGGTCTCAGGATAATGTTACTGGGTGGGACATTATGCTTCATGACTGGATTGATGCCCCAGTTCTGTACATCACTATAAGCTGCCACACTGCAGACATCTTCAGGGTTTTACTGCAAAATTGTTAAAGCTACATTAAATCCAAATCACACACACACACACACACACACACACACACACACACACACACACACACTCAGACACACTGCAAACTGTAAAAAGTTATATTATAATCTTGCTGACTGACAATCTACCTTTCTCTTACACAGATTTGCTGGAGGTACACTGTTGAGATTATTACTAATTATATGCATTTGTTTTAAATTCATCCACAACAACTTACATGAATATGATCTCCTTACACTATTTACACTCTAGAGTCCAACTACATAAACAAAGATTCTGATCTGCCGATGCATAATCATTAATGCATCTGTAGATCAGGGTCTATCTTTGTTCTACTGATTACTCCTACCAAAATGCACAGACCCTGGTTGGCTGATGCATTATGTAATGGCAGACTGGGTCTGTGCAGTTTGCAGTTAGACTTGTTTTATGAGTGAGTATATATGCTACCTGTACTTCTGAAGAATTTTGTGCAATGTAACACATTTTTTAGTACAATGGCAATATAAACAAAAGAAGTGGGTCACATACAAGTCTTGACAGGTAACACTATCACATATCAATAGACATCCAAATGTACTGAAAGAATTTCAAAATGACAAGTCATGCGAGGGGCAGAAAATGAAACTTCATTCATGTAAGAGTAAAACACTAATGAATTTGCTAACAATATGATACATAAAGGATATAATATCAATTGTGATTGACTATCAATGGAATGGTGTAATTTCATAATATCTCAATGCTGATTCATGAATGGAGGGGGGGTATTTTTATAACTGATATGAGTTTACATTTCTCAGATTGCTTCTGTCTTTTTGCATCAATGATACTCTGCACATATATTTATTATGACGGGAATAATAAATAATTAAAATATTTATTAACCCGATGGTAAGCACATCCACCTTCCAGTTAAAATATATAAGTAAACCAATGCTCATTCCTAAATCTCAAATGGCTTGAAAGTTACATTGCATAAAGGATGATAGATGAATGGACAGACAGATACAGTGCAGCCCTAATCATCGCTGGCTACAATAGTATGCAAGCATCTTTGATGTCATGTTTACCCCGACCCAGAGTAGCCCAATTTGAAACATGTATAATCAAGGTAATTCTGACGGGTCATTGTTTGATGTCGAACATTGACGAAGGCTAGCACTAATCCGTTATGTAAGACTGTTTTGGCTAGAATCGAAAAACCAGACATCGGAGTTGCGAGGCGCCCGATAGCCAGTTATCACCTAGGTGTCGAAATGTTCCCAGATCAAAAGAAATTGCCTGAAGAAGTGGGAGTGTCCTAACTTCTTTCCCCTGCAAACAGACAGACAGGTTGAACTGGCCGCTAAGACGATTGGACAGGGGCACAGCGCCACCCAATCAGAATCGAGATGGGGGGAGACCTTGATTTGGGTAGAATGATGTCCCTGCATTTTCCGGCAAAAGTTAGTTCGCTGAGAGAAATTACCCAGAGAAGAGGTTAGTGTAACTCCGAATAGCCATTCGTTATTGGCGGGAAAATCTTAGAGCGGGAAATTCTAAGTACAGAAAGCTTCAAAAGGTCAGTAGATATTTGTTCGGTCTTTGTGGAATGCGACTGCATTTTAATTGTAGGTCGTATGTATACTTTATTAGTGCTAGAATCGTAGTACGAAGAATTACTTTGTTTTGTTAATATGTTTGCATATTTTGAAGAAATGAGTTGATATTTGTAAAGAATTATATAGCTTGCCAGCCGTCATAAGAGTCAATATTGTAATTTACTATGTGGGTATTTTATAGTAGACTAACACATATGTTCATATGATTATAGATTTTGCCATTGTTGAATATTTGTAATGTACAGACATGCGTCTGATTTTGTCAGATTGTAGTACGATGAGGTTTAAATATATATGTGTATATATTGACGTGACGCAATGTATTGATGTCTGTATAACAATTCGCTGATACTGTGTTATTACGCCATTGTTTACCCTGCAAGAAGTGTGTGGGAATTTCGATGTGTATGCATGCGTGGCCGAAACAGTGACAGCTATCTGATGGTTAATTGTCATTATAGTGTGAGGTGAGGTTCGATAAAACATTTGTTAACGCCTTGTGGTTTTTCACAGGAAGCTTTGAGGGACAGACCAGTTAAAGTTTGGTCCCGTTGTCTCAGATAGAGAGACGGAGGAAAGGAGGGAAGGAGAAGAAGGTGGAGTTGAAGTCTAGGAGCAAATTGGAGGAGGAGATAATAGAGAGGGAAAGGAGAAGAAAGGAGAAGTTGAAGTCTGGAGCGAAGCTGGAGGAGATAGTAGAGAGGAAACAGAGACAAAGAAGGAGTTAGAGGAACGGAAAGAAGGAAGAATCAGCGGGAAGAAATAGATGAGTAGATGCAAGGACAGGGGAAAATCGAACTCACACTGTAAATCACGGGATGAATTAGGCTGTCACTTGGTCGAGGGAAAGACGAGTGATTGGAAGTTATCGTTTTTAAATTATCACATTTATTAAATTGTTACTGATTGAATTTCATCTTCGTGTTCTCTATAATTTAACCGTCGGCATTGCTGACTGGGGGCTCAGAGCTGTAAATCTACATCATCACTAATTTAACTTTCTAACCTAACAAGCCAGGGTGGAACTTTCAATTTAATTTAATTAAATTATATTGGGAGAACCCCACCCCAATACGACAGAACGTCACATTTCATTTAATGACATAAGCTATACATTCCACATCTGGCTTTGGATAAACGATATAATGAAATAACCAACATCACCTTACTTGTGAAACTACTCTATTTAGTACAATAAGAAACTATTCAGTCTACACAATTTTTTATATAGAGATATCATTCCTTCATATAGGAATAAATACCAATGTGTAATTTATGGTAATTGTTATAACATAGTTCTTTTCTCCAGGTTGCATGACTGTACAGATAGATCCCCCATAAATTTAATAAATCCCCCTCTTTATGAATGGGCAAGTGCACACACATTTTTTAACATTCAATAAAATAAAAATATTTCTGGTTATGTAAGAACTTCACTTCTAGATCAACTGCCATAATCAATCACTTACATAGTGACTTTCTGCACTTGAGTGGATGTCCACTTTTTGGTTATCGGTGGTAATGTTTGTTTTCATATGCAGTTCTAATGCATACAGCATGGTTTTATTGCCAGAACACTCCAAATGTTTTATCTTCGTTCATTAAAAGTTATTTATCATGTGCACTTTTGTCAAAACATAGGAGGGAGGTGTGCAGCTTAGACACAGATACTGTTCTCATAAAAGCTGCACCCAATACCATCCCTGAAAATGCCAGAGTGGGGATTTTTCCCTGTGTGAAAATTCTGGTGAATATCAAATTTCCAATTAATGTTTTTTTCTCTCTCAAGTGAGACAATTATTGATATCACTGATTAGTAATGATATGACTGATTAGTAATGATGTCACTGATTAGTATTGATTGTTGTTGTTGTTGTTGTAGGGTTTAATGCCATTTTTCAGCACAAGATAGGCGATACATGGCGGCCAGTATTAATGGTGGAGGAAGAACCCGGGAAATCCCCGGAAAAAAACACCAGCCCACGAGAAGCTACTGGTGAGCTTTCTCAAATACCTACACTGGCCGAATCGGAGACTCGAACCAATACAGATTAGTATTAATATCACTGATTATTACTGATGTCACTGATTAGTACTGATGTCACTGATTAGTACTGATGTCACTGATTAGTATTAATGTCACTGATTAGTATTGATGTCACTGATTAGTACTGATATCACTGATTAGTATTGATATCACTGATTAGTACACGTCACTGATTAGTACTGATGTCACTGATTAATATTAATGTCACTGATTAGTATTGATGTTACTGATTAGTATTGACATTACTATTAGTACTGATATCACTGATTAGTATTGATGTTACAGATTAGTATTGACATCACTGATTAGTACTGATATCACTGATTAGTACTGATATCACTGATTAGTATTAATGTCACTGATTACTACTGATGTTACTGATTAGTATTGACATCATTGATTAGTATTGATATCACTGATTAGTACTGATGTCACTGATTAGTGAAAGTAGAGTTGTTATCCATTTGTTTATACATATTCATTTATCATGTAAAAGTACCCTTCTAATGCCCATTATGGTCTTATCATTTGCCTGCAGCTACAATTAATTTCATTTTTCCTTTCAGTTCCTAAAATAAATTATCTTGCTGAGACATCCTATTTGATTTCCTGTCTGGCAACCTTTGTACAGTACATGTACAGTGATTTCTCTAGGATTTTCACTCAGAAGAAAATTCTTCCTCTAATCACCTCTTTTACAAGGGTGGTGGTGGCTTTTACATTTTTAAGGGAAGCAGTTTTGAATGACATCTGCAAACAGAATCCCTTATTGTTATGTTTCAAAAAAATGTGTGATAAATAACTTGAAATGAATAAAGATGAAACTTAAAAATGTTGTTCATCTTCATTATCCACACAGCTGCATTATGGCAATGTTACTGTGTCATGTAGTTTTAGAACTGCATGCAACAGCAAAACATTTGCAGTTGTTTATCTTCATTATTGGCAGTGTTACAATCTAGTGTTAGGACAATGGCACTGTCATATACATTGGAGCTGCATGCAACAGCAAAGACATCACAGTTCTTTATTTCACTGATGGTACACTGGCAGTGCAACAGCAAAGACATCACAGCTGTTTATTTCACTGATGGTATACTGGCAGTGCAACAGCAAAGACATATCAGTTGTTTATTTCACTGATGGTACAGTGGCAGTGCAACAGCAAAGACAGCAGTTGTTTACTTCACTTATGGTACACTGGCAGTGCAAGAGCAAAGACATCGCAGCTGTTTATTTCACTGATGGTACACTGACAGTGCAACAGCAAAAACATCGCAGTTGTTTATTTCACTGATGGTACACTGGCAGTGCAACAGCAAAGGCATAGCAGTTGTTTATTTCACTGAATGAACACTGGCAGTGCAACAACAAAAGACAGCAGTTGTTTACTTCACTTATGGTACACTGGCAGTGCAAGAGCAAAGACATTGCAGTTGTTTATTTCACTGATGGTACACTGGCAATGCAACAGCAAAAACATCGCAGTTATATCACTGATGGCACACTGGCAGTGCAACAGCAAAGACATCACAGTTCTTTATTTCACTGATGGTACATCGGCAGTGCAACAGCAAAGAAATCACAGTTGTTTATTTCACTGATGGTACACTGGCAGTACAACAGCAAAGACATAGCAGTAGTTTATTTCACTGATGGTACACTGGCAATGCAACAGCAAAAACATTGCAGTTATATCACTGATGGTACACTGGCAGTGCAACAGCAAAGACATCACACTTCTTTATTTCACTGATGGTACATCAGCAGTGCAACAGCAAAGACATTGCAGTTGTTCATTTCACTGATGATACACTGGCAGTACAACAGCAAAGACATAGCAGTAGTTTATTTCACTGATGGTACAATGGCAGTGCAACAGCAAAGACATAGCAGTTGTTTATTTCACTGAATGTACAATGGCAGTTCAACAGCAAAGACATAGCAGTTGTTTATTTCACTGATGGTACACTGGTAGTGCAACAGCAAAGACAGTTGTTTATTTCGTTGATGGTACACTGGCAGTGATCAAACCTTATGACATCAGCGACATTACCACTGAATATCAAAAACTGTGTGTCTGTCATAACATAAACTTGCCAACTACAGCTGACAAAATGCTTTTAATAACTCAATAAAAAAATCTCTTTAAAAAAGTTACATACATGTGATACGCAGTTGATTAAGGTGGATGAAGTCCAGTAGTCAAGTGCCTACATGACTGACCTTGTTAATATTAATAAATGTTACAGGTTTTGTTGTGCTCACAGCAAATAACTAAACTATTTTCAAACACTTTCTCATTTATCAAGAGGACTTCTTTCAATTTAGGTGGCATTCATAAACTCATACATCAAGGAGAAAACACTGCATGTATGAACATCGTCTGGGGGGTTGGGTTAAGAGAGGCTCTCTGTCATTGGAGCTGAGTGCCTTTCCCAAGGACACAATAAACCCTGGTTTGTGGAACAATCTACATGTGCTGATGGACAAGTCTTTGTATGCTTACGGGCACTACAAGCCTTATCACATTATAGTCTTCTCATCAACAACCATGCTCATTCGTGCAAAAAAAGTCAACACAGCCCACTTTCCTTCCAAATGCCCATGTTCAATGTGTTACTTATATATATGGTGTGTGTTTAACTTTTTCCATGATTGCAGATTGTAATGATTGTCTGCAAGCAACATGCTGCATGGCTGATTTTTGTCCATGATTGTAGATTGTATTTTGGGATGACGATCATATGTAGGCATGTTTACTTGACTTTGAGTTAAGGACATTGGTATTCCCCTTGGAAAAACCATGGTCTACCTGATCTTTGCCAGGTAGTTTGCTAAAATTAAAAAGTAGGCAGACCTGACCTTCTTTACAAATGAAAAATGATCTATATCCTGGTCCTCTTATTGTGGCTTAGGTTTTTATATAAAGGTTGTGATCAACAGAAGTATTTATTCCTATCAGTCTAGCAAAATCAGGCTTTAGTTTTATGTTCATTTATAATTTAAGAGGATTTACTTGTTTAAATTATTCATTGGAATTACACAGTGCTTTGTGACTTTTGGACTAAAGCACTATTTTGAATTTACTGTAAATTCATTTAGGTACATTATGGATTATATCACTGTGATACATCAAGACTATTGACACATCAGCTCATCTAAGGCTACTGGCAAATCAGCACATTCAACACTGGAATTCATTTGGAACACTATACTTTTTTACTTTTGATAGCACTTTGAAGACTATCTGAGATTTAATTCACAATACAGAAAGTTCCTTTTAAATTTTCACTTTGCATTTGGGGAAATAAATTATTTGTTGAATTTTACTAAACTTGTTGGGTTTACACTTTGTTTCTGTTACTAAGTTTATGCCCACAGAGTTGTAACAACTGGCACAACAAGAATTGGGACAATACAGCCTACTCCACAACAGATACATGGAACTCTATAGTACAGCCTCCATTCCCAATACCTCAGTCACACAAGAATTAAGCCAGACTCGTTTGCATGACAATAGTTCAAATAGTACAGCCATCTCAACAGAGGCCAATGCTTATTAGCACTGCCAGAGTTAAAACAGTAGTACCTTCACCAATGGATATGCTAATTTGTACTGGAAAAGTTAAGATATTACAATCTTCACCACAATGGCAATGTTCACTGCCACTACATGAGTTAGCACATTACAACCTCTTCCCTAATGGCCATTGCTCATAATGACTACAACAGCTACACAGTACAGCCTTCGCCACAATGGTTTGCTCATTTTTGCTACACGAGTTAACACAACTGAGCCTACTATGCAATGGACATGCTCATTGGCACTACAAGAATTAACACAATACAGCCTCCCCAACAATGACCATTATAACTCACTGGCACAACAAGAGTCAAACATGGTTCCTCAGCAATGACCATATTCACAGGCCCTACAAGAGTTAACACAGTACAACCTCTTCCACAATGGTCATGGTCACTACAAGAGTTAACACAGTAGAGCCCCCTTGACAATGGTCATGGCCACTACAAGAGTTAACACAGTCACATGGTTCTTCAGCAATGACCATAAACACTAGCACCACAAAGACTAAACACAGTACAATCTCCTCCACAATGGTCATGGTCACTACAAGGGTTAATACATGACAGACTCCACCCCAATGGCCACCTGATTTGATATTTTGCAAAATATGTGTGTATTGGTGGGGGAGGAGGGACCAATGAAGACTGGCAGCAGGCATAGACTGTTCCTATAAAATATGAATGGTGATTATCAGCTAATTGTATCTCACAAGTGCATTCACTGATGAAATCAACCCAACATCTGGCATTGTGGTGAATAAGGACCAGAAGGAACATTAAATGCACACATGAATTTTACATAAAGTTATTGTATGATTAAATTATCTCTCTCTCTCTCTCTCTCTCTCTCTCTCTCTCTCTCTCTCTCTCTCTCTCTCATCTGAATCTACCAGTATTTAAAATCCTACTTCATAACACTGCATAAGAAAGACACTGAATCAAATACTGACCTGAAATTTGCACTGTATTTCAGCTATTTCTCTTGATACTAATATAACTGAATCCTTTTTCTTCAGATCAGTGTTAAAGTAAACACCATCTCCCACCAGTTCAAGGAATGTTACAGGACAATTGTTGGGTCAATTGTAATATTTAATTGAATATGATTTGTTTTTCATATTCACTGATATTTTCATCAGAAAGAAAAAGAAAAACCAAATTGGTTGAATGACTAAGTAAGCATTTTGCCTTCTTTTAGATCTGAGGCAAGACATTGACAGATTCCTATTTGTTTTTCCTGTGTTCTCTGCTCCTTATAAACAAACCCTATTAAGTGTTGTTTATGGTTATTTGTCACTGCACAAATAAATGATACATACACACATAGTCACATACATGTGAGTACCTTATCTTCTATTTGAGCAATCAGGATTTCTATGTGAGTTTTGGGATTTTTGTTCTCTTGTTACTGATGATCAAGAAAAACCTCTGGACCAGCTTCACCTAAACATGCCGCCATGAAAAAAGAATGAGAAACTTAGAAATCCTGGACAAGAAGCTTTTCATTTTCTTCTGCAGTAACACGCTTCTGTTCTGTAGTTAAACTGTTCTGATCCAAATATTATCATTTATTATTGCCACAGTTTATAAAGGGATACTGTGATTGTCTTTCTTTATATCTGTTCATCTGTCTGGTGCCCATGCTATGACTATCTGTGTGAAGGGTATTAAAATTTGGTTCCTCCCCATGTACTCCTGTACCTGGGAGGGCTTGAGGGTGAAAATACACAAACTGCAGGGTCTGAAATCTAGTTGTGTGGGGTGGTTAAAAAAGAAAATATAATTAAAGTGTGGAGATTTGCCTTGAAAGCAGTTCTTGTCACAAATTATCATGCCAATCTGATTAACATTTGATCCTACCACTATGCTGTTGAAGTCTTTAATAGGATTTGAAACAAATGCCAATGGAAGGCACATCTAAATGGCTGCCATCTTGAAAATCTTATGGGAATTAATGCTTCGTGTCAGATTAATCATTCTTGTCTACATAACTTTTTTCCCTGATTAAACCTCTGTATTTTAAAGTCTTTGTTGATCTCATGCAGAAATCATTGGCTTCAATTATACAAATATTCATACAATAAACAAGATGGATAATAAAACATTTCTAAACACAATGGTATGTGAGGGTTTCCTGTAGGTACACTAGTACCGTTCACTTTCTTTTAACAATTTAAAACAGGTTCTTTCTGTTTGGTTTTACAAAATTCATCTGGATGGCAGCCAATGTAAAACCTTTGATATGGCAACTGATTATTTGACTGAACTTGCAAAAGATAGACTCCAGAAATGAGCACAACTAGTAGAACACATTTCTAACAAACCGCTACAGATGACTTAAATTACTTTAATTTATCCACCTGAGTTGTAGAAAAAAATTCATTTAATTAGTTTGGAGAAAAACAATTGTAAAACTTTAAACAGAACATTTTATGAATAATGTAAAGTACCAACCTACATCATGACATAGAATAGTCTAGATCATCAAGAAGTTTATCATGTACTTGAGATATCATCATAAAGCTTAGTAACAAAGACAAACTCGGGCTGCACTCAATTAAATGGCTCTGTTTGATCATGGTTTTTCATTACTGAGTATTATCACTGCAAACAGCTTAGCACAATCAAATGTGATTTAATACAATAATGACAAATGTATTACCAAAATTGAACCTATACTAAAAGTTAAACTTTTTTGCATACTTTGCATTAAAACATTCTTTATGGTTTTTAATAATTTTTGGGCAAAATGGTTACTGTGAATTCATTGTTTTTTGTAGTGTACCAATTTTCTTGGATTCTGTTGTTGCCACAACAAATTAATGATCCTTCTTTGGAAACAATGGGGCTTCCTCCTGAATCCACAAATTGGGACTCCTTCTCCAATCTCCAAATCCAAGTATTGATGAAAAGGTCATTTATCACAAAACCACAAAAATTGTATCCATGAAAATAATTTTTTTTTACTGTGTATAGAAAACCGAACTTAAATTCATTAAGTCAAATTATTAGGTATGTGTAAGCTACTTTTATGTACAGGAATTCACTCTGCAATAATTGCAAATTTATAGCATATGTTTGTACTAACCATGTTTTACTGTGTAATGCTTTTTAGATGTTGTTAATGAAAGTCACAGTCACATATTTTTAAAATCGAATTAAAAACACAGGTAAATAAATGAAAATGCAGCAAAATGTATATTGGCTATTCACTTACAAAACACATAAAACTGAGAAAAGGTAGATCTCTAATTATCATAGAGAATACGTAAATCCAGAAGAAGAAATTCCTTTATGTATCCAAACAAACATGTCTAAACAGTCACCTTTCTATAGCAGTCATCTGTTCTCCATGGCCATTCTAATATCCCCTGGGAAATTTCATATCCAAAAGTCATGTATATAATGGCCAACTGCTTTCAGTCACCAGTGAAGGTGTTTCCTTTGTAAATAATGGTTTCTTTTTGCTCTGAGCGGTCACTGGAACATATATTCAGTGACCCCATAGTATATGCAAAGTAAACTTTTCCTTCTAGGCATAACTTAGATAAACCACATCATGTGAAGTGATGTGAAACCATTTCTTATCTCACTTGTACTCACTGTACTTCAGTCACATTATCAGTGTAATTCTAGGTTGTCAATATTCAATCAGCAAGGCAGTTTTTATCATTAAAAGAGTGGGGTTGGTGAGTCAAAGCAATCCATTTCCAGGATTGTGGGAAAAGCAGTTGTGTTGTTGCAGCAGGTACAAGAGTTGCCTTTTGTGCCAGTCTGACATACATAATTCAATATTTTTATTTATATGCCTGTGAATCAGAGCTAACTCGGACTCAAAAAGATAATCCTTGAGGACACATGAGTTACATCCCTTTTCATTGGGTTCAAAGGTCGTTCAATAATGAAAAAGCTTGTCTGTATATAAAAGACATGTTAAATTTCAATTCATGTGTTACTAACGACTGACACATAAGAGTTCTTTTCATTACCTATTTATCACAAGCTTTTTACAAAAGCAGAATGTCTTTTGATCTCAGCACCTTGAGCACCTGCTTAATCAGATACTTTCTCAAGTGTGGACAGCTGTTTCTAAGTATAACTATGTAAACTGGCAAAACAAAGAGTTCTTTCTGTGTCAAAGTCATAAGCAAGCTGTCAATTAATAGTGACATTAGTATTTATCATGGTCTACAAAACAAATTCAGATCAGTGACTTTTTGAACAAGTCATTGATGATTTAATTTACAGAATAGATCAAGTGAGCAGGGTCAAGTAATCTTGTGTGGAACAAAATTTGGGACAGAACAACACATTCATGTTTTATGATTTTGTAGTATAGTGCACTGAACAAAATCGGTTGGTAATAATAATAATAATAATAATAATAAATTAATCATAATGGTATTTTTGTTGCATGGTATTTGTTCAAAAAACTGGTCTGAAAATTGAACCTGCATTCAGAGATCACCTGTGTACAAAGGTAAGTTTGTCTGTTTGGGCAGCTACTATTGACAGGTTTGGCTGTATGTGTGCAAGTTAGATAAACCAAGTTGTGACAAATTTTCCCCCTTAAAGATCTCACCAAACTTGTTCACAAAATGCATTCCATGGTAGACCTATTTAGCTTGTAAATTGTTTCTCTGATTTCATTTGTTAAGCAGGGATGAATTTTACTTGCAACATAATCAATGTTCATATATATATATATATATATATATATATATATATATATATATATATATATATATATATATATATATATATATATATATATATATAAGGAAATTTATAAGGAACTCAGGTTGTTGTTGTTGTAGGGTTTAATGCCATTTTCAGCACAAGATAGGCTATACATGGCGGCCAGTATTAATGGTGGAGGAAGAACCCGGAAAAAACCTGGAAAGAACCACCGATCCACGAGAAGCTACTGGCAAGCTTTCTCATTTAACCACATTAGCCGAATCCGAGACTCGAACCGACGCAGACAGAGGTGAGATGGCAGTGATCCGTAACGGTGAGCGCTTTTGACCACTCGGCCACTCGGGGCCCCAGGAACTCAGGTATATAGATATAAGGAAATTTATAAGGAACTTGAATAGTGTAAAAGTAAAGTTTACAGACTGACCTCAGACCTTTGACTCACAATCTTGCATGTTCCTGGATTTACTGATACAAAACAAAAACAAAAGGACATCTAAATAAACAGCTTAATAAAACTTCAAATATACCAGTACCCTCTACAAGGCCAGCATTTCTAGAATAAAAAGCTGACCTGATAAGAAGTATGAGTATTCTATAAATGAATTAGTGGAACATAAAGACACTGCCTCAAAAATGAACTTAACTGGCACCAAAAAATTAACTGGACTGACAAAACAGAAATAGTTAACACTGTATGTCCCCACCACATTCACTAGTAGCACAGAAAATGCAATTGTGTTTGTGGGATAAGATGATATCTCATTACAAACGGATGCTCTTGAAAGGAATAGCCCATTTCATACCGAATTTAACCGAGTTGCTCCGTAATTTTCCGAATAACCTCCTGAGTTACTTTATACTCCAGCCAATCAAACGCTGGTGGGCACATGTATATAACAAAATGATGTCCATTGTTGTTTAGAAATATTTCAGAAATAAAATTAATTAAATGATTGAAATTTATATGTAAATTATCCACAGACTTTCAAAAACAAATCTGATAAACTCATATGAAACGCATTTTATTATAGTGACGTTTCGGATGCACAGAAATAGTTTGAACAACTTGCTCTTTGATTGTGAGGATTAAATTTACTTCGACATCGTTTCCTAACTTACATGTATATGTCCAGTTGTAAACAGCTCAAAGCTACTCTCTCGTATGGGCTTAAAATCCGCCCTAGTTTCCAGAAAATAAGACAGGATGGTTCCAATATTACATTTCGTCAATATCTGCGGCAGCATCGCTGTTGAATATGCATTTTTCAACTCGATAAACGATGTTGAAGTAGTTACAGAACTTGATGCTGATGCTGAAGCGTTAGCCATATTTTGCCCACCACCTATTACAGTCAGCTGACCACCCGCCACGTGATCAAAATTCCGAGCAAATTACGAAGTTCACCGAAGTCTGCATGAAATGGGCTATTTTGGGGAGAGGGTTCAACTTCATTCTTTTGTTAGGGAGCTGGTCGTTCTGTTGGAAGAACATAGATTTGTAATCCAGAGGTTAGGGGTTCAAAAAGTTTGTACACTTCTCTGGCGATTATTTATAACCAAAACAATGATTTGCCCTTTCAAATTTTGTGTGCCCTTCTGAGTTGTGGGATATGAGGAAAGTGTCCCTTGTGCAAGGTATCCTGGATACCACACTTGTCTCTGGAATAGGTTGCTGACAGTAACAAGATTTACATGTTATTACCATCTAAACTTAAACAGTGAGATAAACAATTTAATTCTCACTGACATCCGTTAAATTGATCCCATTCATCTTGCATTTATTAGCTATACAAAAATAGGTCATGGATCAGCGAGAATCAAAACGTCAGTTATGTGCCTTAATCACATGAGTGAAAGTAACAGGAGCTGTTTTCATATGATGTCGACAAGTCTCTCAGATACGCTGACCAAACCACACGATGACTATTGTGGTTGCTGAATCTCAAGAATGCACAAAACGCAAAAAAACGGATGACCTTCTACAAAAAAAGTGACACTACAACTTAACATGAAGCTCACTTACTCTTATATATCAATCAGTTAATATTATTATAGGAGATCACCTTCTTGTGAAAGATAGTGAAAACAAATTTCATGAGCTTAAAATCATTAATTATTAGCAGAGAGTCACAATGTTTACCTTCCATAATAAATACACACACACACACACACACAGGACCCTATTGAAACTTTGGCATGACACAAATATCTGATCTAATCAAACTGTTTGTGTCTGTAATGTTCATATTACAAATCCTAATAGCAAATTTTAAAAAAAAAAATCGCATGTGCCATAGTACACATCAGAAGAGATGATTAATGGATGCAACATTTTTTTCCCCCTCTGATAAGCCCCTTTATGATGATCCAGCTGAAATCTTGGATATTTTTTGTTAAAAAATGTGATATTGTATTTTATTTTGCCTTTATCTTTATTTTGCATGCTTTTTGGGGATACCTAAATATTTAAACTTACTCAACACTATTTAACACACACACACACACACACACACACACACACACACACACACACACACACACATGTAAAGGAAACCCAGAAAAATCAGAAAATTACTTTTTGTCTTGTTGGCAGTGTTAAAATATTATGAAAAGAGAAAACTTGTTGGTCAGTTAGTCTCGCCAAGATACAGTCAATTAAGTAAACTCTGGTTACAAACACCACATGATATTCAATAACCACTTGCCTATATTTTTTCACATACATGTATGATACAACTTACAAAACTGCAATTCAGCAAATTTTTGGTGCCGTGTGTCACTATTCCTGATAGAATACAAACTTTCTTACCAGAGAACAGTGTAAATATCCCTCATATCCGGACAAATTAAGCACAAGGTAAACACATGGTCCCTCAGTTGTGAGTGACAACACCCCTCCAGATGTACATGCCTCACATGTACACAGGAGTCTAGTACACAGTATTTCTCATTACTTGAGAGGTTCTATTTTGATTGACTGGCAGCCAAGTAATACACTAGCTAACACACTCAATGAATCTAGATCTGGGAGCTAGGCAATGCTAGTATACATAACTTATCGTACACTGAGGCATGTCCATGAATGGGTGTGACTAGGAAATTCTAAATGGCAGCTGCTCAATGGTGAGATCTGGGTGGTTTTTTCTGTTTTTTGTTGGGGTTTTTTCCCTCGCTTTTTTAAAAGGTATGACTTAATAATAGATATACCTAGGCTGCTGACTGTGAGAGTGGAGTAATGAAAATAAACCCCCCTCTATGAGCATGAATTTGAGGGTCTTCTCCAATCAGTAGGGCCATATGTTCATCACTCAGAGCAAAAAGTTTTTCAATTTGGAATGAAATTACATAAGTAAATTGCTTACTTTATCCATGAAGAAAGTTGCATGATTTGGCAAGAGTTATAATTATACTTCTAGCCCAATTTCATCCCTTGTGACCCCTTTCTGCCCAATTTCATCCCTTGTGACCCCTATGGAACATTCATGTGCTGAATGAAATGCATAGACCCCAAATGAATGGCACAAGCAATAGCTGCAGTGTGTGCTGACTTATTTTAGCTTTTATACACCGGGAATTTCTTTACTGGTTGAGCAAAGTCTGTTACTTTTCCCTGACACCAACCGATACAGTACTTGCAAACAAGAAATAAATACAAAAATAAATAAATCAATTCTGTTATCATTCTGTGCTTACTCTTCATAAGTATGAACTTGTCATATTTTATGCATAATATTCATTATTATTATAATAATTACTGAATTTGTATAGCCATGAACCACTTTTAACCACCAACCCCAACAGATGATGATGATTAGGACTGTTGTTGCTGTTGTTATACTTGAAAAAATTATTTACATTACAAATACCTAGGGCTAGTTCAATTTTTGCCATTTTCTAGAGAGAGCACCCCGCCCCCCAGTGTTTAATTAAGGCTTTGCCTAATTCCAGTTGCATATCAGTGGTACATGTGTCCCACATTTTAGTCTCATTATGTAGGGAAGGAAGCCACAGAGGCTTAGTTGGGGATCCTGCCAGACTCAATCTGTGAACTGCAGGTTAAAATCCTACAGAGAGAGCCTGGGTTGGCTGCATGCAAGACGAGGCTTTTTATTCCTGTTGCAGCAGTATGATTTTGATGAAAAATCTGGTAAAAAAAATTGCACCGCCAAAAATGTCAGATTTTAAAAGAATTCCATTGATTCACTCATAGACATATTCACTCATAAACATTAAACTTTTACAATGTCGTTAATAGAGAGCTGTGGTTGAGTTTGAACAACAAATATGTAGTATTTTGGTGGGTGGGTGGTAAAACTATTTATAATTATACACTAATTAACCATCACTATTAAAAAAAGAGTTTTTACTTTTCTGTGTCAAAAAAACTCATCTGTTCAGCATGAATACATTCCCCCAACAAGTTGAGAAAATAGTCCTAAAGTCAACTCATGCACCTTCCATCACCATGTGCAGAACAGTCATCTTCTACAAAGACAACATTATGTCACAACATCAGAGAGGAATGGGAGGAGGGCATTCAGCGATAGCAATGGTTAAAAATTGAATAATCAAAATTAGTTGTTACCCCCCCACCTCCTATTTGATATGCAGTAGGAATACCTTAACCATTGCTAATGAACAGTTAGATGGGTAGGTTGATTGGTAAAACTGATCAAAAACAGAAAAATATAGTGTACTCATCACTGGAGTGAGACATTCATTCTACAAATTCTTGGTGTCCCTCTGGGCCACAAGTGCTGCAGGTAGAAGGAGAAGGTAGTGTGGGATTGCCTAACTGCTGCTTTCATTATGTCCTTGTAGGAAGAATGAAGATAGGACTATGAGGCAGAGACAGCTCGAGAGGTCTCTGTTGGTAACAGACAAATAAGCTCTGTTGATGTTGCTGACAACCCATGATGATAGTCGAGGTTGAAATATCAAAGAAGCCCTTATGAGGAAGGAAAAGTTGTTTACTCCTCTTTCTTTTCACTTTTAGATAAAAATGCTTTGCCCTATCTGGGCAAACAAAAACCATTTGGTTATCTTCATCACAGATTCAACAGAGACTGGGAATCTCTAGGTGAAGGAGCTACTTAGGGAAGCTGATTTTGGCTAAAAAAATCACTGTTGACAAAGGAGAGAAAAGGAATCATAATTGCCATTCAACTGATGACAGCCAGTGTTACAGACAATACATTCATCTCACTGCATCTTTTCACAGATGACGATGCAAGCAAACAGTCTGAATGGAAGCCTCAACCAATGGTTCATGATTCAATCTGGGCATAAGTGAGTGGGAGACCAGCCTCTGCAGCTCAAAATACATAATGACATCAGCAAGGTGCCAATCTGAACCAATTGCTTTGTCCTGAGAGAATTTGAGTGTGTTGGAAATGGCAGCTATATAGCTCCTGCCACTTGATACTGAACACCTTTTGTTCTCAGATAGTTACAGAAGAACAGCCAGGACCAACATGTTTCCTACTGCGTCAATCACAGAAGCGTCTCCACCCAGTATCATAGAACTTGGATGCTGATGCTCTCCTGGCCTAAATGATGCTACTTTTGCAACCTGGCTCGAAAACTTGTTATAATAATAATAATAATAATAATAATAATAATAATAATAATAATTACTTTATTTAAAGAGGGTAACACAATTAGCGAAGAAATAATCTACCTCGAGGCCCTCATACAAATGAATTTATTTATTTTAGCTGCATCTCTGAAGCCACTGGATATAATGGGTTTGGAAGAAGGAAATAGAGTGGGCATTTCTAATCTCAACTGGAATACTATTCCAGAGCAGAGTTCCAAACTCAGAGTATTGGAAACTTTTTTAAAATAACTCCTTATTTGGTTTGGGAATTTTATACTGTTTGGTAGACATGGATCGCAGGTAGGGAGTATTACCTGGTAGCCTATACTGGAATAGTGACTGTAAATATTCAGAAGCACTATTATGGGATATCCTGTACATTAATTTGGCTTTTCTCAAACAGATTTGGTCTTTAATAGGTAATATTTTTAACTTACCAGCTAAATTTTCCTTGCTTTCTTTCTGGATTGATATTAGTCCTAATGCTCTTTATTAAAGATGTGCCAGCTTTGCTATGTTTTTATCATTTGAATTACCCCATACTGTATTACAGTAATCTAAATAGGGTTGTATGTAACTGTTATAAAATAGTCTTCTGTGCCTTTCAGGGAGAAAATGTCTTATCCTACTGAGAAGCCACAAACTTGAATTGACTTTTTTACTGATATGTTTAATATGTTCAGTCCATGATAGGTTGTTATCTACCAAAACACCTAGTCTATCATGACAGGCCATTTGCAAATTTTTATCCTTCCATGTCAGACATAGTTCATTACTATCAAGATTTGTCCTTTTTTTTTGCCGTGTTGAGATAAATAATATTTTAGTTTTACCGGTATTTACCACCATGCCATTGCATGTGCACCAGTTTTCCAGTTTGTTTAGTGCATTCTGTAAAGAAATTTCGAGTTCATGTTTTGTGTTTTGGATGTCTGACAATGTTGTGTCATCTGCATAGAGATCTGTAGATGATATTGAGTCTCTTAGTAAAAGTGGATGGTCATTAATAAATAAAATAGTAATGGACCTAGAATTGAGCCTTGTGGTACTCCATATCTAATTGTTCCAGGTTAAGACAGAATATTATTTATGTAAACATGTTGTGTTCTCTCACTTAAGTAAGAAGTAATTCATCTAATTGTTCTTTCATCACATTGGTAGATTTTCAGTTTCTTCAAAAGGATTTCATGATCCACCATGTCAAAAGATTTCCTGAAATCTACAAATGCAGATCCTATTATTCTGCCTAATGGTCAAGTGCTTGAAGCCATTTATCAATTAGGGAGATCAAGGCTGTCTCACAGGAATGTTTCTGTCTAAAGCTTGATTGATCAGGGTGTAACAGCAAGTGTTTGCTTAAATATGACATGAATCAGTCATGGACATATTTTTCAATCAATTTTGACAAGTTTGGTAGTAATGAGATTGGTTGGTAGTTATCATCATCATCCTTAGAACCAGATTTGTGAATAGGAGTTACTTTTGCAGTTTTCCATATTTTGGGGACAGATGAGGTTGCAATACTTAAAACTGATTATGAATGTTATACTATCTACAACAGCTGCGGCAGAAGATTTATTGAGTCGTGGACCAACCTGATCAAGTCCTGTATTTCTGGAAAATATGTGTGCTCATGTAATGTTGTGGAACAAGAACAGTTTTTTTATAACAATTTATTCAGCTATCAGAAAATGGAGTAATAATTTTTGTTTCTACAAGGAACTGAAGACTTCAACACTACAGATTCCAACATATGTCATCATCTTCCATCTTGGATTCTTTGTCGGGATTTGAATGTGAAATCAGTAGAACATTTTGTTATTAGGACTACTAAAATTTTATTCTCAGATTATTTTTAGATCGGATTCTTTAAAACCCTAAGTTCATATTTTTTTTCATTTTTACAGAATTTTTCCAGGGAAATAAATTATTGTATTTTTCAAAGCTTGTTGTGTTACTGTTTAATCGAGCCTAAACAAGTGACATAAGAGTCCCAACACTGTTCTCTAAAATAAAGGTTGTCTGAATGAGAACAAAATGACAAGATCACATTATTTTCACATGTGAAACTCAGCTGAAATGCTTGTTAAATACATCAGAGTGTATCTGCACCAGGTAAACCTGGGGCCTCAAACACATGGCCTGAAGTCCACATGTGGCCTGTGGAGTTATTTACTGCAGCCCACAATGACACCCAGAATTTGTAAAATAATTAATGCAAATTTTGTCTACACAGCCTGCCAATTTTTATATAAATTCGATTGTAACATCATTTACTTCTTGTTTCCAACATTTCGGCTGGCTATCTTTTTATATGAGCCATTTTCACCATATGAAATGGTTTCGGTGATGCAGCTCTCAGGCCAATGTACTAGTCCTCATATGGCACTCATGGTGATTCGAGTTTGAGTCCCCTGAGGTAAACAATGGTTCACTCATTACAAATTTCTTTCTTTCTTATTCTCCTATTTGCCAGTAGCTTAATGTGGGCTGGAGGTTCTTACCAGGGGTTTTCCCCAGCTATTCCTCCAGCATTTTATACTGGCCACCATATATAGCATATCTTGCACAATGAAATGGGATTAAAATCCAAACAACAACAACCATAACTCTCCTATTCTTTTTTAAATAAGGAAGACATTCAGTTCTTAACCTTTATTGTACTCAATGAGCAATGCAGACACACAAAAAGAATGCATGTCATGCGTCACATTAAAATACAAAGGTGAAACAAAAAAAATATTGATGTTTAATCAATTATTTAATCAGGAGAATTACACATTTCTATCAATTGTGGTAGGGACTATGTTGCATTCAGAAGAATTACAAATTTCTATCAATTGTGGTAGGAACTATGTTGCATTCAGGAGAATTACAAATTTCTATCAATCGTGGTAGGGACTATGTTGCATTTTAACTTGATGCTCAAGACTTACCCATGAACAAACTGTGTTTTGAAAATACAGGGGTGTACAACAATCATCCCTAAAGTGTGTTACACAAAATGGTAAATCAATAGGACCTCTCCAGAACTAATTACTGTAAAAGGGCAGTGGTTCAGGGCACAAAAACAAGATAAAGTTGGATGAATGTAACACAAGATAAAATATTGCTGAAGGGAGAACCAATTGTGTTTTTAACTCACAACAAATCTTTCTCTGGTCACATAATCAACAAAACAACTACAGTGTATTAACACGGTGTCCTTGAAAAGGATGACTGATCTGCAATTGGTCATGCAAGGAGCACAATTGGACCATGTCTTATTCACAATTCTACACTCTACGGGAGGATACATTCACATCAAACAGACAAGAATTTTCAATGCAAAAAGTAAAAGCTACACAATGGCAATGGGTAAGATATTGCAACTATTAAAGTGTTGGTTGGGAGTTTAATTCTAGTCAAGGTCTGCCCAGACTGGCTGTCATGGTGCATCTCATCACAAGGCACTTTTGTGCTAAAATGTTGCCTTAATGCCCAGACTGGTTGTCATCCTGTATCTTCACAAGGCACTTTTGTGCTTAAATGTTGGCTTAAAATTAATTGTGCTGATGTGCCACTAAACACCAATCCTGTTCCTTTAAAACATTTCAATAGTAATGCAGATATACTTCATTTTAAGCAGGGCATATATTACATGCTGATACATGTATACATCACAAACATCCTGTTTCATTTGCACTGCTATTCAACTTGTCCCTCTACTGTACAACAGTATGTGACCACAAATATTTGGGTTCAGTTTGGGAGTAGTTAAGGGCATTTACCTCACTCAGTCCTAGAACAATACTGAAACTTACTCTGAATGACTATACTCTTTTGAGGTAATTAGTCAAAAAATAAATACACATTTTTGTTCACAAGCCAGTCACTTGTCTGATACAGAATATGCATCACTTAACTTGTAAACAGATTGGCAGTGTAAACTGTATCTACTGACACACTACAAGATGTTAGGTCTTAATATATGTAACAGAAACCAAGTGAAGGCACAAAGTTTAATAAAATCAAGTTATTTATTTCTCTACAATATAAAGTGAACATTCAAAAAGACAGTATCGCAAATCAAATCCAAAATAATCCTAAATGTCGTATCACAAGTCCAAAAAGTACTGAATGTTCTAAATGAATTCTTGATTGTCCTGATGTACCAAAATGATGCAATCCAACATGTTTTTGAATGAGTTGTCAATAATTCAAAACTAAGATGTCAGTCCTAAGTCAAAGAGCACTTAGTAATTCCAATGAATAATTTAAATAAATAATTTTTCTCGAATTATATCTGAATGTTACAATTATAAATACTTATCAATACAGATTACCAAAGAGTGACCTAAAACAGGAAAGAATTACTTGTTTATCAAATCTTTAATTATACACATTTTCACTTGAAATATAATGTACTAAAATATGAAGATTTCCAATGGAAAAATCAAGTCTACCTGTAAATAGGATTAACCATGAACTCTTGCAAAGTAAATAAGTTGTTGACAACTTACAACTATGGACAAAAGTTAGGCACAAACTTTAAATATAAATAACAAAGAGCAGTTAGATTTTCCTTCTGTTGTTTTTTATGTTGTTATTGTTGTAGTTGTTGTGGGTTTAATGCCATTTTTCAACACATGTTAGATTATACATGGTAACAGTGCATCTGGTGGAGGAACCTCGGAAAACCCCATGAGGAACCACCAACCCATTGGAAGCTATTGGCAACTGTATCACATACCCATGTTGGCCAAGCCCCAGACTCAAACCCATGCAGACAGAGGTGAAACATGAGTGATATGTGAAGGCAAAAGCCTTCGAACGCTTAGCCACCCAGGGCTCCTTTTTTTTTATGTCCCTCCAAGATAGTATAGTAGTAGGGAATACAGTGTTACCCCTGTCTATCTATCATATATGTCTGTTCATCCATCACACCATGATTAGGTCTTGCATTTAGGTCTGTTTTCAGGTGAAGCCATAGTGGCTAGGTGGTTAAGGCAATGGGTTCTAGATCAAAAGGGTGTGGATTTGATTTGTGCCAAAAGTTCAGCCCAGATCAGATAGTGTGTCGTCTCCTTGGGCAAGGCACTTTCCTCAAATGGACACATCATAATTTAATCATATCACTGCTGTGCCATAAGACACCAGAAACAAATAAACAGTTCTGAGGCACTGGTGGAGAAATCCATCTTATATTGTATATGAATATATTTCTAGTTGTTCTTTTGTTTTTTTAAATCACCATCTGATTCAACTGAAATATATTCATGTAATGGAAATTTCATGAATGATCAATGAAAGATAGTTAAGTTAAAGCAATTTAAAGTTGTTGATATTGTAATTTTAGACTGTGATGTTTCTGAACATACCACAATATGTACCACAGTATACTGTTATTAGGGGGCCCCAAGTGGCCGAGTGGTCTACAGCGCTCTCTGTTACAGATCATTGCCACAATATGTACCACAGTATACTGTCATTATATTTGGGTCCAACAATTTAATGTTCAAGTTCAGGGACTGACACTTTTTCTTTTTCCAATTTTCACCTGTCAATAGCAGGCAAAAATATCTTGTTCTGATTTATAGCAAAATAACACCATATTGTGTCCATTATGCCATCTGAAAGGAAAATAATAATATATAGATAAAGGAAAATAAAATAACTCAAAAGAAAATTGCAGTCCCCTTCCCAGAAAATTAAATGGTCAGTACCTTGTATTAGACAAATTTGATATGTGTGCAAGTTGTAATAAAAAAAACTGTAACTAAAGTAGGATGATTAATCACACATTATATCCATACCCTGTGAAAGACATTGTGCTGACAACAGAGATCTTGTTGATAACAATAAGAAGTATTTATAGTGGAGTCTACAATTTACTAGCCACTCTATTAATGAAATAGGCAGGGAAACTTTGAGGGGGATGCAAACACCCAGTCAAGATATTTATCAGAGAGGGCAAATAAACATAATCCACAATTACTCAACAAACATGAAAATATCTACTGGACATGAACAATCAAATAAAATTCAAATCGAAAATAACTGAACTCCTGATATATTAATAAGTTCAGTCTTAAAAAGAAATACCTGCAATTAACACATTAACATAAGCTAATAAATAACTAATAAAAATGATGCATTTTTTTTTTGTTTGATAAAATCAAAAATGTTTCCAAAAATTGGATTTGACCAAATATCTTTCGCATCATCTCATCTGGCCACCTTGTTGGTATGTTATACATGTCAAACACGTGAATATCACAAATATAATTATATTTTTATCATTCAAAATTAATTTTTGACAAATATGTTTGTTAAAAATAATGGAATTATTTTGTCATAAAAAATGAGAACATGCTGTCAATACCATTAAATATTGCAGTAACTGGTGCATTTCAATACATCCCTTAATTTGCATGCGTGCGTGATTCAGATTTTTTAATGTAGCTTTAAAAAAATTCAGTCATATCACCATGATGTCTGCAGTGCAGCAGTTTTGTAGTGATGTCCAGCACTGGGGCATCATGCCACAGATATGTAGCATAATGTCGCACCCAGTCACATTATCCTGATACCATGCCGACCAGTCCTAACACTAGCATCTTAATGTTGAGCGCCAAGCAAGGCAGCTGCTAGTACCATTTTTAGAAGTCTTTGGTATGACTTGGCCAGGGTTCAACCTCCTGCATCCGAGGTGGACACTCTAACCACTGTGGCAAAAAGAGCAGCTCATATATTCCTTAATGAAGGAAACCAATGAAATACCAGTACAGTAAGGAAAAAAGTGTTAGATACCAGCGGAAAATATGCCGCAGTAATACTGAACGCCTCTACTAAATAACCTACTTTTTGTTGCTGTACCCTAAAACATAAACCTAACCAAACCAATAATCCCAAGTGCAGGTATAATACCTGACAGGTACCACGACAAATTTAGCATGGAATCATCAACAATGGTTCTTGATTTCTGGTAAACTTAAGCCATAAAATGGCTTCATGCCCAATGGAAGAATAGTGACAGTGCTACATCATGCACCTTGTACTGTACTTGTACAGGAAAGAATTTAACATAAATGACAGCAGGTTAAGAAAGTTACTAGTCCTGCTGAATCTTCACCTGTCATTCCAACAAACTGACTGGCAACAGCTGGAATTGTACTAGTCATCAGGCAATTGAAATTTTGAAAACTACATGTCAGACAGGAAATTTAGTAGCCTTGGACTAGTGGAATACTTCAAATATCAAGTGCTGTCAGATCAAATGCACTGGTATGCTTTTAAACAGTAAATTCATGGCCTTGGGTAGATTTATAACTGTTTTAAGCTGATCCTGGAGCAGCAGATTGGAGATAAATGCTGTCATGCCCCACCCCCCAATGGTGGTATACATCCAATATTACTTTTAAATTGTACACTTAATCAAATATAACAAGACTTTTCAAATCAATCACCATCAATTCATCTATTTTCATTGTATCAATTTAAATTTGTGCATCAGGAATCGGGGCACTCTAGTTTCTACAGTGTAGAAACCAGTCATCACACATTGGTGTGAATACTTTCAACTTCAAATAGACACAACTGCATCTGAAGAAAAGGCATTTTAAATTCTATGTCAGTGGTTCCCTACCTTTTTTTGGCCATAACCCTAAAAAATATTTTTTCTACATTTTGACAAGTTTTGCCAACCTAAAAAGATTTCTGGCAAACCACTGTGACCCACTAGAATGTCCCTGCGACCCTGATTTTATTTCTGACCTGGGAGTTGGGAACCACTGTTCTAGGAGATATAAACAAACCTTCTCAATCAAATTTTTTTAAAAATTGGATGGATTTTATTGCTTCTTTAGGTATAAAGGTACATGTACTAGTAAATGATCTCACTAGAGTAAAATCTACCTCTCAAATATTTTTAGGCATAGTTGTACCAATATAAAAGAAAATATTCTGGAAGGGTTCCTAAGATTGATTTAATTGTCCAATTTGCAATATTTCTTAAACGTCATCTCAGTTGCAAATCAAAGGAAAAAAATATCCACAAAACCAATACAAATCTTTTCAAAACTTGGATACTTCTCAATTCCCAAAAGATCTGAAACAGATTCCATGGAATGCAGTCCAGATCTTTGAAGATATTTACAACATTTTAGGTATATGGATGGATCATTTCATGGAAAAAAGTAAACAAACCTGCCCCTTTAAAAAGGCAAAGAAAAAAAAAATGACGAAAATAAAGTTTGGATAACAACAGAAGAGACCATCTATGATCTGTTGGAAATTAAGCATAAATTCAAATTTGGAGAAATAATGTTAATAGAATGAAAAGTCTGTCCAAATGAATACGCTACAAAAAAGTGCTGGATGAAAATAGAAATAACCATAATGCTATTTGGATGTTTTTAACCAAGCTTGGTGCCTTGCCAGTAGCTTCTCATGGGTCGGTGGTTCTTCTCGGGGGTTTTCCGGGTTCTTCCTCCACCATTAATACTGGCTGCCATGCAGAGCCTATCGTGTGCTGAAAAATGGTGTTAAACCCCACAACAACAATCAAGTTTGGTGCAGGCAACTGTAAAAGTAAAATGACTTTTTCTTCCTGAATCATCAGGGCATTTATACTGATAATCCAAGAGAAATCTAAAATATTTTAATGACTCTGTACTGCTGAGTCTTGAATTTGTGCATATTATAAAAATGGATGATTGTAAAGTCACTGGACTTGAGATATGGCTGGATCAATGCTACTAAAGGCAGCTGCACCTGCTAGAATATAGAGTATAGCTTTTATCTGCAATCAAAAGTATTAGGTCTAATCAATTTCCACAGACTTGGAAAACTGCCAATGTAACTACACTGCAAACAGCTGGAACAAAAGATGAGGTAAATAACTACAACCCATCTCTATCTTTTCTGGTCTTTTCAAATTTCTTGAAAAACATGTAAATGATTCTTTAATGAACTATTTGAAGACTTATATTCATGATAATCAGCCTGGCTTTCAAAAGAATTACTTGTGTGAAACTGCACTCATATCTATGATTGATAAATGGCTACAAGCTACAAGCATTAGATAAAGGAGAAATGGTTGGCACAATTATGGCTGATTTTTGTGAAGCTTTTCATTTTTTACACCATAAAATTTTGCTTGAAAACTAAAAATCTATCAATGTAATGAAAATTACTTAAAATGGTTTAGTTCTTACCTAACTGATAGAGTGCAAAAAGTATCTCTTATGGTCACCTTTCTGAAAGTAAAAATATTAATGGTGGAGTACCACAGGGCTCTATCCTAGGACCTCTGTTATTCATTTTATTTATTAATGACTAACCCCTTTATGTTACGAAATTTAACTCAGTTTCTTCCAGTGACCTCTGTACAGATGATAATACACAACCGGACTCAAGTATAACCAAAACTGAACTTCAAAATAACTTTCAACATGCTTTTAATGGGAAATCAACAAGAGTACATAAATTCATATCTTCGGCCACTTAAGAGAATCAGAACATTCATTTCTTTTCAGTCATCATTTATAAAAAGTTTTATTAGCCATATTTGAACTACTGTAATGTTATTTGGGTTAATATCTCTAATATTCAAACATTACAAAACTTTTAAGACTCCAAAAGAGGGCATGCCAACTAATTTGAGACCAATCTATAGACAATTTTCAGGATACAAGAAATTTAAGAATTTTACCAATATGACAAGAAATTCTTTAGAAATGCTAAATTTATGTAAAAAAATATATCAAGAAAAGCCATTCCTGTTTAAGTAAGTAATATCTTTCACCAAAGAGATGTTAATGGTACTCCAAATTTAAGGTCTGCTAGCAACTTGTGAAACTGCTGCAAGCTCGGTGACCCGATGCCAGCCACTGCTGGAATACATCTTTCTGCAGACCTAATTTCTTGGATAGCTGAACCTGTGGAGGCTGGATCTAGTTCTGATACTGTTATTGATATAAAGTCAGTCGAGGACGATCCTGATTCTTATTCTATGATTCAGACTGGTCATTAATGGCAACATCAGATTCTGATGCCCAGCCTCTAGATGAGTTATGTTTGTGTCTGGATCAGCTGGACAGTAAACATCATTATCCTTGTCAGTAAACATGGTCATGTTAAGCAGAATTTAGCAAAATCAATAAATCTATGTGATGTCAATTTATTCTTTCGTGTTTTTCTTTAGTTTCAAAGTTTCCTTATCTAAATCATCTTCTTAAAGGCTGATATTCCTGTCTAGCTGCATTTAACAATAAAGCCATAGACTAGATTTTGCCTTCTTGCTGGATGAAATGTAGGACCAGTAGGTTATGGACATTTCCAGGTGTGTGTGTGTGTCTTTCTCTGTGTGTGTGTGATATGGATTTGTAACAAAGATTTAACAATTTCTTAGTCATATCATTATGCTATCTGCAGTGTGGCAGTTCATTGTGATGTCGTCTAGCACTGTGGCATCATACCACATACATGTAGCATGATGTGACTTTTTGATGTCCCACCCAGTCATATTATCCAGGCACCAGGATGACCAGTCCTAACATTAACCTCTTAATGCTGAGTGCCAAGCAAGGGAGAGATGCTAGTACCATTTTTATAAATGACTCTGCCAGGGTTCAAACTCGCAACCTCCCACAGCCGAGGCAGACACTCAAACTACTTAGGCCACCAGAGCAGTCCAACATTTCCAGGTTACTGGCCCTTTGGGTTTGCAAGATATTTTGGCAAGTTTCACACACTGTCTGTAAGAAGCAAACGTTACATCACACCAACGCCTAAGAAGGAATTGTTTAAAGAGAACTTCAATATGCTGGCTGACTGGTATTGAACATTACTCCCAGTGATAAAAGGCTGTGACAAAGACCAGTGACAAGAGGCAGTGACAAAGGCCAATGACAAGAGGCAGTGACAAAGGCCAGTGACAAAAGGCAGTGACAAAAAGTGGGCTCCAAATGTTTCTTCTTGTCATAATCAATGTCTTAAACAGAAGAAATCTTGAGACATTTGAACAGGTCCAATATAAATACTTCCTGCATTTCTCTGCTTACACTTGTTTATCTTTTTTTATAGATGAATTTTTCAATACATTTTATTTTTAAGTGCTCGCTTATGCTTGTGTGTTTTGAGACTGAAATTTTGTTTTGATTTTCAGAATAACTCCGTTCTTTGGAGTTAAGCCAAATTTCTGTACATTGTGTTCTGTAGACAGTAAGGTTGGGTAATTCCTGTAATTGTGTTGCCTTCTCTGAATTAAGTTGTTATTACACCACTCACTCGGGCATGGCTACCTTTTCTTTTACCAGAAAATACCCTAAAAATTGATCCCAATTTGTTGAACTTGAAGAAAATCATGATCAAAATTGTTAATGGAAACTTTGATGTATCGATCATTTTATCATCAAAAATGGTAAATAGGACCTGGAAATTGTAATTAACACTATGAAATATCAAATTAAAAAATAGGTTATAAATTTTTTTACATTTTCTTTCCAAACGACATTCCTAGTACACCGCAATCAATAATATTTAAAGAAATCTCATCAATGAAAATGTCACTTAAGCAGAGTGGAGGCAGCACTTCAATAAATATATACAAATGAAATAAAAAATGTTATCAATTGAAATTTGTGTTTTAGTTTTATCTTTTAATTCCTTTCAAGTGTAATCATCATAAATACAATGTGTCCTCTTGTAGTTAAACGTAAAATGCATCAATCTACCGTAATAGCTATGTCCACAAGCATTTTTCTGAGAACCTAATTAAGTGACAGTTGATCATGGTTCAGCCGTCTCAATTTATATACTATTTATGTTACTATTTATACTTAAAAAAAATAATTTGTGGAATTGTAAGTATCAAATAAGAGTCCCTCAAATAATTCAGGACAAGACAGTTTTCTTCTTTTAACTGCTTAGTGTCTCCCCCACCCCCATGGTGATATAACTTTCCATCTCAGTAGCAATAAAAGATACTGAAAATGGCCACCACAGTGCTAAATATCATAATTCTCTCCCCCCCCCCCCCCCCATGGTGATATGACTTTCCATCCAGGAGTAGCAATAACAAAATTTTCAAGATGGTAGCCATGGTGACCATATTGGCTGTCACATCAGCAATCATAATAGCAATCATAATAAGTCTTTTAGCAAAAACCATGTTGATATGACAGTCCATTCAGTAGGAGGTTCAACAACAAGGTTTTCATTATGGCTGCTGTGCTAGTCATACTGGATGTCCAAACAGAACCATTTGGGACCAATTAGATAAGTCATTTGCTGCTTCCATCAGGGTGTGGACTGGATAAGTGATTTTAAAAGTCCCACACCATGATGAAAAAAAGCAGATAAAACCAGATCAGACCAGATCCAGCTGGTGGGCTGTAGGTTGCACATGCCTAAACTAGACCATGGGATGAATCTATTATATGTACAAAGTCTGATGATAAGCCTCCAAGTTTACAGCAGCAATAACAAACCAGTGCAAGTGAATAGAACAAATGTTGATGAATGGTGACAAAAAACAGACCACACATTAGTTGTTCTAGTTGTGACCAAATGTCAAAGAGATAAATGGTTTCCAGCTTGGCCTGGCAATGAATGGATGGACTGACAGAAAAATTAACAAAACTGCAAGCAAATGAAGCTTAAGAATAGTGAAATGGCACATCTGGACCAAGTTTCATATATACAACTTGAACAGTTTAGAGCTGTGTTCATAAAATGAAAATGTGGGTATTGGGTTGATGGGTTGATGGACAAAAATACTGAATCTTACAAACTGTGGATAGCAAAAAGCACAAATACGCTACTCATCTAATAGGTGTATAAAGTTATATATATATATATATATATATATATATATATATATACACACACACACACACACACACCCAAAGGATGGACAGGGACCCATTCAGGTTTTGCCCTACCTTTAAATATAACGGCGGGCCGGATTTTAAGATAAACATTCAATCTTGCTGGGTTGGGTTCCCCATTTCTTGCACCCAGTCTTTCTAGTTGTCAGTAATAAAATATTTAAAAAACCCACAACAAACAAAATGTTTTTGGAACGAAAAAAATAGAAGTGGGGGTGGAAAATCAGACAAAATGGTAGCCGAGCAACTAACCCTGTAAAAATCAACCCAGCCCAGTACCTGGCTAAATTCCCCAACCCACTTATTTATTATATAAAGAGAGGGAAAGAGACAGACAGACAGAGACAGAAATAAACATGACAAAGTGCAGTGCATCAGTTGCCAATGTGGATATGTGAGAAAGCTTGCCAGTAGCTTCCGGTGGGTCAGCAGTTCTTACCATGAATTTTATGAGTTGTTCCAGCACCAGTTATACTGGCTGCCATTTATAGTCTATCATGTGCTGACAAACCCACAATAAAAACTCAAAACCTTAACCACAATATCTAATTACATACTTCTTTATTACTGAAAGATAAAAGGATCTACTGATAATATATCCTTTAAATAAAAATCATAAAATCTCTATACTTTGAACTAATTATATTTTAGCAAATTAAGTTTTTCAATATGGCATTAAAACACTTTTACATTTAACTTGCCCACAGGTGAGTTATTTAACTGAGGGAAACAAAGAAAATGTAACAGGTAATGGCAAAGACGTTGATGCACAGCGATACAATTTTTTGTCCTGGAACACAGTTGAAATCCAAAGAGTAAAGTTAACTTGCTTCAAAAATCAAAAAACGATTTATTTGCATATAACACAGCACCTCAATATGATAATGGCTATTTGGTGCTAATTAGAAGTAAAGCTCCAAAAGAAACAAGCCAAAGAATTGTACAAAAACCACAGGAAGGTAAACCTCAGCATAATAAAGGCTATAAGGTGGCAATTAAAAATGAAGTTCATTGCATCTTAAAACCAAGATGATCTCTTGTATTGAGTCACACAAAGTAAATAACTAATCTCATTTTTAAAAAAAATGAATTACTGGATATAGTGGTTTTTGGGACTTCAAGTTTAAAAACATAATCTCTAATCGATAGTGTACACAAAAAAAAAATAACTGAAACGTTGGAACATAAAAAGTTCTGTAACACCAATAACAGTCTACCTTTTTCCCACATATACTGAGTAACTCACAAGGCTGGAATATAGAAGTTCAGTGACATCCATATCAGTGTCACTTTCTTACCAAATATATTCACTTGTAAGTCAGTCTAACTGTAAACTGCATAGATCCAGACCTGCCATTGCATGATGCATTGACAGATCTGGGTCTATGCAGTTTGTAAGATGGCATAAAGCATTGGCAGATATGCCGTTTGTTAGATTAATCACTGGAACAAACAGATGTATTATGTGACAGCATATCAGTGTCTATGTTGTTTGCAGCTGTGAGTATATACGATATGCATCAATATTCTGTAGGGCAAATCCAAGTCAAGAACCCTTCTAGAATTTATAGCTAGGTAAGCCCCCCACCCCCCGTGCAACTTACTATACATATATCCTGATAACAATAAGCCATAAAGTGCACTTACAATACTGGCTGCAGATTGATACTGTGATTAGACCAGCCATGTGCAACTCTGTGTTTACATGTCCATGGAGCATGTTGCATTGTTATAAAAATGTATTCTTTTATGTGGATTAGGAAGTACAAAAATATCTCAGGTCTCCACTGTCCTTCATGAAGATCTGACATTGACAGCTTAGGGGTCATGTTCTGGTGACCTATTTTATTACCATAATTGCTAATTTTATCAGCCAATCAGATGTAGTCTTATATTTGGGAGACTGAACATTATCGCTGAAAAGCATTAATCTGAGGTGGCAGGGGACAGTTTTGTAAAATGGCCCATCAAATTTTAAACTTAAGGCTACGGTGTGACTTTCTTAGCTATTATTATTTACTAATTCAAGATAAAGGTACTCGGTGTTTCAGGCTTGTGTAGTTCTTGAAAATGATGTCAGGCATGTACACCTTCCATAGTTACTTGGCAGCATGCAGATAGTGAAATACCAATAGTCAGCCAGGAAGAAGAGCTAGCCTCCCATAGCAGTAAACATGTGGGTTCAGGGCAAGTAGAGTATCTTAAAAACGGCTTGGTTGACAACTATTTTCAATGCATCAACCTGTTCAGTACACACTGTTTTGCAAAATTATCATCTAGGAAAAGGGCTTGTGTTTGCACCAAGAGCATGACATGGTGTCAAAAATTACCTTCATATGTGAAAAATGCAGGGATCAATTTGGGGTTAGGGCGTATAAACTTCTTTTGCTATAAACTGACATTGACTTATCTGGTCAAGTGAATAATATTTTTATGCTTTGTTTTAATATAGCTATCCACAACTATGGACCTTTTTGACCTCACTTGTATATTTTATGACATTTTTATACTAGGATGGTGAATGCAGCATTAAATTTGTGCATAAAAACTGTCCTTGCAGCCTTAACCAAACAATTTGATTCACTTTCAGATTTGTGTAAGCTGCATTTCCATTGGCTAATTCAATGGTCGCCAGAACATGAACCCAATGTGGTTGCTGTCAGATTTTCACGTAGGACAGTGGAGATCTAATTTTAGTCACATTGATCAATATCTGAGCCCTTCTTCCCACCTAACAGAATCATGTATGAAACCAATTGACTCTTTGTATGTTTGTTTGGTGTTTCCCAGTGCATCAATGGGTTGTTTTCACAGACATCACGACTGAGTACGCAAATACGTACAATGCAAGGCGCGCACCTTGTGACGCCATTTTGAGTACATAACAAACTTTTGTCAACATTAGTCATCATGTATATTCAAGATAATAATCTGATTTAACTGTCGATAAGGACATTTACTTCATCGAAACGATACATAAATTATACTTGAAAATTAAGTACCCTATAGCACGAAAATAAAAATAAAGCTGGAAGTTCCCTTGCTTATATCGAAAGACAGAATAGTGAATTTGAACCATGTGTATATTGCTATCAAATAGAAATGCAGTCATTTTTTTTACAAACAGACAATACTGACATTTTTAAAAAGTGTTTCGTATCATATCCCTAAGCTTGTCATCTTGAAGAAGCATTCCTGGACAATGATTTTCAGGATGCAAATATTGGTTCGGAATTAAAATTTCATAGCATGTGTTTTATGTTAGAACTTTTATGTACAAATACTTTTCGCAACAACAGGTGTTTGTGCCAAAGACCGTTGACAAACCAATTTAATTAGCATGGTCAAATATTGTATTTGTGGTGGAGATGATGGCCGTAGGACAATATCGAATGAAAGCAATAACCGTTCAAGGAAGTTTCATCTTCAGTGTATTCAAACGAAACACGTGTCTAATGGAACTTGTCAAAACAAAGTATTCGTGAAATGCTTTTAGAAATATGGAATTTTACATTAACAATTAGCTTTTTTAACCTGAACGATAACTAAATGATCGATTTCAGCCCATGAAAACTGAAAATCATTACATGTTTCTATTTGTTTGTGTATCCATTTGTTTATGCGTCTGTGTATCGATCGATCTATTTCTTTATAAAAGAATAACAAAGATGCTGAAATTTAAATATTTTACTTGAATTAAACAAGTAGGAAAGTCACGCATTCTGTCTCGTGCAGTTGACATGCACAACAGAATGTGATGTATTATTATATTTTTACACACAAAACTGCGACTTGCATTTATAATTATGCTAGAAGAACAATGTTATTAGGTGCCGGTTTCCGGGGCTAGGGACTCAAAATGGCTGATATGGAAGTACACACGTTTTGTGACGTCATGTGAAAACAATGGATAGGTATATAGTGCTGGGGCAATACAGTATAAAACCACTGCAGGCTGACCTGGACATGACTTGAACCTGCATCCTTTCAGTTGCCAATCCATGTTACCAAGGGATATAAAAAAATACACCGGAATGCTTCAAATATCTACACGTTTCTTATTTTCATATATTTCCCAAACCCATGCTACAATGCAGATATCATAGTGATATGAATACAGTTATGTCTAGCATTCTGCATCATGCCACAGACATACAGCATGACTTCCCACCCAGTCACATCGTCCTGGCACCAGTCCTAAAACTAACCTCTTAATGCTGAGTGTCAAGCAAAGCAGCTGCTAGTACCATTTTTTACAAGTCTTTGGTATGACTTGGCTGGGGTTCAAACCCACAACCTCCTGCATCAAAGGAAGATGCTCTAACCACTCAGGCCACTGGAATGGTCTGAAAATTAGGACTTGTTTGCTCAACATGATAAACAAATTTCGAATTTATCCACAGAGTGATCCATAAAACTAGAATTACCAAGTAAAGATTTTAAGTATTGGGGAGGGGGCCCTCTGTGGATGCTTTTTCATTGGGGGGTTGAGGGAAGGAGGTAGGAAAATTGGCCGATTCTTCTGGCAGATTTCAGCAGGTAAACTGTAAATTACCCAACTACTGGCGGTCCTGATCACACCTGCTTATATATGAGGATTGATAGAGTAATCATATGTATCTACACAAGATACATAAAGTGGATCCTTGTCAACAGCTGGCAGTGTCAATGATAACAGGCCGATAAACACTGCCAATATCTGACCACTTACACGAAGTAGATGAGTACCAAATATACCTAGAGAGATCGTACTTGGTAATCTGAGTACTATGAACATCACATAACAGTCTTCTTTGAAGGCACAAGCAGGTTATGTTAAAGTCAGGAGGTTATCCACCAACAGGTCTCAATGACCTTGACATTTGATCAAAGTGTGTGGTTTTGAAATAAATTCACTGCACAAAAGGTCATCATTTTCATATTCGACTCACCAAGATCACGGCATTTACAGGTTTCTTTACTGCTCTAACTGAAAGCCATCCACAAAATTTAGTCAGAAACTATACTCATACAAAAGTCCTTCTGCAAAATCCATTTTTCATGGAATCACAATGACCCTGACCTATGACCGTTTACTCAAATTCAACAGGCCTCTTCCATACCTTTAGTGCAAGTAATCCACAAATTTCTGACCCAGAACTAAAGTTATTACACAAAACAAAAACATTTGACTTCATTGAGTCATAGTAACTTTGATTGTATTATTATTATTATTATTATTATTCCTATGCTTTTCAAACATAAGGCAGGGACTTAGCAAAGCCAATCTCATTTTGACCCTAAAAAGGAAGTCTTTTTTTACCAATTAAAACTTTGGTTATGATGCATGGCTGATAACTAACTTTCAGTGAAGAAACCATTTTTTTTTCTTCAGTTATAATTACCCTGACACTAGAACTTTTGACTTCAAAAAGTCAACAGCTTCTTCCTTAACCCAAGTGCAAGCCATCCACAAAGTTTGGTTCAGGTCTGTAATACAGAACTAATGTTATTGTGCAGAAACCATTTTTCTTCATTTAGTCTCCATAACCTTGACTTTTGACCCCAAATTTTTAGGTTTCTTATACCAACTACAAACCCTCCATAAAATTTGGTCCAGGTAATTGATATACAACTAATGTTCATTAAACCATTATTTTTTTTTCTTCAGTTCATCTTTGATCTTTCAAGGGCATTATTAATGGTTTTTTTCCTTACCCCAGCTGAAAGAGGACTGCTGATAAAAACTGTCTAGAAGTATTGTGCAGAAACCATTTTTCTTTTTTTCACAGAGGCACTGATCATGACCCTAAACCCATCAAGGTTCTTCATTATCTAAGTGTAAGCCATATACAAAAGGATGGTATCTACTGATGACAGACAGTGCTAGTTAATGTATAAAAACAAAACTATTGAATTAATGAATGAACGAACAAACAAATGAATGAGTGGATGGACGGATGGATGGACAGATGAACAAGATCATAACATAACATGCTCCACCTCATAACAGGCATATTTAAGTTGAAAGACAATGTCAACTTCTCATGTGACTGCAGGGTTTTTATGTCAACAAAAGCTGACGTAACATATGGAGTGACAAGTAAATAAAGTGCCTTAACAATAATATCAGGTTGGTATATGGTCTGCCTAAATATAAATCCACAGTTTATAAAATAGGTTGTTGTTGTTGTGGGTTTAACGCCATTTTTCAGCACACGATAGGCTATGCATGGCGGCCAGTATTAATGGTGGAGGAAGAACCCGGGAAAACCCCGGGAAGAACCACCGACTCTCGAGAAGCTACTAGCAAGCTTTCTCACATACCCACATTAGCCGAATCCTAGACTCGAACCCACGCAGACAGAGGTGAGATGGTAGTGATCCGTAACGGAGAGTGCTTTAGACCACTCAGCCACTCAAGGCCCCCGATAAAATAGGACTGACAACACAATAAGCATAGTATATAACACAGAGAGCACTTCAGAACATATGTAAATGATCTGTTAAATTTCATACATTTTGGACAAGATAATATTGTCTGTTTTAAGTTAACCAAAAACTGATTCAATAAGAAAAAGCTGACAGACGAAAAAGATGACATTCTGCCACAGTCCTTGATATACGAGACACGCATGTGTGTTACACATTGTTCCAACAGACATGAATCACCTTTCACAACATATCTCTACCTGCTTCCTGTCAGGTCATTTTAAATACACATAATTTCCACATATATCTTTACCTACTTCCTGTCAGGCCACATTAAATACAATTTTTCATGCACTGTGCACTACCTAAAGCGTTTCTAAGGCTATAGAGTTAAATCTGTGGTCCAAAAAGTACAATATACCTTTAAACTACAGTATCAGTCCACAACCCAGACACACTCTACTTACTAGACCTTTCATTGCAACTGGTGTAAAGACTTTGTGATGGATTAAGCACCACCTAATAACGGAAATGATTGAAGAGCGATGATGCAGGCCAAGTCCAATAAGTCCTGTGCTCTGAAGCCTGAAACTAACGGAATTTTTGGTCAAATAAGCTACCCGTAGCTTGTCACCAAAAAAAACCTTTTTTACATGCATCTTGTATTTGAAACAGGTGAGAATATAACGTCTTGTGAGCTATCTAAAATTCTGAAATCTTTGGCCGAGTCCAACATATCCTTTGCCAAGAGACCTCAAACAAATGAATTTCCAATTAAAATGGGCTACCACAGCTTGTTACCTAAACAATTTTGACATCTTGTATTTGACACAGATGAGAATATGACATTGTCTTAGCAATCTGAAATCTTTAGTCATTTTATTACGGTGTTTGTAACATACTTTTATTTCTTCCATTTTAAGATCACAAAACCATCACAGTTAAAAGCTGAACAAATTTATATATTGTTTGTCAATTTAATCTCTCAGCAGAATATGCAGGAATCATTCACCCTTGTGTCATAGACTCTTAATGTTTTAAATCTCTGACACATAAAAATAACCTCCACGGTGCCCATAGGATGCCAAAAAAAAGACCCAAGAAAATACAGATAAGAAACAGTGCTACTGCTGACTTTGAACTGAATTAGGCACATCTCATGCTTAATTAATCATTACCGAACAATCATAAGACAATCTATTTCATTGGATGACAGAAATGTCTTGCAAATTTTGATTAGCTTGGGCACCAACTGAGTACACATGGTGATTCACTGGGAGAAAATAAACAGACGAAATGATGAAATCTTTAGTCAAAACAGTGCTGTATTTATTTCCAAAATAGAGTACATGGAGAAAAAAATGTAAATTTAAACAAATGGCCAGCATAAATTCTAGGTGAGAATGGTTACTCCAGCATGAGGAATTGAAATCCCTGTATGGAAGGTTCATAACAGTATAGCCTGATTATGAGCACTGGCGCTCCTTTCATGAATTTATCAATTTCTGCAATGAATATTCACTTTTCCAGCATGGTTTGCAACATTTTCACTTGTTCTGAACAGTGAACAAGGAAAATATATTAAACTGCTGGTCCAACTCCTCAATGACTAATGCAAAACATTTAATGCTGGAAAATTGAATAATTATTACAGAAATTATTAAATCACAAATATTTTCTAAATGGCCCCATTTTCTGACCTGGTCAGTGTCACTGGCTCTCCTTTTCCAATTTCTGGAATGAACTCTGCATGACTATGTTGCCCAATCCATGTGATATACCACAATGGACGGAATGCCCATACTGCATTCTTAAAAATATTATTTGGGTACATTTCAAGGTTCAAGTTCATCCCAAAAAAACACTAATAAAATAATAACGTCTTTGTCAAATGTATCTACATACTAGAAAAGTTAGCTTCCATTGTCTCTGTTGAAAGCTCTCCACTATATATTAAAAAATGGTCTCTAAATATGGTGACATTGAACTAAGTACATATATGTTAGATTTGTATCCAAGATGAAAAGAACATTTAAGTTGTAACAAACAATTACATGCCTTTTGACAAGTTTTGGCAGCTGTTTCCCTCTAATAGAGCAAGTTATGAGACCTGTGCACTCACTAGATTATCTTTTTACCACAAAGAGAGGCACATGTTTAGTGATATTGTGTATGTGTGTGTGTGTGAGTGAGAGATTTAGATTGTTATTGTAGCTTTAACAATTTTTCAGTCATATAGCTACGATGTCTGCAGTGTCAGTTTATAGTGATGTCTAGCACTGGGGCATCATGTCGCTGACATGTAGAATCATGCCCCACCCAGTCACATTATCCTGACACCAGGCCAGCCAGTCCAAACACTAACCTTTTAATTCTGAGCGCCAAGCGAGGCAGCTGCCAGTACCATTTTTATAAGTCTTTGGTGTGACTTGGCTGGGGTTCAAACATGCAACCTCCTGCATCCATGGTGGATGCTCTAACCACTTAGGCCACCAGAGCGGTATGTATGGTTCAAGAAGCAGGTGAGGGTATTACATCAAATACAGGACATTTTTCTTGCACATTTCATGTAAGTTCTAAAAAAATAAATGTGAAGCAAGCAATGCACATCATGGACAATTCTGAAAACTATGTCTATTACAAAAAAATTAATCATTTGTCTATTACAAAAAAATTGACAAATTCCTTTAATACCTGCAATACCACTCAAAGTAAATTGAAGTCACTTACCTGTCAAATGATCATCCAGAGAGCATTCACCAATTGATTCATCAGCAGATAGTGTGCTAATGACAGAAGCCTGTAGAGCTCTGACAGATTTTGGCACCATTCTAATATCAAGTGAAGCTGGGGGTTCAGCCTTCAAGTGTTTTACTTCTGCATGCCCACCCAAAGCAATGTCTTGTGCAGGGGAGGTAACCCCTTGGGATTTCACTGCATTGGGCTTGTTGGCTGCAAGGTTGCTCTCCCATATCCTACCTGGTGACTGTTTCTCCTTGAATTTTTGGTAAACGTCTTTCTCAGATTTGGAGTCCTGTTCAATGGATTTCAAATATTTACTTGTGGCTGGTGGCATCTGCCTTCCCATATCATTAACATCCTTCTTCACATCAGGCCTTTTTAATACATCCTCTTTTTCTTTAGTGGTGAGTACAGGAGTGCTACCTGATATTGTTTTACGTTTTGATTTTGATGGAGATTTCCCAATGAATTTCATGAACGACCGTCGGATCTTTCCTCTAGTAAACTCATGGTCATTTGGATGATCAAGGCTATCTGAAATGTCTTCACTTTGTGAACTTGCATTGGACAAATTGCCCTTGGGTTTTCTAACCAGTTTTGGAGAGAGTCTTCTGAAGAAATTTGAGATGCTCTTGCTGACAGAGCGTTTTGACGGAGTCAGTCTGCCACTGTCTTCATCACTTTTTATTTGAAGTGAGCTTCTCCGATCAATCTGTGGACATGTCTCACTATTGCTTGGTGAGTTGACCTTAACATCGTTCTTGCTAGTGGGTATCTCCTCAACCATTTTGTCGGCCATTTTCTGTATCTCATCAGAATAGTGACTCTTAATTGCCACTCGATAACTTATTGCCCTTTCATGTTCATAGTCATGTTTCAGTGTAAAAGCTGGTTTTTGGGGCCTGTTATCATAAGGAACTGAATCACCAGTTTTCATGTCACCATTCGGTGTTTGAAGATCTTCTGAATGAGTAGATGCTGGTGAAGTTCCATTGGGCTTTGGTAAATTACAATATTCTTCCACAATTTGTTGAGACAGTTCACGTAACTGAGATGAATAATCCGAACTTGTGATATCTGACATTGTAGAATTATCTGAGCTTAAAACTGATGAATCAGCAGATAAATGTCTCGAGGATTCATTTAGATCCTTGTCTGAGAGTTGAGTATAACTGCTATCATGTGTTCCCGACTCTCGAACTACCACTTGTGTGTCATATGTCACATGTTTTGGTTTTCCTCGTCTCCCTCCTGGGCTTTTAGATCGACTTCGCTCTGAACCTTTCAGACTAGAACAAGGGCTCATAGAACGACTGCGCTCACGTTTTGTCCGTTCTGGAGCTAAAACGGCAGAAAAACTTGTACGATATGGTTGTGATATCCTAGAACTGACTACAACTTCTTCTTCTTCTGAATAATAACTATCATGTTTGTGTGAGTGTGCTGGACTTCGCTGCCGTGTCAGCCTGTCACGAACAACTTTGTCACAATCGTTTACTTTTCTATGATCTAAGACAGATGCAGGTCCTCGCATTGCCATAGCTATGAATTTAGTTCCTCATGATGCCAAATCGGATCTGATCAACTGATGAAGATGTAATCTGGAAAGAAGAAGACAAAAATGAGGAAAAGACATAAAATTTATCAAAAGTTGTAATAACATAATGACACATAATTCACAAACATTGTTCATATTCTTCAACAGAGTCATGTTCTGACTCCTCCGGTGGCCTAGCGGTTGGAGCATCCACCTCTGATGCGGGCAGTTGTGGATTTCAAACCAAGCCATTCCAAAGACATAAAAATGGTACTAACAGCTGCCTCACTAGGTGCTCAGCATTAATAGGTTAGTGTTAGGACTGGCTGGCCTGGTGTCAGGATTATGTGACTGCGTGGGACAGGATGCTACATGTCTATGGCATAATGCTCCAGTGCTAGACGTCACTAAAAACTGCCACACTGCAGACATCGTAGCAATATGACTGAATAATTGTTAAAGCTACCTTAAAATTCAAATTACATATTAGGCAAAACACATTCCTGGTTGGCTAAATGTCCCTGCTTTTTCACGCCAACTGTAGGAATCCCCCCACCTCCCATAAAAAACTGAGCCAGCTTTGCCCAATATTTGAAGTGCTTGGTACATTATATATAATAATCATTATAATACAAATGTTTAAAAATAAATGTTACATTTTGTTTCATGAAATTGATTTGTGCCAGTTTTGCCCAGTACTTGAAGCACTTAGTCCATTATATATACTACACACTTTTAAAAAAACTACCTACCTACCTAACCACCTTAGCTTTAAAACCATTGCAATAGAAAACACACATGGGGAGGGGGGGCTTACCAAAATTATTATCGTGACCTTTCTACAAATGCAAATGAAGAAGAGAAATAACAGAAAAATTTTCTATAATTAGTATAACTTTTATTATACAATGTTGCAGATTTTTGTGTGGAATTGCTCCCAAAGACAATTGGCATCTTGCAATGTTAATGTGTCAGGGGAAAACCTTTTCCTGAACCTAATAAAAGAAGTTTCAAAAGCCTCTCTTTATAGTATTTATTATGCTAAAATTTCTTGAGCATGGTTTCTGAGCTGCATAAAAAAAAAAACGAGTGCATTAGGGACCAATTCAATTTTCATGTTGTTTACAGGTACAACAATATGGAAATACATGTATCATTTTTAGAACTTTACTTTGAATTGGTACTATCTAGCCAGTGTTGTGCTGACATGCCCTTAAACCTTAATACATACACACATATATTCAAGGTATCGTGTTTGGTCAAAATACTTAACACATTAACCCCTGGTGAGGAGTTTAAGTGGCAGGAGGTAGTAGCCTACTGCCTAGCTCTATAGCGTCAAGGTCATGTATGATACACTAAAGTAGGTGGTATTATAGAAAGGTAGACAAATGCAGCTCTACAATGATACCAAAAAATCTGGAATTTCTAGTTGCACTACAAAATACAGAGGGAAAAACCTCATTTTTTGGAACCAATTTTTTCCTAAACAAAATTCGCCCATGGTCGTAATCTGATTTTGTGTCTGGATTTTTTTTGGTCTCAGATCTAAGGCAGACCAGTATGAACTGCAAACAAACAGATGAACCTTTGCAAAAAGTAGGATAAGATGGGTATTTGAAATAAAGAATGGTCTCAATAAGAAAATTATGGGTTTGTTAAGCAACAACAAAAAAACGATGTTTCTACCACAACTAGGCAGTATGTTATTGGAAGATCACCTGGAAGTTGGTGTTTTAGGATTTATTCAGAAATAGTTTTTAAAATGTGTTTCCTACTCGAATTTCAGATGAAAACAACAAAAACCTCCAGGGGTCAATGTGTTAAGCATATTGGCAAATCAAACTAACTGCAATGATTCCTGACCTTGCATTCCCAAGCTTAGCCAGGTGCTAAGCTTACTGTTGATTACCTGTATATGGGAACCTGTAAAGCTATAGATTATCAAAAGCAAATAGGAAATGAATCACCTGTCAAGGTCAACTCCTTCTTTTGAGAAGTTTGAATCTACCTGCTGATCAATAGATATGCCATAAAAAGGTATTTGTGTGCAGTTACTGCACACAGCAGTGTGGTGTGCTTTCATATTATCAGTAGTTGGTACATAATTCTTCTTCTTGTTTTGGAGGTATTAATGCCATTTTTCAGCACAAGATAGGCTATATATGGCAACCAGTATAACTGGTGGAGGAAGAACCTAGGGAAAACTCCAGGAAGAACCAGTTACATGTACCACTGACCCACAGGAAGGTACTGGCAGCTTTCTCACATATCCACGTTGGTTAAGCCTGAGATAAGAACCAATAGGTGAGATGGAAATGTTTGGTAAAGGTGAGAGATTTACACCACTGGGACCCCAGTACGTGCTTGTGGTAGGTAATGTACCTGCTTCTTCAATCACCACCTCAACCACATAGCAAAGTCAATGATTGTCCTACAATAAAGTAGTTCTACAATAACTATCAATTTTAGTGGTTTTGTAGAAAATTACATTTTCATCACTGATTAAATTTGTAGAGTGGGGAAGGATCCTACTGTATTATTTAATTAGAAGTAGACAAAATGATGCTCTACAATGATACCAGTAACGTATGACTTTCTACATGCATTACAAAATACAGCGGGAGAAACAATTTTTGAGACCTTTTCTTTTTAGGCCAAAAGTTACTGGCTGTCAGAACTGTAGTTTGTGTCAAGATTTAGACTTTCTGGCCTAACTACACACAAACAGGTAAACCTTTGCAAAAAGTAAAAAAATGGCCAGGATATGAACATGACGAGTCTAATTTTACCTTTCTGTACATGCACGAGTAAAATATCCAATCCAAAACAACATCTTTAACAAAACCAGGCATCGGCCTAAATGAAAATCTCTTGGAAAAAGATGTATTTGGATGTATACAGAAGTAACCCCAAAATGCATTTCCTACCCCCATTCAGGAGTTATGAGTTAATGAAGAGGAAGTTCCTAAAGTATTCGCACACCCCATCGCTTCTTTGTACCTCCCTACCAATTTTAAAAAGAAAAAGCATCAAGGATTTTGGAAATGCACAAAACTTGGTCATTTCATTCACTGATTTATGGGGCCCCGAGTGGCCAAGTGGTCTAAAGCGCTCTCCGTTACAGATCACTGCCATCTCACCTCTGTCTGCATGGGTTCGAGTCTCGGATTCGGCCAATGTGGATATGTGAGAAAGCTTGCCAGTAGCTTCTCGAGGGTCGGTGTTCTTTCCGGGGATTTCCTCCACCACTAATACTGGCCGCCATGTATGGCCTATCGTGTGCTGAAAAATGGCGTTAAACCCTACAACAACAACAACATCACTGATTTATAATTTCTAACCTGACTATCATGGTCTGCCATTTATTACCCCCAGGTTCTCTTATGGTTTCCAACTTATATAATGAAGAAATTAATGCAAACACAGCAGTTAAAATCTTCATGAAATATATAAAGAAAGTGCGTTTCACTGATTCTATTTTTAAAACACAAATTGGCATTTACATACTGGTGTTTTAAATTTCGAAATACAAGTTGGTATGTTTTCCTCATGAAATGATCAACAAATGATAACTTGTATTGATCCAGCAGTGGCAACAAATAATAGCACATGGGGACTGTGATTTGCGTGCTTGGGAATTAACTCACAGCTGCATTCTAGTTCCTGATGTATATATTCAAAGACTCTGCAAAACTGTATATCAACTGTCCAATACATCCTGTCCATAATAAATTCAATTTCACTTAGCACCTTATATTCTGTAGAATTTCATGTGTCTAGTGTCTACATGTAGTGTCTAACACAATCAACTCTTTCACATCCATTGTAGAATTTCATGTGTCTAGTGTCTACATGTAGTGTCTAACACAATCAACTCTTTCACATCCATTGTAGAATTTCATGTGTCTAGTGTCTACATGTAGTGTCTAACACAATCAACTCTTTCACATCCATTGTAGAATTTCATGTGTCTAGTGTCTACATGTAGTGTCTAACACAATCAACTCTTTCACATCCATTGTAGAATTTCATGTGTCTAGTGTCTACATGTAGTGTCTAACACAATCAACTCTTTCACATCCATTGTAGAATTGCATGTGTCTAGTGTCTACATGTAGTGTCTAACACTATGAACTCTTTCACATCCATTCTAGAATTTCATGTGTCTAGTGTCTACATGTAGTGTCTAACACAATCAACTCTTTCAAATCCATTGTAGAATTTCATGTGTCTAGTGTCTACATGTAGTGTCTAACACTATGAACTCTTTCACATCCATTCTAGAATTTCATGTGTCTAGTGTCTACATGTAGTGTCTAACACTATGAACTCTTTCACATCCATTGTAGAATTTCATGTGTCTTGTGTCTACATGTAGTGTCTAACACTATGAACTCTTTCACATCCATTGGTGCAAGTGAACATTCATTCATGACCATCACTCAGAAAAATGGACTCCAAACTGAACACAATGATTCTCAAATTCTGAACTGAAATTAACTAACTGACCCTCCATGATTTTGGTTCAAACTTTATATTTTTACTGGTCAATTCAACTTTCTCACTAAGCACTCCATGTGTTCCACATCTTCTTGTACACCCAACCAGTAGCCTGACCACATTGGAATTTAACTTGGTGTTACCATTAGGACCCTCACATCCTCTCTCCTTACTTCCAAACTTAACATGTCCAACACCCTTCCTTAAGTTTGATACTGGCAGTTAACAATCGCCCACAAACTCTTTACATAATATGACACACATGTGACATCCCGTCATTTAACATAACATTGCGTCTATAGTAATACAGGTATTTTTTTTATCTACCTACACATATCTGACGTAACAGATCCAAGTACTTTGTAAGCCCATCCCACAAACTGTAATATTAATAACACTGAACAAATTAAAAAAATATTGTTTTTGTTTAATTGTATAAAGAAATATTTAATAATCAAATTTATATTTCTGCATTGTTACAAAAGTGTACTTATAATCCACTCTGTGATAGTATTTGGAATCCCTCAGGGACATGAGATGGTTGTTGTTGTGGGGTTTAATGCCATTTTTCAGCACATGATAGGCTATGCATGGCGCCCAGTATTAAAGATGGAGGAAGAACCCGGGAAGAACCACCAACCCACGAGATGCTGCTGCAAGCATGAGATGGTACTGTACCAATCATGTAAAAGAAACACATACCTGACTCATGCATACCTTCAGAAGGGTGCCGATGAATGAAATATATACCTTGCCAATGTCTGCTGACAGTAGTGTGCATTCTTGTTATGTCCATTTCCACCTTACAAGACAGAAGTCTGATTTGGTTTTTTTGGGTTTAAGCCATTTTTCAACACATGATAGGCTACAAATGGTGGCCAGTATATTTGATGTAGGAAGAAACTAGAAAAAATCCCAAGACAGACCACTAACCCAAAGGAAACTACTGGCAAGCATTCTCACATATCCATGATGACTGAGCCAAGACTCAAACCCAGGCATACCGAGGTGAGATGTTAGTGATCTGTACAGGTGAGTGCCTTAGACCACTTGGCCACCTAGGGCCCTGAGACAAAAGTGTTTTGACCTGAACTGCTTGAAGAAACAGTACGAAGACCTGCCACCCTAGAAATCTCTGACTTTTTGAAGGGAATGCAGTTAATGCAACAAAGTTTGATCATGTTTTAAGGATTTGATGTGTTGCCTTTATCTGTCCAGTTATGTATGTTGTAGGGTTTTTCAACATCTTCACAATTTTTTGTTTAACTTGTTTTACTGACTTCTTGGATGAGTTAAATGACCTACATTTTTTTTGCAATTCATTTTTATTGTTTGAAACGTAGCTGTTTATGGGGACTACACAGCCACTTTTGATGCTGAGGTGCCATCAAACACTACTACATTTATACCGTATTAGCATTATAGAGCTTATCTGGGGATAGGGCTGTTGGAAAGGGTTGTATGTGTGACTGCATGTGCTGGCAAACCATCGAAGGAACCCTACTTCAACCTGCTTTTAATATGAATTATAACGCAGCCGTTTCTAAAAGCCAGTATTTTGCAATGGCATGCTATCAATTTTCCTCTCAATAAACTGAACATTATTTATTTCACTCCCTTAAATTTACATAATTTACATAAATGTGATAATAGTAACAGATCCCTACTGACTATGGCATAACAAAGCCTTGTGAATTGATGCAAACTGCCAACTATTAAGACCAATTCATACTATGTTGTTCAATGCATTTCAAGTCTGACTTGGTTATTATCTCATGGGCATAATAACCACCATACATGGTTGACTCCCAGTCGAAGCATCATTATCACACCATTTAAAGGTAAATACCCAGTACAATAATGACGTGCTCAGCATCTCTGACTTTATTCCCAAGTGGTGAAAATTATAAAGGCTTTTATGTTCACATGACATGCTAAATTATTATGTGCATGTCCGATAAAATACAACTCTGGTACATTTTCACATTTTAGCATGAAAGTATTTTAAATTTTTTACTTTACTGTAAACTAAAATCATATGTTGTCCTAAAATTACAAGATTCCTTAAAATGGCCAGGATCGTGCCAATGTATCAGTAAACCTTTCTAACACACACATACAACAACAATAAAAGGTATTTTCTGTTTGATATCAATTACGGCTGGAATTATGGACAAATGCCAGACACAGGGCAAGCTGTTTTGCATTAAGGAAAACTGAAAACTTGCCTTTGCACAGCCCTGTTGCATTATGGGCATGTAATTGCCATAAACATGGGTCATGGCCATGCATTTATCATCACAAATGTGGAGCTTATATACATCTAATCTTAAATTCTACAGCATGGAAGATATGCTCACGAAAACAATCCTTGTAAACATTTTCCACCCATAATGATATTCCATTTAACTGCCACTATCTACAAAAAGAACCTGCTGAAAAAAGTGCTGGACAGAAGCATTGGTGGGGGTGGGGTGGCATGGGGTTATGGCTCTCGCTAACCCCTCTATACACCATGGGGAGCAAAATAATAACTTGTGATGAAAGCTGCATGCAGCCATAGTTAGATGAAATATATAGGGATGGACTGAGTTCTGAGCATGTACTTCTCATAGATAATTTATGGTACCGAAATTTCTCTAAACAAACCCCAACTGATAATCAGCTGTATACCAAATTCAAATTAAAGAATAACCATAAAAGTATGGTAATTTACTGGTTACTTAAACAAGGCAAGGCTTGATCTCTTAATGTTTTTTATTTACTTTCTTATGGAATGCATATTCCTGCAATTTTGCACGAAAAATCAGAGCTGCTAGTGCTGGGTGCATCACTAAATGAAATTACATGAGCGATTTGCTCATTTATTCACTTAAGTCAAACTGCAAACAACAGTGATCCTGATCTGCCATAACTTAATGTGTGTACAGATCAGGGTCTATGCTGTTTGTTCTAATGATTACTCCTCATACACTGCACAGACCCAGATTAATGTAAATACTGAAAATGAAACACATTCAAGGTCTTAACACCACAAAACTGAATACCAAACTTGGCTGAAATCCAACGACCTGTAATTTGGAAGTCAGGGAACAGACAATCTGGGACAATACCACCTGCAAATTGTGCCACAGAATGCTGGAAATTAAACTATGTCAAGGTTATATTAACATTAAAGAACTTGCTAGATCTAGTTTAAACCCAAGAAACCAAAGGTGTGAATGGAAAATCAGGGGCCATAACTCATGTAAAGAAGACCAAACTTGTAGCAGGGGCATTTAGGTGTAAGAAACTGTCACAGCTTAAATGTAAGACTGATATGTTTGTAACATACAAGTAAATTGTGGAAAATGTATATTGAGATTTCAGGCACTTTCATCTTTCAGTGAGTGCTAAATTATCCAAAATATACAATAGGTCTATAGTTAAACTATGTATAGAAGACGAATTCAGCATAATCATGTGCATAATTGAAATACAAAAGAAAACTTGTTTTGGAACTGAACTGTGAAATACAGCAGACTCATACTGACCATACATGTACCTGCTGATAATACAGAGTGGACAGTGGTAACAACTATTATATTTTCAATGGGAAGCTGGCTAAAAAAACCAAACACATTTACATGTAATTTACAAATATCTTCATTTTGGTTTGGATTAAAGCCTGAGAAAAAGTTCAGGTGAAACAGGTAAATTAATGTGCATTTTTTCTTTAGTTTTCACACTGACTGAGATATTTAGTAAAATGACTGTTTAAAGCAAATGCTGTAAACATTATAAATTTGGACTATCTTGCACACTTTTATCCCTATTTACCCACCAATTTGCCCTAGCAATGAGGTTGGGGAAGAAAAGTCACTTTGCCCAGCATTAACCCTGTTTGCCCTAGCAATGAGGTTGGGGAGAAAAGTCACTTTGGCCAGTGTTAACCCTGTTTGCCCTAGCAATGAGGTTGTGGAGAAAAGTCACTTTGCCCAGCATTAACCCTGTTTAAGTAAAATCTGCTACTCTGACTCCTCTGATGACATCCTTTTCTAACATTTTAATTAGTAAAATGGTTGATCGCAGATACCTGTGTTACATATCAGCCTGACCATCCCCTGTGAATAAAATGATTGTTCCTAATACAGGTCAAGCAGACTTTTCATAGATCTGTCATGGTCCAAAAATACAAACTTGGAAGTGTGTATAGATCCGACTATTGTTATAAACAAGAAACAATTGAAACTGATAGTAAAGAACTGTAGTTCCTGCATATTCCCAAAGTCTGGACTGCAGTACAAGTACTAATAGTAACTCATCCAAAAACAAAAAGGCCAATATAAATAGAATTTGGTGAGTTAAATGTAAGCCCTGAATGTTCACATCAAACTGCATCAAAATATGATGAATGGTTCTTATGTTATGCTGATTATGAGCAACATTCCATGTAAAGGCATGATTGATCAATAAGGCCCGCAACTCTATTATATAACTTGTTATGTACATATTCCCCATAACTCTGTACAAAAGCAGGTCAAAGACACAACTTTCTTATAAAATTCCAACAAATGTGTTTTACAGTTCTTCCACTATGCTAATCATAAGCAACATTTGAAATTTACACCTGAACACTATAATTTGTATGACAAGGGCCATAACTCTATCCAAAATGAAGTATATAAGACTAATACCACAAGAGGAACTTTAAAGTCTACAAGACAACTGCATTATAGTATGCCATGCCATGCTGGTTACAAGCAATATCCCATGTCACAGATATAAAATGAAGAACCAACATTAAAATCAAAATACTTTTTTTCGAATATTCAAAGAGAAATTTGACATTAAAACATTTGCTAATTTACCCAGTGACACCTATATCTAGAATCAACTGTCAGTCATGCTGACCATGGGTTGTAATGATGCTGTTAGGCAGCTTTTGTACACAGAAACAAAATAAAGTGAAATTTAAAGTATGCAGTGCTGAATTAGTTCATAAAGGAATAACTTGAACCATGCTACATAACCTGAAATTCAAACAGTCACACACAATTAGGTAACCCTAGTGTACTGGAGATTCAAAACTGATTGAAAAGGGACAACTTCATCAAAATTGAACCTGAAAAAACAAAAGCAATAATAGGCATAATTGGATCTAATAAACAATGTACCAAATAGCATCCAATTATGTGTAAAGGTTAAAAAGATATGACAGCTACAAGGATGGACAAACAAATTGCCAGGCAGTGATGGGCAATGCTATAGGGGCCCTGCATTTTATGTGTGGGCCCTAATTATGTCCCCACTCATAAATATGTAACTGCTGTAAAACAAAAAGATGACTTGGTTCAAAAATTATTCCACTGCTACCAGCCCAACAGCCAAGTATTATCTAACTACCAGCCCAGCAATCAAGTATTATCTAACTCTTACTACTAGCCCAGCAGTCAAGTATTGTTTATCTAACTCTAACTACCAGCCCAGCAGTCAAGTATTGTTTATCTAACTCTAACTACCAGCCCAGCAGTCAAGTATTGTTTATCTAACTCTAACTACCAGCCCAGCAGTCAAGTATTGTTTATCTAACTCTAACTACCAGCCCAGCAGTCAAGTATTGTTTATCTAACTCTAACTACCAGCCCAGCAGTCAAGTATTGTTTATCTAACTCTAACTACCAGCCCAGCAGTCAAGTATTGTTTATCTAACTCTAACTACCAGCCCAGCAGTCAAGTATTGTTTATCTAACTCTAACTACCAGTGCAGCAGTCTAGTAATGTTTATCTAACTCTAACTACCAGTGCAGCAGTCTAGTAATGTTTATCTAACTCTAACTACCAGTGCAGCAGTCAAGTATTGTTTATCTAACTCTAACTACCAGCCCAGCAGTCAAGTATTGTCTAACTCTTACTACCAGCCCAGCAGTCAAGCATTGTTTATCTAACTCTAACTACCAGCCCAGCAGTCAAGTATTGTTTATCTAACTCTAACTACCAGCCCAGCAGTCAAGTATTGTTTATCTAACTCTAACTACCAGTGCAGCAGTCTAGTAATGTTTATCTAAATCTAACTACCAGCCCAGCAGTCAAGTATTATCTAACTCTTTTTACTACCAGCCCAACAGTCAAGCATTGTTTATCTAACTCAAACTACCAGCCCAGCAGTCAAGTATTGTTTATCTAACTCAAACTACCAGCCCAGCAGTCAAGTATTGTTTATGTAAATCTAACTACCTGCCCAACAGTCAAGCATTGTTTATCTAACTCTAACTACCAGACCAGCAGTCAAGCATTGTTTATCTAACTCTAACTACCAGACCAGCAGTCAAGCATTGTTTATCTAACTACCAGCCCAGCAGTCAAGTATTATTTAACTCAAACTACCAGCCCAGCAGTCAAGTATTGTTTATCTAAATCTAACTACCAGCCCAGCAGAAATGTTTATCTATTTATCCTACTACAGTAAAACACTGATCATCCAGTAGCTGTTGCATAATCAGGTGATGATAATTCTCTAGCCCAACTAGCCCAATACATAAAATTTATTGATGGGGGTGGTGGTGGGGAGTGAAATTTCAAATTAGAACCCCATTTTGTATGTGGATTTTTAAAAAAGTATTTTGAAACCATTTTCTCCACATGATCTTTGCTGGGATAACTAATCCAAACTTAAGTAGTTGCCTGTGAAAATAGAAATTGTAAGAATTTTTGAGGTACGTTGTACTTAAAGGGGAAGGGGAATATTTAAGTTATTGAAAAGTAAATAATTAGCTAAATAAAATATATCTTTCCTTTGGCTAAATTATTTCTTCAAAAAGTATACTAAGCTGTTTTTAGATTTTAAAATATATATGAAACACATTTTGCAATGAATTAATTTGACACAGGGTCTATGCATCTGTAGGAGAACATTTTCCTTTTCAGTCATGTGTATAGTTAATGCTGAAAGTTTTATTTACTTACAATTATTACGAATGTTTCGTATATATCTACTTTATGTACTCCCTTACAAGTCAATCCAACTGCAAAGAGCAAGATCGGCAAACATATAATGAACTGTCCAATTTGTAGGAAGTAATCAGTTGAACGAACAATACAGACCCTGATCTGCTGGTACATTATATGATGGCAGATTAGGGTCACCAGGGATTATGTTGTTTGCAGTTGGACTTGAATTAGAAGCAAGTGCATATGGTACAAAGTTGAATCTTTACTAATGTATGTAACCTATCCAAACAAGTTTATGCAATGCATCAGATGCACTCATGTTGTTTCTGTCAACAGTTACATACAGTAATAAATATAAACACAGCCTTAGGGGATCCGAAATATTTCAATTTTAAACATAACGCCTACAGATTACATTCCAACTGCCATAAAATATTAAGTTATTTATCAGGATGTAATTTTTGAAATATTTTTTCAAAGATATTGCTGTTGTAGTTTGTATTCATTTGCCAGAAAAGATTGAGCTACTCCTTTTTTTAAAAATAAAAATCAATAAAATAGCTGAAAAATACTATTATGCCCCGCTTACCAATCACCCTGTAAAGTTTGCTCCAGTATTAACAAGATGCCCAATTGGGCATGACACTGCTCACCCAACTTGCATAACTAAAAGTTGACAATTTCACTAAAACTGGTTTGTGTAATATTGTAAGAACATGACCTAAGTTAACTGTCTCTCAATCTTGATATAACGATGAATTTACCATATTTTTTTTTAAAAAAATGCAACTTGTTAAAATTTCTTTCTAACAAAAAATGCATAATCAATATGCACAGTATCTTGTGCATATGCTAAGTCATCCAAGGTACTGACAATGTAAACTTATTTATCAAGTCTAAAAAAAAAACTGGATGAGAAATACTCTGTGTCACTTAGTGGAGGTAACAACCTCAATCAGACACAAGGTGTCTCTATAATAGTGCAGATCTCACTTATTATAGAACCAACCTGTCCATGACAATGATAATATAAGCTTATTTACTAAAGTGGAGCAAAATCAGATTGAAATTTGGTCTCCATAGTGGTAACAAGCTTAGCCAATCATATACAAGATTACCTCAATATTATCTTGCTCATATTCAAGTGCATCCAACATATGGACAATAACAGACTACTGACCAGAACTAGAAGTGCTACAGTACTGACAGTCTAATCCTAACAAAAATTAAGTCTCCAGGGAAGTAAAAAAACCTCAATGAATCTGATACAAGATCACCATATAAATGTGCACAGCTCCTGCTCACAATATCCACCAAGTCTGATTAAAAACTCGTGACAAAAAGTCTCTCAAGCTTAGCCAATCATAAAAGGCTCAAGCTAGAAAAAGCTTAGCCAATCAAAAAAGTCTCAAGCAATAAGAAGCTTAGCCAATCAAAGAAGTCACAAGTGATAAGAAGCTTAGCCAATCAAAGAAGTCACAAGTGATAAGAAGCCAAACTAATCAAAGAGGTCACAAGCGATAAGAAGCCAAGCCAGTCAAGAAAGTCACAAGTGATAAGAAGCTTAGCCAATCAGAAAAGTCACAAGTGATAAGAAGCTTAGCCAATTAGAAAAGTCTCAAACTATAAGAAGCTTAGCCAATCAAAAAAGTCACAAGCAATAAGACTAGCCAATCAAAGAAGTCACAAGCGATAAGAAGCTTAGCCAATTAGAAAAGTCACAAGAGATAAGAAGCTTAGCCAATCAAAAAAGTCACAAGTGATAAGAAGCTTAGCCAAACAGAAAAGTCACAAGAGATAAGAAGCTTAGCCAATCAAAAAAGTCACAAGCGATAAGAAGCTGAGCCAATCAAAAAAGTCACAAGTGATAAGAAGCTTAGCCAGTAAAAAAAAAGTCACAAGCAATAAGAAGTTTAGCATATCAGAAAAGTCACAAGTGATAAGAAGCTTAGCCAATCAAAGAAGTCACAAGCAATAAGAAGTTTAGCCAATCAAAAAAAGTCTCAAGCGATAAGACGCCTAGCCAATTAAACAAGTCACAAGTGATAAGAAGCTTAGCCAATTAGAAAAGTCACAAGAGATAAGAAGCATAGCCAATCAAAGAAGTCACAAGTGATAAGAAGCTTAGCCAATCAAAGAAGTCACAAGTGATAAGAAGCTGAGCCAATCAAAAACGTCACAAGTGATAAGAAGCTCAGCCAATCAAAGAAGTCACAAGTGATAAGAAGCTTAGCCAATCAAAGAAGTCACAGGCAATAAGAAGCTGAGCCAATCAAAAAAGTCATAAGTGATAAGAAGCTTAGCCAGTAAAAAAAGTCACAAACGATAAGAAGTTTAGCCAATCTGAAAAGTCACAAGTGATAAGAAGCTTAGCCAATCAAAAAAAGTCTCAAGCGATAAGAAGCCTAGAAAATCAAACAAGTCACAAGTGATAAGAAGCTTAGCCAATCATACTCGTAGAGATCCTGCTCATAGTAAACTACATTATATACCTTGATGACAAAAGTATATTTACCCATTTATTTAGAAAATAAGAGCAGAAATAAAGTAACCTCAGTCATATATGCATGGATCTTCATCATATCTGTATACTTACTTACCAAGTTTGGTCAAATCTGGATCACACATAGTGGTCAAAAGCTCAGCTAATAACAAGCAAGATCACCTCATTAATATGCCTGGATTTTTTTAAACTTATGTGAGATGGTGATCTTATAAGACTATGTTGAACACTTTATCAAAATCAGATCAAAACTATGGCTACCGGAGTCATAACAAGCTCAGCCAATCACTTGCAAGATCACTTCATTTACATATGTAAATCTCATCATGAACAAAACTGTCCAAAAAAGTTTGATGACACAAGTTCAGACAGTCAGATGCAGGATCACCTCATTATGTGCAGATACACTCATTACCAAGATCTTAAAGATCTAAGTAAATATTCCAAATTTATCAAAATCTGATTAAAATCATGGCTTCAAAATGGTAACAAGCTCTGCCAATCTGAAGCAAGACAACCAAATTAATATGCATGAATCTTACTCAAACTCATCCATGCCCTTGACCACATCAGCCAATTCTAAGCTTGATCAACATGGCATCCAGAGTGGTAAAAAACTCAGCAAATCGGATTGCCTCTTCAAGACTGTGGAACTCTCTTGATCTTGTAAGTTATAATATAGATCTCCTGCCATGGTGAATATAGGACCCACCCTCATGGCGAATCCACACACACATTTTATTACATAGCTCCCACATTTCCCCATTTAGACTGTAACCCATTTTAAGTGCTAAAAAGAATATCTGCCACATAATCAATGTAAAACTCGCAAACCACTAAAACTCAACTGGGCATTCAGTCAAGTCTCTCAAGATGGTACCAACTGAATCTAACCTGGGATGGACTAACTTTATTGGATATTGAAAATTCATGGGGAATTCGGACTAAATGAAAAAGTCTAACCTTCATAATACAATATTTTCAAAACTTCTGCCAGATACAATTTTATCAGCATTAAACTATGGTTGAGATATATTTACCCAAGTAAATATTCCATAACTTTAACACAGTAATATTTAACTCTTGTCCATCTGACCACTAAACCATTCTCTTTACATATTTCCTTTAGCACCTCCATGAAATTTTTTTTAGATGGTGTTGATTTTTCACCTCCCATAGTTCCATCCTTTGTCCAATCGTGAAATTAGGTAAAAACATTCTGGTTCTTTATGATAATTCCTTCCTAGATTTTTGTTATTTGGCTGACTGCAATAAAAACCTGACATGTAGTTTTAATTCTTTTTAAGATCGTTTTCCAATTTGTTCTTCTTGTTTTCTGTTTTTCATCTCTTGTTTGCAGATTTTCAGTCAATCAAACAAGTAGAAGTAAAAAAAATCTCTTGGCTTTTGTGCTTAGTGTTTGTTATTTATGTATATGGATGTTGCTTCTTCCACTGACAAACAACCTGTTCAGCTTCAAAATGATGGAAAACTCTTTGTATTTGCAATTTTGTGTGTGTGTGTGTGTGTGTGAGAGAGAGAGAGAGAGAGAGAGAGATTAAAACCAGTTTATCTGACAGAAATATCCAGCAGATTAACAGTTCTGACCCACTGGACCAACTGGACAATGGTCATTATAACAAATTGTCTTTGATTTCTTTATTCTCTATAATGTCAAATAAATACCTGGAAAAGTATAATTAAAACATCACAAATTTACTGATTTGTTTGGCTTAGACAATCAATGAAAGTGTCACTGACTAACCTTAATTTAGAAGGTGGCTAGATCTAGGTTACACAGGAATTTTGTTGGACAATAATCTGAGGTGTCACTAACTCAAAATGTCTGGTCATTATGTTCTCAGATCATTTAGCACTTTATAGCCACAAGCACAAGCCAACTAAGGTGTAAAACCATACTGCCTGGACTTCATGAAAACCCTATAAATAAACAATTGCCCAGGGGTCTGTAGTATACATCGGTCCCATATACCATGTTTCTTATCAGTTATCTACAAGTATATTATGTTCTATAGTAAACATGAAATACTGGGAACAACTACTGTATATATATATACTTGTATACAGGTAAAGTCCAACTGCAAAAAACAGAGACCCTGATCTGCTGTAGCATAATTCACCTGAAAATGATATTATGTGTCTTGTTATCAGCTTACATCAGCAAGTCGAAATAACTCACAAAAACTGTAGAAAAATGACCATATAAATTTTATGAAACACTACAGCAACAGTTCTGTAAGATATCATGCTCACCCAGAAACAAATTCAGGTCATCTTCCAATTTTAGTTATCTTTCTATGATTTGACTATTAGATTCAGGTAATACAAAACAAATTCAGGTCATCCTCCAATTTTAGTTATCTTTCTATAATTTGACTGTTAGATTCAGGTAATACAAAACAAATTCAGGTCATTTTCCAATTTTAGTTATCTTTCTATGATTTGACTATTAGATTCAGGTAATACAAACAAATTCAAATCAACTTTCAATTTTAGTTATCTTTCTATGATTTGACTATTAGATTCAGGTAATGCTGAAGCAAATCTATCATTTTCACATATATTTTTTTTACATGTATTCATATCAACCATCTCATAATCAACAGGCCACCAGCTAAATTACTGTCTACACATCCAGCTGCGTTATATCAAAGATCATATCTTCAAATACGGGATTTAAATCCGACTTATCAGTTTCAGCCTGTGACTATAAAAAAAATAAAATAAATCTGTATAATGCATGAAGTTAATAATATTCCTATTTTGTGAGAATTTGCATTCCATTCATAAAGTCTTTGCAAAGCATTTCAAATGTCTAACAAATTAATTTCCGATCGTAGTACATCTAAAAAGCTTTCAGGTCTACTTTTTAAATCAAGGGTCTGAATATCACATGGAACGGTGATAATCATTACATGGAGCTGATTACGTAAGTATATTGCCAGTGGAATATGATAGCTAGCTAACCATATAGATATCATGTACAACACCTGAATTATATTCATTGTTGTTGGGGGTAGGGGGTTGTATTTTCAAAGAAGGAAACTGAATTGTTAATTATACATTTAGCCCTTATCCGTTCAATGTTAGCAAAACATTTGAATTTAAGACTATTGATTAATTTATAAAGTACTGAAAACAGGTGCTCTCTGTTCTGGCGGCCCATTAGCGGTTAGAGCATCTGCCTTGGATGTGGGATGATGTGGGTTCAAACCCAGGACGAATCATACAAAAGGCTTACAAATATCGTACTAGCAGCTGCCTTACTTGGAATTCAGCATTAAGAGGTTAGTGTTTGAACTGGTCATCCTGGTGTCAGGATAATATGATTGGATGGGACATCATGCTACATGTTTGCGGCATGATGCCCCAGTGGTAGATATCATTGTAAACTGCCACACTGCAGACACTGTAGCAATATGATTCAAACTGTTAAAGCTATGTTAAAAATTTTAAAAAACTCACAAACACACACTGTTAGGTTCAATTACTGTTACTCTATTTTACCATATATAATCACTTATAAACTGAGTAAAACTACAAACAACAATGATCCTGATCTGCCAGGGTCTACGTTGCTTGTTCTACTGATTACTCCAAACTAACTGCACAGACCCCAATCTGGCAGCACACGATGCGATGCCAGATCTGAATCTGTGTAGTATTCCATTGGACTTGACTTATAAGTGAGCATAGACAGTATTATGTCTTATAACATGAAATTTTCTTATTTCAAGGACAAATATTAAGTTCTGAGGTCAAACTAAATGATCCATGATCATGTGAGATCTGACTAACAAGTCAAATAAAGAAACAAATGGTCTGCTTGAAGTGAGACTTAAAACAAATGAACAATGACTTTCTTTTTAATGTATTATTCACAAATGACCATACCTTGGTGTCTGATTGCAGAGAGTGTGAAAGTGCGAATGGTTTAGACACTGAACCACAGGTTGAAGATCACTGTGACCTACTTCAAGTGTCTTTTCTAATACAGTTTTGTAGTGCCCTGAAGATGAATGCACATCTTTTATGTGAGGTTTATGCAATGATTAGCCTAAACATAAAATTTCAAAGTACATTTGTAGCTAAAGCAAAACACTAGGATAAGTGACATATATTAAGTTAAATGGTTATCATGAAATTTTAGTCTGTACATGGAACTCAAAACATTCTATTAACAACAGTAGATATATAAACAGCACAATACAAGATGCAACAAACCATGATACTAAATGAGAGAAGTGTTTAACGAGTCTACAAGCATTTGTTTAAGCATGTAAATCGGAGGATCACAAGGAAAATTTGTTCTACAAAACAAGTCACTCCTATAAATATATCTATTCTTCTTCTTCTTCTTATTATTATTATTATATTATCATACATGCCTTACGGCTTGTTTTGAATATCAAGAATTTTTGACAAAATTCACATCCAAATATGTTTTTAGTATATTTGGATGTATGGCAGAAAGAAAAGCAAGAAGAAGAGAGAGAGGCATGCATTCTGCATCAGACCAAAGCCAAGATCTGCACAGACAAATGTCCTACCTTGAACATGTTAGTCCTTGCAAATAAAATGGCGAGCTAATTACTGGTCTACACAAGCAAATACACACTGAAGAACTGTAATGTACTGTACCAAAACATTATTGTAAAACCTAATTATTCTTGTACAATATTGGGAATGTGTAGCTCTAGGTGGAGAAAGGTGACATTCCAACACCCTAGTGCTGACAATACAATTTTACATTTACAAATTGGAATGTTAACAAGAAAAATTGCTAAAATATTGTATTGTTCCAATCAAATATCAAAGGTGGTTGTTATTTTTCTGCATGGCTTAACTACCATATATAGTCACTTGTAACTAGAGTCAAACTCCAAACAACAAAGATCCTGATCTGCCATACCATAATGAGCCTGCAGACCAGAGTATGCTTTTTTTTTACTGATTACTTATAACTAACTGCACAGACCCATAACTGGTGGTGCATTATGCAATGGCAGATCTGGGTTTGTGCAGTTTGCAGTTGGACTAGACTTATAAGCAAGTATAGACAGTAATCACAACACAAGCTTATTAGATGTCAAAGAGGAAAGAAAAATAAATGTAAAATTGTGATAGTACGTGTTAGATTTGTTGTTTAAAGATTTGGCAATTCAAATTTGAATTTTTAAATCAGTGGGCAATCAGAAGCGCCATTGTAATCTTGAAGGGAAAGTGACAGAAAATTAAATTACAATATGGTAACAGGCTGGTTTAAAGTTTTGTTTTAAAGATGTGAATATATCAAAGCAATAGTTTTTGTGATTTCTCTCCAGGATGAATTGCCTCCCACAGATGATGCATTAGACCAATAAAAGCCTCCATACAATATTCATGAAGTTACTACTATAATGTTGCAAAACCCTCATAATGGTTTTCTTCTTATCTCAATAGCAGATTATACACTGTCTGGGATTTAAGGAAATTTCAACTGGAGTACCACAGGGATAGATTCTTGGCCATATCTTTTTCATGTTATATATATAAACGATTTTCCAAACTGGTTGAAACATTATTCAGTGTCTACACATCATACGAAGATGATGCATCACAAAATGTTAGTTATAAAGATATTATGACTGTCGAGTGCAAACTAAATGAAGACTTACAATGTGCTGTAAAATGGATCTATGACAAAAAAACTTAATTTAAATCTACAGAAAACCCAATCAATGCTTATATGCTCATCACAATAAGCAACCAAATGTTGAGAAATTAACTTGGAAGTAATTGGTAAAAAAAATTATTATGTTGAGCGTGGCAAAAATTCAGGTATCCTTGTTGATAACACGTTTTCCTGATCCAACCTCTTTGAAATACTTTTTATAAAAGTATCGGAAAATAATTTAAAATAAGGTTTGTTTTATGGTGGTCTGAAAAGTGTAAAATACAATAGTTTTTCCTCATTTTATCTACTGTTGCATTGTGTGGGGAGAACCCTGTAAATTCTCTTACATGCAGAGACTAGTTTACTGAATAAACCACCACTGGTGATAATTGCCAATGATACTGTAATATCTACTTCATCTCTTTTGCAGAACTTTTACTGTTTTTTGTTCATTTGTAAGGAACATCAGCATAATATATGAATGAATGAATATAAATATAAACACACACATCCATATATATGTACATGTATGTATATATATATATATATATATATATATATATATATATATATAACACGCCTCTATCTCACACACAATATATATATATATATATATATATATATATATATATATATATATATATATATATATATATATATATATATATATGAAAAGGGTTTTAAGAAATCTTTTGCTTACATGGGTAGTTTTACAGAATAGTTTGCAGCATCGTGAAGAATACACCTTAGTCTTGAGTTCTATGTTTGCAATAGTGCATTCTTATCATGATGTCACAAAGTCCGTAAATAAACAGAGCCTAATCACATGATAAAACCTCAGACGAGGGAAGTCAAACAGACGCTATCTGATTATGGCTTGTCAAAGAGCAATTTATTTTAATTGTGAAGATAAAATGTTTCTTTCCTTCACCCTTTTTCTATTTCCTTAAGTCATGGTAACATTGAATCACTCACCTTAAAGACAGAAGGTAGAAAGTTATGATTGAATAACCTATCAGGCTGACTGCTTACAAGCTGTTCCTAATATCAATCAAAATAAATACATTAAGAACAAGAAAATGCAACTATCAAACAATTACTCAGCATAGTATTACAGTCATACATTATGTCTAAGGAAACTAAGTCACAGTTGCTTTAAATGTTATTAATCCAAACAATACATTTTACATTACCACCAAAATACTACTAAAAATTACAGGTATCTTTGGAAGCAATTAAAACAGAATGAAAATATCAGTTTCATGAATAGTATGTAAAAGTTAAAATAACCTACTTTGATCACTACGACCTAGTTCTTAGTTAATACATTTGAAACAATATCAAAGACATCCTGCCTAGATTACAAGCATCATATGCCTGATTAAGACAGGTTAAAAAATGTCAGGATCAATTATGAATAACCAAATAAATAATAAACATTTACATTGCAGACAAAAATGAATAACAGTAGAGAATAGCATTAGGTACTTTAAGAATATTAATATGCAAGATCATCCCACTGAATCCTTACCACTGATCAACAAATGTCAGCCACATGCAGCCTTAATAAAGATTTCTGAATTTTCATTGCAGGTACAATTTACATTCACACCACATTTGTTACTGATGAGTAAGTGCAAAAAATATACAGAATATGTATGAGCAACATATGTGTAGCACATATACCAGGTAAACCATAGCTGCCAGCAGGGTGCATGTCTGCCTGCAGATACGCCCATAAATCAGTCACCATCACTCAGAATCTTATTAAAAGTTTGAACAAAACATATCACTTGTTTAAGCAATTAAGAAAAAAACATCAATTCAAAACTTCTCTTAAATCACTTAAAACTGAAATAATAAAAGATCAGTACACAATTACTGCCCCCTACCTCTCTTTAAACTACTGTGCAAAGGAAATATAAGTGTACCACATTCCTCACATGGATACCATGTACTGGAAAGAAAGTGTAGCTCTTACAGAATACTACCAGTACAGTATAGTAATGTTTCATATCATTCAAAGGATTATGACTGGTAAGGATCCATGCTTTAAGAATTCAATGAAATAAATCAAGTAGCAATTTTGAAAATAAAACTAACCCAGTTTAATGGGATGATACATGATTGGCCTTACCTGTTTTGCACAAGCAACATCTGTGCATTTTAGCTGGAACATACTTATATTGTAGAAATCCTTTCAAGAAAACAGAAATATCAAAAAGTCATAATAATTTTTTTAATTGTTATTCATCTTGCTAAACAAAATAAACTGTAATATAATTTTTACTATTTTCAGAAAATTGTGCATAAATTTAGCCATTGTTTAGAGAAATGTTCATACATTTTGCAACTCTAAGGAATGCAAAGTTTGTCCTTACCTACCAACCACTTATTGGGGAAACTAACTAACTGGATATTTCTAGATTTGGAAGCACTCTACAGTGGCAGAGCGAATACTCCACACACTATGGTAGCAACTCCAATATTCATCAAATGGTGACTGACAAGCCAGGCTAGTAAGCATCGTTTGCTTTTATTAGATATTATAGGATTTATTTGACAGATGGTGTAGAACTGTAGTCATTTTCAATCCATTACATTGATGCAGACTTGTTTTTAGAATTAAAGAATACCTAAACTTCATTCAAAGGACTAAATGCATGGATCCTACACAAATCTGATTTTGTTTTAAATGAATTTTTCCATGACCTCTCCAAGACAAATTCTTATTTTCCATGACTACATTCTGTAATTTTTATAATGAAAAGACCAGAAAGTTGGATCTGAAAATAGGAAATAATGATAATATACTCATTATTCCCACAACAAAAAAGAAGTCATATGGACAACGTTCTTTTGCATACCAGGGCCCAGCAATGTGGAATGAATTGCCCACTGAACTTAGACACAAAGACACAATGATCTCATTCAAGAGTGCTCTTAAAACTCACTTATTTCGAATGCAAGAATTTAAAGATCTAATAATGTTCCTACCTTAAATATTTACAGCATGTTTTTATGTTTTCTAATTTCATGGTGTTTGTTTTCTGTAAAATCAGTATATGTTTTTTTATGTTATAGGTGTTGTTTAATGTTGTAAAGCGCTTAGAGCTTCCAAAGATTAGGTGCTATACAAAGTCCTCGTTATTATTATTATTATTGTTATCATCAACATAAAAAAAATAACCAAATAATCAGCATTTTTTGTTATCAAGATGACCTAATCCTCCCCATAGTGCCACCTGATTCGACCACTTTAACACTACATACAGACATGTAAGTAAAGGGACATTTCCCATTTTGTTATATTTTCCATGTCATTTCATGAAAACATTTTTGTCAAGGATTTTTCATGACTATAAATGGGCTGCATTGGTTTAACTAATGTTACCATTTTCAATAACTTCATACTCACAAAAAGAAGTTTTTGGTCATCAGTGATCAGGTCGTTATTGTTCATTGGTAAAACAAAAAACATTTAAACGATAAAAGTGAATATACAAGATCTCATATGGCAGAACAGGAGCAAATATTTTTTCTACCTATGACAAGACATTTGAGAAGAGTTACTTTCATTGAGTCATTAGACACATTTGACAAATATATCTCAAAATGAACTCATATCTTTATAATAGCAGGCTTGCAACGTGAGAAGCTAATCTGAAAGGACAGTCAGTCATTATCCACCAGATAAGGTTACAAATGGATGTAACACTATCAACTTCAGAAGTTCATTCAAGTTTGTATCAGTAGGTATTTCTTAATGTCTTAGCAGCTTTTTCATATTCATCCACAACAGAAGTGTAAAAGGTTGAGGAAAAAGTGGTAATTTTAATTCTGTAATACTCACCAGCTAGTCTCCAATCTAAGGTGATTATCACCTTCTCCAATTTTCTGTCTGATACCTCAGTCAACCTGCATCATTCTGAATATCATCATTTTTGAACTTGTACCGAACTGAAGGTACAAAGGACCATAGAGGGAGCTAGGAAATGAGCAATAATAACAACTAAGTATTGCATATGCAAAATTTTATCCCCCCCCCCCCCATTAATGTTTTATTAGCAGTAACACCTGTTGTTATGCTTCAGAATTTGCCAGCCTCCAGTGGAGGGCTAAAATAAGCTGTCAAAATGAACTTGCCATTTCTATTAGTTGGGTCTCTACAGCAAACTGGAGAATGACATGACAACCTGATGGGCTGACAAAACTGGGCTTAATGCATAAATGCCTTTGCTCTGGTGTGACTTTGATTGATGGTAAAACAACAAGGTGGGGTAAGACCACCATAATGTGGCATTCATGACATCATTCAAAGAAGAATTACAAAAAAAGGCCCATGATACTGCAAAAGCCAGTAACTCATGGGGGCTTTGATTTCATGAAGAAAGGAGAAAAAAAAAGGAATGCTCTCACTGAGACATTGACAAGCTGTTTAATAGTCCCAACAACTGTACAAGATGATGGCTGCCAAAATATAAGAACTACCTTAGATAGGGAAGAAAAGAAGGTTCCACTCCTTTCTTTCCTTTTTTGTTTCAGAAAGATATTAAAAGCTCTAACTGGACAAAAAAAAATCTATCTTGACCATCCCCAGCACTGATATGTCTGAGACATAATTTCAATATGAACAGAAGCTGATTCTTTGCCAGAAACCCAAATTGGCAAAATAGTGGCTGAATCATTGTTATCACTTAACTATAAACAACCCTTTTCTTCCGACAAGGCATGATTTTCACTCCTCTTTACAAATGCTAGTATGACAGAGGAAACAGTTTTTAAGGTAAGGCATTCAATGGAAGATTTATTCAAAGGTTCAAAAGAAGGTTTAGATTACAACCAAAACACACACTAAAGGTTCCACCTCTATAGTGGAGCCCATAGAGAATTCAGGACTGTCAGAGAGGATTGTTCTAATGGTAGATACTAAACAATCTTGTCAACAGCATTCTCAGACTCACCCTTCTAACTTAAGCAAATGCAGGTAAAGGTGAGCATTACCTGTGTCCAGTTTATGTATCACATGCTTCTGGTGAAACATAATAAGAGGTCTATTTATAGATAATGTTTTCATATAAAAACTGCTCTGCTTAAATATTTAAAATTCCCCTGTACAACTCTAGAGGGGAACTACACCATACCTCTGCACGAAAATCCCCAGTGCTAGACATCAGTATAAACTGCCACAGTGCAGACATCTTTGCGATATGACTGAACAATTGTTAAAGCTACGTTAAAAATCCAAATCACATACACACACACACATCCATGTATTAATGCTGGCATCTAATATCAACAAATTAATGCTGGCACCTAATATCCACTGATTAATTGTTGGTACCTAATATCCACTGATTTATGTTGGTACCTAATATCCACTGATTAATGTTGGTACCTAATATCCACTGATTCATGCTGGTACCTAATATCAACAAATTAATGTTGGTACCTAATATCCACTGATTAATGTTGGTACCTAATATCCACTAATTAATGTTGGTACCCAAGAGTTTTGGAATGTAAGCTAATCTGCATACTATAAACATTTGGACTCTCTTATCAACTCCACTAATATTGATCATTTTCACCGTGAAAAGCCTCTAAATCAATTTTTGTTAAAAGATTTGACAGGTAAAGAGTTTGATGGAAATATGAGAGAAAGAAAACTGAATAACAAATTGTCTGAAGAATCTTGAAAACAAATGTACAAAAAAATGTCCCTATGGTCAACATAATTTAGAACCACTTAAAGAAAAACATAAAACTAGCACCGACTGCATATACCAGTAAATAACAGATGATGTACATAAAAACCTCACAACCATCAAAACTATTCTATACATGTTTACAAGTTGAACAAATAAAAAAATGTTACTAATTTTAGTGACTTCTTAAAAGTATTTGATTCAGTTATGAGATCAGCATCATTTTGCAAGATGTTTACTCAAGTAAAAGGGGGTACTGTATAATAACAATATATAAAAAAAAGTCACTTGGGATATGAAAATGATACGAAAGCAGGAGTGACGCATGATGTCCCAAAGTGGGAGTGTCACAAGGAGATGTCCTAAGTCCCATTCTATTTACATCTGATATGTTTGTCAATTATATTGATCAAATATCTGATGCATGCAACTGTTTACCCATTATTTTATATAACATGTATCAATTACCTTATTGTATGCAGATGACCTGTTGCTTATATTGGGAAGTGGCTCATGCTTCAATCTCACTAACATAAGCCAATTCATAAGATACATTGAGACGAGAGACATGTGACTGATCTAATTTAGTCGACTTTAAATTTCAGTCAATCCAATCACTGAATTCTAGACTAAAATCTAAGTCCAAAATTAAGTTCCGTTAGTGAAAATGAGTCTTTGTCTTCAATAGTGTCTCAACTCGTTCAGTAATTACAATATGAGTTGTCGGCTGACAAACATAGAAAAGAAAAACAGCTGAATATGTAATTATGAGAAACTAAATATTGACAATTATCCATTTACAGACAAAAAACAGGCAAATGTTAAAACAAAAATTTTTTTAAATGGTTTATTTTCAAGAAAGGATTTTGCATTGATTATTATACCAATTCTGCAGGGGAAACAATAGAGCCAATGCCTGTAATTTGTATGCTCTCTGGAAATACAGTACATGTATAATGATACATATGGAAGAGTGCAACTGAATATTAAAGTTATCATAGATGAACAACAATATTTATTCCAATATCATGATACCCTCCACCCGTCCACATTTCTATCCTAAACTTTTGTTTGGAAATTCACCAAACTTTGTAATCATGTTACCCTTGGGACAATCACCTGCACAGGTATGTTGTCTTTGTCTCCCACCCATGGGGTCCATGGGATGAGGTCAAAGGTCAGATGTACAAGAAGGTAAACTACAATGACATTTTCAAATATTGAGTGGCCAAGCATTATGATTTCATAGCATAAAGTCATATAATATTTTACGACAAATTTTGCACTATGACATATGGTGTTTTTAAGGGTGGGTGACTCGGTTGAAATACTAAGTAAAAAGGTGTGATGGCTTACAATAGTGAGCTACAACATTTTTGCTCTAGTATAACAAGCCATGAACTGCCAAAGGATATTTCATTAACTTCATATTAATACATGTGTACACATTATACACACACACACACACACACACACACACATATATATATATATATATATATATATATATATATATATATATATATATATATGGCTTGTTCTGGATAAATGATTTCATCATTTGTGCTCATTTCCTAAAGAACATGCAGAAAACTCAACTTAATGTCCTTCATGAAAATCCTACCCTTTTTTCAAGTGTCAGGCCAAATTATCACCCTAATTTACAGTTCTAGAATAGACTATGTTACAGCATTTTCTGCACTGACAATGCAAATTTATCAGCTATAAATTTCAATCTGGAAACTATTTACTTACCGAAAACTAGTTTTTGTTTAATTCCACAACCACAACCTGAAAACTCCCTTCCAATGCAAATGAAAATGTGATTCTCTAAGTGCTACTTACAGTAAAATCCATTTCCTGACAGAAAAAGTCTTAAAACAGTTCCACCCACTCAACAAGAACAACAAAATTCCAAAACCAGTCTCATCTGCTTCTCTCCAGTTACTTACCTCATTCTCTTTAGACCTATGAATGAATCAGTAAGATAGAAGAAGCACAGGATGCAATCAACTTTTGGTAATCCTCCAAATTCTTCCCTACACATGTACCAAGAGATGAGAAGCCAAGAGATTCCTGGAGATAAGTAGTTACAAATGAAGCAAAACCAAACCAACACTTGAATCTCTCTAAATGAGATGAGTAAGTGCCAACCTTAAACACAACACAAACCCAAGGCTGGCTGCTTAAATCCAACTGAAATATGTACCAGTAAGAAAAACAATCAAAGCTGTCATAGGAAGCCAAAATCTGACCTATGGTCTGTTTCTGAATAGTATTATACACCAAGGCACTCTGGTTGGAACAGAAACCACATGTTGCAAGTCATAACTACTTTTCCATCACGTGTATGACATAAATGGTTAAGCCATATGTATACTTGTATATTTATGCAACAAATTTAAGATTAAAGTTATCACAGAAATATACAATGATAAATATATCCATTTTAAAGAATAAAAACTGCATTTTTGTGGGAGAAAAAAATATGCCATACTGAAGTATACTTGTAATAGTGACTGGACAAATACAATTTTTTATTTTTAACTTGCACACTGATGTATGTCTCAATTATTGTAAGACATCAGACACAGATGAAGAAATTATAGTTTAGATTAGTCAGTACATTCTGAATGATATGTCACATGCTTCATAGAGTTGCTTTTAAGTGACCTTCTGCCACATGGCTTGTACACCCCACCCCACCCAGTTTATTTTAAAGGATCATCTGTTGCATGCTTATTACAGACATATAGTGCTCATTTTACACGTTCATCTGTAACATGTCTCATTCAACCCCCAGGCAGCTCATCTGAAGTGATCATCTGTAACATGTCTCATTAAACCCCAGAGAGCTCATTTGAAGTGATCTGCTACAAGGTCTGTACACCTCCAAGACTTAATTTTAAATGATCATCTGTCACATGGTTTGTACAGCCCCAGATAGTTGAATTTAACTGATTATGTCACATGGTTCATAAAGCCTATGGAGTCGATTTTTAATTATCATCTGTCACATGGTTTGTACAGCCCCAGATAGTTGAATTTTAATTGATTATGTCACATGGGTTCATAAAGCCTATGGAGTTGATTTTTAATTATCATCTGTCACATGGTTTGTACAACCCCAAAGAGTTGATTTTAAATGGTCATCTGTCACATGGTTTATACAGTGCCAGGGTTGATTTTTATATGATCATCTGTCACAAGGTTCATACAGCCCCCGAGTGTTGATTTTAAATGATCAACTGTCACATGGTTCATACTGCCCATGGATTTTTGACATGATTTTCTGTTACAAGTTTCAAACAGCCTCCCACACCTGAAGTTGATTTTAAATAATCATCTGTCATATGGTTTGTACAGTATTAGAGATCTGATTTTAAATGATCATCTGTCATAGCACAGCCCCTGAAAGATTATTCCAAATGATCATCTGTCACAATGTTTGTACAGTCCCTGGGCTTTTATAGGAGCTTACAAGGACTTCACAAGCTTCCAAGAAGTAATTTTTCTCAGGAAATTGATCATCTTAAACTCATTAATTTCTTTATCACTGCATACATTGGAACAAAAAGTATTTTAAAAAAGTCCACCACATAACTGGCGTGCCATTAAAGCAAAGGGATGCTAAATTTGGCAACTAACTATATCATGTATCATAGGATTCATGTATCACTGGATCCATGTATCATAGGATTCATGTATCACAGGATCCACCTAATTAAATACCATTTTAATTATTTATTATTTTTGGAATAACATAAGTAACTGAAATCCTGAATTTAAAAACTGATGTAGTTTATCAGTTTTAACATTTGTAATCCATCAAAAAAGTTCAAGGAGTTCTGGAAAAATTTAAAGAGGTTTTTAACAAAATTTACATTTTCAAAGATAAAATCAACTTTGTTGAAGAAAAGGAGTTTTCATGGCAGCCCCAAATATTCAAGTTTTCAATTATTTTTTATGTATGTGTTATTTTAAAAAAATGCTATATGTTGTGGATGAGGATGGACAAGTCATTTGTTCAAGTTGCTCATCCAATTGGATGAGTGGCATTTTCAGCAGTTTCAGTATAATTTATCTAGGATCAGTAAAATTTGTGTATGTGTTGTTTTTTAAAAATGCTATATGTTGTGGCTGAGGATGGGCAAGTCATTTGTTCAAGTTGCTCAACCAACTGGACAAGTGACATTTTCAGCAGTTTCAGTATAATTTATCTAGGATCAGTAAAATTTATGTAGAACAAGTAAAAGTTCCAAGTCACCTGTCTGCAGTACAAGTATTCAACTGAACATTTTTCAAATCCAGAAAGCCTGTGCAAATTGATAATGAACGATTGGGTTTCATCACAAATCAAACTGGAAAAAAAAGTATAACTTTCTCCCAAAGGTCTGGTTTTTCAGATGCACACCAGATGATATGAGGAATGAAATGAGATAAAATGTAAACTGTTTATAAAATTAGAAGCCTGATTTCCTCAATCAGGGTTGCACAACTCAAACAATAGCATCAGCCAGAATCAAGCCTGGTTTGAACTAAACAGGCTGCACCACAGAACCTGTATGTCTACAATAAAAACATTAATGCATGTGCATAAAGTAAAATCACGAGTCACATAAAATATATTGGCAGGCCATATGTTGTACAGCCCTGTCTTAAATGAACATTGTTTACCATTATAATATAACTGGTTGGAAGTTATAGCCTTATTTCCAAAATTAGCCAAAAAATCAGAAAGTCTCTAAACTTCTTCTTTCATCCAAAATATCTTATATTATTCTGTCAAAACCTGTTTCAAAGTTTACTTGCCATCTGGAAAATTAATTAAAGATTATTGCATGCCTGTTCAACCTTTATATTATCTACACAGTGAAAACTATTTCATTTCAAGACCATAATATTTATCTTTAATAAGAATCAAACACATAAAAGTTGCCGATATTTAAGTATAATGTCAGACACAGTATCTTATTTGATTGAGATTTCAAAGGCTGAATTATTAATGATTATTTTAGAAAAACCAAAAACAGGAATGGGCAAATTACATACTTCATTAATCGTATTTAAGATCTCTCAACTGAGAAATAATCGTATTTAAGATCTCTCAACTGAGATTACCTGGATCAGATTACTTGCTCTTCCAAAACTTAGAAGCAAAGAAAATATGGAGACCTTTTAACCTTCTTTCTGAACCACCCAACAATATAATTACAAAATGCCTATATGTTATAAATGTATTATCCACCTACACCAACCAACTGTTAATCAATGATTGCAGAAATATAGAATAGCAGTTTCTAACTGTAATTTCAACCAGATAAGAATTGCGGCCAACAACAAAAATTTGAGTTCATGACCTTGCAAACAATTATCTCGGTTGTTAATTGTCCAACCACAAGAGACTGTTGACATGCTGATGCCCCAGATAATTTAAGTGTTTGACATTTTTACAGCCAGCTGGCAACATTTGATACAAAGGGACCGACAGCCACATTTACCATCATAAAATATCACATCTACCACAATAAAATATCACATACACCATAATAAAATATCACATCTACCATCATAAAATATCATATCTACCATCACAAAATATCACATCTACCATAATAAAATATCATATCTACCATCATAAAATATCACAATATAGGTTCAGTCATTATTTTCTCTGCCATGTTTTTTTTTCTTCTCTAAAAGGTAATGCATTTTCCACACAAAAATTCCAGTAAAACCCAACATGAAAAAATGTAGTTTGTACAATTAACTAGTTAAGTATCTTAAACAGCATAAAAATATTTAAAAGTGTATATAAAAATAAATGATTAAAATATGATGCCTGGACTCCCATGTAAAGACAGATGCTGATCCCCATCCCTATTGTAAAGTAATTTTGTGTATCCACAGATATTCTGTACGTTAAACTTGAATACTGTTACTAAATTGTCTGAATCAGACAAAATGATTTCTGTTATTTGATACTAAACACAGTTTCTGGACAGGCAGTTTAGGGTATCCTTCTTCTTGTGGATGTCCCTGAGGTGTTTTATTCAATTTCCACATACAATTTCCTTTTGGTCTCACCTACATATTTACTGCATGTGTTAACAGGAAATAAGTTTGTTTTGTTTTATGGGTTTAATGCCATTTTTTTCAACACATGATAGGCTATACATGTTGGCCAGTATATTTGGTGGCAGAAGAACCCAGAAAGATCCCAGAAAGAACCACCAACCCATAGAAAGCTAGTGACAAGCTTTCTCACATACCCACATTGGCAGAGCCAAGACTTGAACAGACACAGAGCTGGGATGTGAGTGATCCATAAAGGAAAGCACCCTGGATGACTATGCCACCTGGGGCCCCTAAATGATGAGTAAATAAATGTTATGTGTGATACAATGGCCTTTGATCTTGGAGGTATATTAAGGTTTGCATAAGTGTTTGCAGAGATTCTGAATATTTACATTTTAATGCAAGCAGGGCAACTTATACTGCAATCAAATATTTTATTTTCAAATTATTCACCATATATACTCGCTTAAAAGTTGAGTAAAACTGCAAAGATCCCGATCTGCTGTAGCATAATATGCCGGCAGACCAGGGTGTATGCTCTTTGTTCTAGTGATTATTCCTAACAAACTGCACAGACCCAGATCTATACAGTTCGAACTTGGACTCGTCTTCTGACCCTCTGAAAGACCATTTCATACTCTTTTGAGATTACAGGTAAAAGTCAAGCTAGTTAGTTTTTCAGGGTTCAGATAAGATACTGTTCAACAAGAACCGAAAAACAGTGAAATTTGTGAACCTTAGGGTCAGTTGATCTCATGACTTTAATTTTGCCCCAGTGTGACAGAACTGTTGGAGTCTGCTACTTTTTGCAACTTTATTTTCCTGATCTTTTTGTAAAAATGTGAGTACAGCACATGTCATTAGAAAATGCTTAGTTAATGGCATTCAATTAAAACTGGCTGTCCAGTTTTCTTTTTTGGCTATTAGTTGCATCTCATCTAATGAGTGTTTCTGAAGAAGAGCTAGAGAGACATACTCACGTACTTCCATAGAGATTAACTGTGCTTTCAGTATACATGGGATATTTAGCCAGTAGATTGGTATCCCACAGAGGGTTGTTTCACTTTCAGTTAACACTGAAAAGGCAAAGCTACCTGAAGGAAAGTGAACAAAATGAACCAGCATTCAGACCAAGTCACTGTAACTGACCTGAAACGACTGAGGGGGTGGGGGAATCTGAACAGTTTCCACCTGCATAGACTAAATATTCCATGCAATTACTGTACCCCACACAAATCCAAATCCTTCCTTTAAATATAGTTTACGTAAATATCTGGTAAAATGATACAAATGGACACAACAAAATTCAAAACCTGCCTCCTATTTCTCAGCACTGATAGAAACCTGCATGCCAGACTCAAGTTTTCTTGAAAAATGTCACTCATGATCATACTGCAAGGTTTACTCTAGGGCATGGGATTGTGGTATTTAAGCAAAAATTTTAAATTTCTACTCTTCCACAAATTGCACTGAAAAATGAACATAAAGCACAATTCAGCATTATATTTTAAAGACCACCCTTTTTATTTCTTCTTTAAACCCCCTCCCAAATTTCAAAATTCCCCTTTTATTCTCAAATGTCGAATTTCCCCATAATTTTCAGTTCTAGAATGGACCCTACATCTGGTACTAGTTGACAAAATAATCAATAATTTCCAGCCATCAAAGACTTCCATCTTGATAGGTATATGAGCAGTACTGATAAAGCTGTGCCTATACAATCTCTTACCCCCTAATGACCATGGCTTCCTACTGAAGCAAGTCTGTTTTAACAATTACTAGTAGAATTTACTCACCAGCTGGGAAACAATGCATAAACAAGCCTTCAGTGAGATTTTGTCTTCATTTTCAGTATTAAAAAAATCTTCAAAAATATATAAAAAATACATATAGAATTTTTTAAAAAGCATCTGGAGATACATTGTCATTTTCACTGATTTGGCCAGTTTTAGTGTCTGCATTAGGGAGTCTCCATGACGATACACAGAATGTATTGCTTTTAAGTGTAATATGAAATACTGAATAATTAGACAAACAGCACAACTGCTTCATTCTGGCATAGTCATTTCCCACATCACTTATAAATTAATATTTTCCCATTACACACACACACACACACACACACTGAGAGCTATCTCATCTTAAGGGATGCTGAATACTATGAAAATGCAAGTGTATCTGCCCAATCTGGTGACTGAATTTATAAATACTAAACTACCGGTATACAGACCTTCCTATATAAACAAACATTATTCTGATACAGTAATCTTCCTATATATACAACATTTAAATACATGTAAAGCCTATATAAACAACATTTAAATACATGTAAAGGAATCTGCCTATGTAAATAACATAATTTTAGACAATAATTTACTATGCATGTAATTCTGAGATTACTTGCAAAACTTTTAAATAAAGATATACAGGAAACTAGCTTGTTAATTCAAATAGATGAAGTGAACAACTGCGAAAGTTTTCTTGATGTACTTTGGTTTAAATTTTGCCAAAACTGGTTTTAAATTCAGACCCTCTCCCTCCACTGCTAAAGACCACATGCTGAGCATGTTTACATATCAATCTGATTAAAATCAGATTTCCACTCTCCTACCTACAGATCTGATTTTAATTAGATTGGCTTCCATATCTGCTTCTAATTATAATGGCAGACATTAATGCCCACTATCTGTAATGATGTAACGTGATATTCATGAGGGGATTCCCAATCAAGGGCTAATTATGAGAATGTCTATTACAAGCTACCTATGATGCACTACTACTGTAACTTACTATACTTCCACATGTGTAACTCTCACACAAATGTACAGAGAATATACACAAATATGCTGCAATATAATTCTGGTAGTTGTGACAGATCAGTTCATAGAGAATCAGACTCATAATCTAATGGTTGTAGGTTCAATACCCACCCAGGCCAGCCTGGGTTGGATGCCACAGTGTGTCCTTGGGAAATGCACATGGCTCCCATTTCCTCAACAAGATTACAACAAAACAAATACAAAAGGCAATGAAGCACAATTTTTTTCAGCTATTTTATTAGCATATTTTAATGTGTAAAGTGCATGCATTCCTTCATAGGATTGGGAATCATCATTGGATTTTCAGGAAAGCAGTTGTCCTGTGTTATTTGTATGTAATTTCTCCAGTCCGGAAAATATTTTTTTGTTTATTGAGTGCAGTGTTCTTTTGTCTACAGGCTCTCACTGATGAATATCTTGCCTGTGTGTTGACAATAGTGTTGGCCTCACATTCAACATTACTAACTAATGTCAGCACAATGGACAGTTCACTGACATCTCACTTTGGTTCACTTGGGTTTAAGCCTTGGGTTCAGCCAATGTGGTTACATGAGAAAGTTTGCTGTTAGTTTCCTGTGGGTCAGTGGTTCATCCTGGTTCTTCTTCAACCAGATATACCAGACCCCATCTATCACATGCTGAAAAATGCCATTAAACCCATGAAACCACAACCACTGGATGTCAACTGTAGTGAAAGCTGAATTATGGGTTGAGCACTATCTAGAGCTATATGCAACCCAAAACATCACTGACACTGCCCTGGATGCCATTGCAGACCTGCCTGTCATGGAGGAGCTAGACGCACAGCCCACCCTGGAAGAACTCGGAAAAACCATCGATTGCCTTGCCTGTGGGAAGGCTCCTGGAAGCGACGGCATTCCCCTGAAGTCCTCAAGAGAGGGAAACCAGCACTGCTCCAGCCCCCACACATACTCCTCTGCCTCTGCTGGGAACAGGGATACATCCCACAGGACACGCAAGACGCCAACATTGTCACTTTGTTCAAGAACAAAGGAGACCGTAGCGACTGCAACAACTACCGGAGCATCTCCCTACTCAGCATCGTCAGAAAGGCTTTTCGCCCGTGTTGCCTTGGCTCGCTTGCAGATCCTAGCTTCCCACGTCTACCCAGAGTCCCAGTGTGGATTTCGAGCCAGCAGGTCAACTGTACACATGATCTTCTCATTACACCAGCTGCATGAGAAGTGTCGCGAGCAGCAGATGCCCCTCTACATAGCCTTCATAGACCTGACAAAGGCATTTGACCTGGTCAATTTGAGTGGACTCTTCAGACTCCTGCAGAAAATTGGCTGCCCCCCCACCCAGTCTGCTTGCTGTCCTCATGCTGTTCCATGAGAACATGCACAGCACAATGTACTTCAGTGGCGCAACATCAGAGGCCTTCCCAATCATCAGCGGAGTCAAACAAGGCTGTGTCCTTGCGCAGATGCTCTTCGCCATCTTCTTCTCCATGCTTCTCCAGTATGCCTTCAAGGACTGCAACGAGGGAGTGTACATCCATACCAGGGCTGATGGCAAGCTGTTCAACATCACCCATCTCCATGCTAAGACTAAAGTCACAGAGGTACTCATCCGTGAATTGCTCTTCGCCGACGATGCAGCCTTGACATCACACACGGAAGATGGACTTCAGCAGCTGGCATGCCGCCTCTCCCACGTTTGCAAGGAATTTGGACTGACCATCAGCTTGAAGAAAACAAACGTCATGACGCAGGATGCAGACTCCCCTCCCTCTGTCACCATCGATGGGTACAACTTGGAAGTTGTCGAGAAATTCACATACCTCGGGTCCAACATCTCCAGCTCATTCTCCATTGATTCTGAGGTGAACAGCAGGATTGACAAGGCAGCAGCAGTGATGACCAGAGGGTCTGGAACAACCCCAACCTCACAGAGAAGACCAAACTGCATGTCTACCAAGCCTGCATGCTCAGCTCACTCCTCTACAGCAGCGAAACATGGACCACCTATACAAGACACAAGAGGAAACTCAAAAGCTTCCACCTGAGGTGTCTGCAGCACATTCTGCACATCCAGTGGCAGGACAAAGTACCCAACAAAGAGGTTCTAGAATGCGCCAACATGAACAGCATGTTTTCCATTCTCAACGAGAGGTGCCTTCACTGGCTCAGCCATGTCAAGAGAATGGATCCAGGCCGCATTCCCAAGGACCTTTTATATGGGGAGTTAGCAGAAGGTGCACGACCGACTGGATGACGATGTCTGCGCTACAAAGATGTTTGCAAGAAGGACATTAAGACAGCCAACATCAATGTCAATGACTGGGAGAGCTGTGCTAACGACCGTTCCACCTGGCGTCTAGCTGTCAGGCAGGGAGTTCAAAAAGCCAAGGAAGACAGAAAAAGAAAACACGCTGAAAAGAGAGCTAGAAAGAAGGATAAACAAAAGCTTACTCTGGAACTACACCATCGTCTCCCATAGACGGACATATGCCAAGAGAATGTTTTACTTACATGGTTCCCACGCTTTTCTAAAGATAAATTTCCAGGGTTATTCCAGGTTGAAATTACTTTTTTTCAAGGTTCACATATGGCCATTACTGAATGGAACTAAAGAACATTTAAGATTATAAAACAGGCATTTTCAAAATCTAAAGATGTTTCTCTTTCAAGACTCCAAAAACATCAAAGTCAGAAAAGATGATCATGTACAAAACCACAAAATGTATCACAGGAAATAAGTTTGATTATATTCCTATAAATTAGTATGTAAAGTCATTTCAATGTACAGAATAAAAATTCTAACTTTATTTTGCTGCATTATGTTGCTAAGTGAGAACAACATAATGAACATAAATTATGTTTTCTTTCCTTTCAAACTTTTAATTCTAAAGAATTCTATAACAATATATATATGCATTTCATATAAAGTAACATTTCCTATTAAGTATGAAAAAAATTAAACACAAATAATGAGAATCTTGCGTTGTAATGAAAAGAGTTTAACCCTGAATTTATCTGTGCTAATAAAATCCCAAAAATCTGGCCAGTCTGATTTATCAAGCAGAGATCACATGTCAACATAGTGGTCATGTGATACAACAATACTCCAAAAGCTGTTCTCGGAATATATATATATATATATGAAGAACTTTGTGTTCTTTTGTTTTTGTATTTTTATTACAACCAGTATACGACTTTCATTTTTTTAAATAAATTTCTTTCTCTACAACATGTGAAATGGTGAATTGTTAGATATGTGTACAGTACTCATGCACCTAGCAATGCAAATCACAAGCACCAGGTCACATTTCATCAACAATGTAATTTTATCTTGTCTTTCAGCAGATTAAAGACATAACGATTTTACTACTCACAATTTCTGAGAAAATAAGTAATTTTCATATCGATTTCATGCATGTCTCATTCAATCTAGCAAAGTTTAAATTTTTTTAGGCCATCCGATAAGCAGCTACACTTTGCCACCACCATGTTGGCCTAGATACTAGATTGGTTTTCACACCTTTCATGTAAGGAAAGATACGGATATCAAGCTGACTTTGAAAATAAAAGTCTAATAGACAAATCTAATCCCCTGGGCGATTGGATTGACTCAGCAAACATGTTTATTGCAAGCAACCAAATAATCCACACTGCACCCTCCAAATATTCTGGTTAGAATTCTTTAAATTTAACTCATGATCAGTTTAGTCACAACTCAATTACATGATTGTTTTGAGCGTCAAGTGGTGGTGGAAAATTCCCGGGTTTTCCCGACTTTCATAAATATTTGTGAAATTCCATGACTTTTCAGTCTGGAAAAAAATAATCATTTCTCCCGACTTTTTCCTGATTTTCCGGTAATGTGGGAACCCTGCACTTAAGATATTTTAATTCACATTTGCCCAAATATATACCAAGTCTAGATCATTAGTACCAACTATTGCCATGCTCCTTGCTTATGGTCAAAGTCAAGACGTGGGAAAAGTAATTCTATGACTTGTATCCTTGTCTGTAGCGATGAAGATATTTTCATGAAATGAATTATATATCACATATATGGTGTGTCATACATTTTTGTAGTAATGTTGTCCTGTGGGTACCCTTTGCAAGAGAGTTGTCATCTTTTGCTCAGATCCCTGTGGTCCATGAAGGGAAGATGTTAAGGTCGGGTATACAAATAATTCACTGAAATGACATTCTTAACCCTTACCTGCCCGAACTTTAAAAATATGATCAAAGTAGAAAAAAGCATCATCTGCATTATTACCCCCGAGGTCACTAACAAGGAGTTGGTGTCAGTACAAGAATTGTGTGTACCAGGAGATGTGCATGGATGGGGGTTGGGGTGCTTGCTGGTTTGGAACACCCAGTAAAAAAAAAAAAAACAAGGACTTGTGATGGCAAACAGTTTAGCTGCTCAAGTTGATTTTATTGGAAATTCAAAGGCAGATGGTGCAACATAACTCAAGACTTGTGACAGCCCATGATTTGCTGTAACTGTATGAATAGCTAAATCTGCCACCACATACAATATTCCCTCATGTATAATGTACTCCCCACTGTAAAGAACAATCAATCTATTTTTACATAATCATAATTTAATAATTTACCACCATTTTCTGTCAGAGACTTCTAATCCAGTTACAATTATCATCTTCTTTTAGACCATACAGTTACTTCTAAGCCTAGAAAATCCTTGCTTTTTCCTATTTGGAATTCGTAGAATTACCCGCCTGACACAATTTAATCTCCATCATAGAAAACCATGAATGTTCAGTCTCTACTTATACACGCCATTGATCATGATCAAGACAGCCACCATATATTCCAGCAATGACTAGGGGATGCCACTAGACAAATGGTCAAATAAAACACAAAATATATTTGTAACAAATTATTGTATGACAGCTCTATAAAGTACACAGTACAAGGGTTGGGGGGTGATCCAGCATGAAACTGACACGAAGACTGGCCAGCTGGACGTTGCATATACAATATACAAACATTAGAAGAAAACTGACATGTCAAGCATTTTGCTTACTTTGATCCAATTAACAACAGATAAAAGTGCACAATCAACATAACAGATCCAAGACCCAGTGTGATTACTACAGACAGTGGGACACAAGAGGACATAAAGGCAGATGTAGAAAATGAAATAGACAAAGTGAGCATTTTGGTTATGACAATGTGTTTGCATCAAGAGTATTTTTTTAAAAAAACTTTCTCAGCACAAGATATGGTGGCCAGTATAACTGGTGGAGGAACATCACAGGAAAATGCCTGTAACAACCACCAACCCATAGGAAGCTACTGGCTAGCTTTCTCATGTACCTACATTTGTCAAGCCCAGGACTAGAACCCAAGTGGACAGAGGTGAGATGGGCATTAAAGAGTGGACAGAGGTGAGATGGGCATTAACGAGTGGACATAGGTGAGATGGGCATTAAAGAGTGGAACCTGAATCTGATCTTGACAATGAGCTTAGGTTTTGTGGGTTGAACAGTTTTTCAACAGTCAGTATAATGGTGGCGGAATAACTTGGGAAGAACCACAACTAATCGAAAGCTACTAGCAAGCATTCTCACATACCCACACTGGTTGAAGCAAGTCTCAAACTCACATGGATAGAGGTAAATTTGATTACATGCAACAAATACCCAGTATCACTCACAATCATTGCATGTAATCATAATCTGGTGATATCAATAAAAAAACAAAAAAATATGTTTCCATGAAATTTTCCCTTTTATGCCTTTTTCTTCATCGGCTAAGTAGCTGAGATAATGATTTTAAACAAGTGTGTGTGTGTTATGTGGATTTTTAACACTGCTATAAAAAAAATTCAGTTATATCGCTATGACATTTGCAGTTTGACAGTTTACAGTGATGTCTAGTACTGGAGCATCATGGCACAGACATGTAGCATGATGTCCCACCCAGTCACATTATCCCTGACACCGGGCCAACCAGTCCTAACACTAACTTCTTAATCATGAGTGCCTAGCAAGGCAGCTGTTAGTACCACTTTTTATCTGTCTTTGGTTTGACTTGGCTGGAGTTCAAACCTACAACCTCCTGCATCCGAGGCCGAAGCTCTAACTACTAGGCCACCAGAGTTTTGTATTTCAAACAATTTAAATCTTGTGATGCCACAGTAAGGTTGAGTCCTCCAAAGAGGTTCTTGGCTTCCAATGGAATAGCCCTTTGAAGGTCTTTACTGTAATTATGCAAGAATTTTGAGGAGTCTAACATCAGAAAGAAGTTCTGCTTATAAAGTCACTGCAACAGAAAGTGCATGCCTGGATGTCTCCGCCAGAGCCTCATGCATGCGTTGTTATGTGATTGGATTCACTGTCACCTCTTTTGGCATAATACATGAAGTAGCTGAGAACAGGTAAACTTAAGAAGCTATGGTGCCCAAAAGCCTGGCTTTCTGCCCAGTGACTTCAACTGTTTTAATGGGAAGACATGTCAAGTGAGACACCCAATTGAGACAAACCTGCATCCATCTGGGAGGTTTATTGGGTCACTTTGGGGATTGTACCCAGTAACTCGAAGCAGAGATCATAGGTCTTAAGGTAGACAAACTGGCCACCCTCTACAAGGCTGAGTAATGTCTTGGATTATTGAAAACCTGTGATATTTCCTCAACCATGGAGGAATGAGGAAGATGCAGAACAGCTGGTTGTGGTTATGTCAGAATGATCTTTTCCAAAATGGAAAGGATATTCTTGGGTTGTGCGCCAGATGCTTTTGGGTGCAAGCCTGTGGGTAAGAGGCATTCAACTTAATTTATCAAAGGACCATCTCCTCCTGATAAGACGCATCTCATGAGCTGTTTCTACCTCAAACTTGTTGTTATCAATGAGGATAAATAGAGGTTCATCTTCTAGTAAACTCTGGGCAAGAGAAGCTGGGCACTGCTATGTAGAAGTGACACTGAGCACTGTGCTGTTCCACATATCTAATCATGGTGAGTAGAGGCTCCATGTGTGGTAGAAGTCCTAGGAGGAAGACAAGACTGCTTGTTTTTCCTGGGTTATATTATACATCCAGCCTTTCTAGTGGATGCCACCTGACAAAGAGGTGATGGCAGGACATGAGCTGTTGCAACACCTCTACTCTGTGTCCAGAGTCCACTACTCAATGGAGGAGGGTGTACAGTAGTCCCCATCTAAAACTGCCCCCTTCCTTACCAGTAGCCAACTTAACTACATGGCCAGTTTTCTTGACACCAATGAATTTGTTTACTTATGGGCTGCCATCCATCTGATGTGGCACCTGGCAAGCATTTTAGTCCAAATCCCCCCCACCCCATTGCAAGTGGCCACATTGTATCTAATAGACGTTCAAAACCATTATCTGATTCATATAGTAATCTAAGCAATTAGATTATATTTTCTGATGCCTGTTTTGAGATGTCAGGTTTTCTTTAACCAGACAATTGCTGGATATAGTACATTATAACATATAACACCAGAGTTTTTAATATTATATTATTATCTACAAAACCTGACATTTATAGAAATGGGCTCAACACTGTTAGGTATTTTGGATTCACAAAGCTGTCAAGTTCTTCCCTCTGATGATAACAACTGGAGGTAATTCAAATTGTTAAGATCATAACTTGGTCAAATATATCTTTCGATGATTCACAGATAAAGAGAAATGAACCTTGAACATATGGCACAAGATGAGGACAAAAAATTCCATCACATTACATGCATCGCTATCTTTATAAACAAATTATTTCATCTACTCTATACAACTTTTGGATGACTAAATTGCAGTACAATTATCAACAAAAGAATAAGTTATTACAAAGGTTTACAATGTCATCCCATAAAAAAGAAAATTTCTACTTTAAAGGAAGTTATTGGATACAATGACAGTGGGTATAATGTTCAAGAGTTTTTGCTGGAAAATTCTGATGCTGGAAAGACTCAAATAAAAAACATCTTAACATATAAGTAGAATATTTTGCAGCAGTGGGAAAATGGAGAAAATGGAAAAAGAATGATTCTGAATGTCAAACAATGTTTTTTCGAAGAGTAATAGGTTTTTGAATGGCATGTGCCAAGACACTCCAATTAAGAATTGCTAATGTAAAATCACTCAAGAAAAATTAAATCTATTCTTAAGACAAGAAGAACCTCTTGATAATTAATGTGACAGTTTATACTGATGTCTAGCACTGGGGCATCATGCCGCAGACATGTAGCACAATGTCCCACCCAGTCACATTATCCTGACACCAGGCCGACCAGTCCTAACACTAACCTCTTAATGCTGAGCGCCAAGCGAGGCAGCTGTTAGTACCATTTTTGTAAGTCTTTGGTATGACTCGGCTGAGGATCGAACCCAAGCCCTCCCGCATCCGAGGTGGATGCTCTAACCACTAGGTCACCGGAACGGTTATGAACCAAATGACCAAGCAACTGAGCTGGGGTGATTATGATGCCATGAAAGGAACCAAAAACCCTTCTACTGGTACCACGTACTGTATACCAATAGTTGCTTATAACTTTAATCCAACTCCAAAACTGAAGATCCAGACTTGCTGTCATACAAAGCGCTGGCAGGTCTTTATCTCTGCAGTTTGTCAGAAGTAATCATTAAAACAAACACAGACCCTGATATGCCAGTGAATTATTCTATGACAGATTAGGATCTATGTTGTTTGCAGTTGGATTTTACTTATTTGCAAGTATATACAGTGTATGATCTTTTGATTTTATGACTATCAGTGCTGACAAAAGAACCCCAAATTAGTAGCTGCGTACAATACCTACACAACTGTTGTACACTCAACTAGCATTAAGACATTTATTCAGATGTGTCCCATAAAAAGCCTGACAAGTGCTATCCAAAAGGTCAATAATAAATGAATATTAAATGTAGTCTGTCCCATTCAGAGTCTGAATAATTAAACCATTATCATGATTCAAGATTTGTATCTCAAGACATCAAAAGAACTCTTGCAGTCTCCTTTTATTTCATTAATGGTTAGCAATATCATATCCACTGCACCCTATATACCATGTGTACTTGTTTACAAGTCAAACTGCAAACTGCACACAAACAGGTCACTGGTGCATGTGAATCTCTGTTGTTTGTCAGGAGTAATCTGAAAAACAGAAGAAAAAAAACAGACTGACCTGCCAGCGCATTAAGTGATGGCAGATCAGGGTCACTGTTCTTTGCAGTTAGCTAGACTTAAAAGCAAGTGCATGTATAAGGGTAATAACAAGTATAAGGTTAATAACAAGTATAAGGGTAATAACAAGTAGGCCCTTTCATCATACAATTAAAATAAGGCACAAAGCAATATTTGCTACCAGCTTTTCTTATGTCTGATAGGGCAATTCTGATTCAGAAACTGAATCATTCTAATAACACTATTTTTTTGAAGTCACAAGTGGCTTGGTTACATATATGGTCAAAATTTTTTAAGAATTATTACACAAATGTTGCAATTCCACATATTCTAGGCTCAAACTAGCTGAGAATTTTAAGTAAATGTTAATTTTCCCCATGGTAAAAAAAAGCAAGAACTCACAAGGAGACTTAGTTTTGGCTGACAAAATATTACTAGTATACATTTTATATTTTAACTATGTTTATGTGTGTGTGTGTGTGTGTGTGTGTGTGTGTGTGTGTGTGTGTGTGTGTGTGAGTGTCTGTTAAGCATGTATGTATGTATGTATGTATGTATGCAAGTATGTACGTATTTTCAAATTTCCAGAAGACTATCATTTCATAACACTACTCAGATGAGCTGCAGCCATAATACCTAACCAACTTTGAGAAATCTCAAGAGTTAAATGTTGTGGATGTTGCTTTTAATGACATTTTTCAGCACACAATAGACTATACATGACGGCCAGTATAACTGGTGGAGAAAGAACCCTTGAAAACCCCAGTAAGAACCACTGACCCACAGGAAGCTACTGGCAAGCTTTCTCTCACATACCAATATTGGTCGATTTGAATCCACAGTAAGCTGACAGTGAAGAGTAAAGGTTAAGTGCTTAAGACATATTGGCCACCCGACTCCCCAAGAGAGTAAAATAAAAGTTGTAAATTGCTGATATTGTATTAAAAAAACTTGCTAAATCCCTGTTATAATTAAAATTGTAAGCAGTTGTACATGCCTGAATGTAATATCTAATCAGACGACATCAAGATAGTATGAGTCATATAAAATTTCTGTTCCAAATACCTACAAGTGGATTTTACTTCTTCACATTTCACAAGCTATTTTATTATAAGCACCTTGACAGAATACAACAGACAAATCTCTCAGACTACATGCAAGTAGCAAAGGTGAGCACCATACATGAAATATAGCAAATTTACCTGATGAAATGGCATTGCTGACCCAAATGTAACTTTTGTTTTTGTCTGGGGCACTTTTAGTACATTATCATCATGCTGAGACAATGGGGTTAAGTGCCTTTCCCAAGGATACTGAGGTAGATGTTGGTTCAAATATAAATGGAAAGAAAAAAATATTTGAAGCAATGTTTGCATGAGACTATAATAAACAAATCTGAAAATGATAAACAACAGTCTCCATACATTATGGGGGTTTAACAATGATACTATTAGTGCACAATAATAATGGTTTTGGAATGTACAAAAATAATTCTGAAAATGCACTGGTAATGTACAGTATGTAATTGCTTATAAGTAAAGTGCAACTGCAAACTGCACAGACCAAGAATCTGCCTGCACATCTGGGTCTGTGCAGACTGATTGGAGTAATCAGTAGAATAAACAAGAGAGAACCTGTTCTGGCGCATTATGCAACAGCAGATCAGGATCTTTGTTGTCTGTAGTTTTACTTGACTTATATATGAGGACGTATGGTATATCTGGTAGTGTGCAAACAATGTATAATGATACAAAGTATAATTCATGTTATTCTTTTGGTTATAAAAGTGAAAAATCTTTCACCAATTAAGAATAAAATATCCCTAACTCAGTTAACTACTCCTATTGATTATCTAGGTAAATAAAGTCACCGTTTCATGTCAACTGTTTAGATCTCTAAAACAGGTTCTGAAATTGTCACATATCACTGCATAGTGAGTACATGCATGATTTGTTCCTATTCAAATGATAGAAGGCAACTTTATATTGCCCCAGGCAATAAAACATGGCAAGTCTTGTGGTTTAAATTTAAGTTTTGCACCATTTTGTCATTTCATGTCCCTCTGATATACCTTTTTTGCCACTCAAAATGTTTCAAATATTTTTATTTTTAAATATCATGTCTATGCTATACTATTAATGGTTTACAGGTTATGTATAAAATATAAAACTCTCACAACAAACTGTAGTTTCCCAGTGATGTGTACTGAATGACTATGCACAATGATAGGAAAAAATACATTTACAGTCATTACTGCCCATCTCTAGCACACACACATGCATCCACACCATATATGTAAAATATGCATGTGAATGAACTTGTAGATCAAGAGTTTTTTCCCCCAGTATGGACAATAGGGTAACCTAAAGTAAACACCTAATACAGTGCTGTCCAACCTTTTTGATGCCATGGGCCACTGAAAAATGTTTTTCTTGAAGCCGTGGGCCACCGCAGAAAACTGAAAAGCAAAAACTATGTAGCTGCTCGAGCTCTAGCAGGCCATTTAAAATCAGCCCGGGGATCGCAGGTTGGACAACACTGACCTAATAGGACTAAATAATGGATAAACATCAGTCATTAAATACGCATTACACTTAATACTCTTGTCCTAGCATCACTAAGAAGAAAATAAAAATGTTGAGAATATTTCATGGAAATGATTGACTTGAGGTTTCCATCACGCTGTATTTATCTGTTATGAACACTTCATGGTATCAGAAAATCCATACAAAAATAGCAGTATCATAGTTCATCTTATCAAGCCAGCATAAAGACTTGTGACAAATATCAGGTACATTTCCCACAGGTAGGATAACAGAATTAATCATAATAACACTTACCTCCATCAAAAAGGTACCTACTCCCACAAGACTGGTGGTACAGTACAGGAGCTTAGTTCTGTTTTCTTTATGTCTAAATCCTAAACCAGATTAATTGTTTATGTGCATGAATGTTCCTGGGAAACATGGAGATCCAAAGAAGATGTGTAACCACAGAGTGGAGCACCGTACTATTGATTGACAAAAGATGAATCACACAGAATGAGTGAAAGCAGCCAATGGTGAACTCTAACTACTGTACCTAGGACAAATATTAGCTACAAATGGATAAATATTGCAACAACAGAAAACCAATCAAGCTGTGGCTGTAAGTCCACTGAAACTTCACACATCTAAATTACTGTATGACTAGTGTACATATTACCACCTGAGTAAAATTACCATACATTACCAATTACAAGATTCTTTATCATACATGCAGTGTGTTGTGAAGACTGAATCGTCCAATAAAGCTGTACATAGCTAGTTATAAGTTTACTCAAGGCAATGATGCACAGAGGTAAGACAAGAAGAAAATCTGTAAACACTGATGGACACATGAGAATTGTTTCATGTAAATAATTTTATTAGTGAAATTTTGTAATCTGAACTGTTTTAAACTGATTATGCCCAAAACTTGTAAATTCCATTTTTAGGTAAGATAATATCTGTGAATAAAACAAATACGCCTCAGAATGTAAGTGTGTGTGATTTGGATTTTTAGCATAGCTATAACAATTTTTAAGTCATATCACTATGATGTCTGCAGTGTGGCAGATTTTAGTGATGTCTAGCACTGGATCATCATGCTGCAGACATGTAGCATGATGTCCCACCCAGTCACATTATCCGGACACCAGGCCAACCAGTCATAACAGTAACCTATTAATGCTGAGCACCTAGTGAGTCAGCTGACAACAGGCTGACCAGTCCAAACACTAATTCTTAATGCTGAGCATCTAGCGAGACAGCTGTTAGTACCATTTTTATAAGTCTTTGGTATGACTCGACCTGTGTTCGAAACCGTGACCTGCCCCATCCGAGGTGGATACCCTAACCACTAGGCCACCTTAGCATTCCTTTTCTCTATGAACCCTGATCTGCTACTATGTCTATTTTGGTTGTTTAATTTGGAACATAAAGCACAGATAAGGCACACAAAAATGAGTTTCCTATTGCACTGGGTTTAAAATTAGGGTAGGCAGGACATTTTTTTTCCTTTTAAATAAACACTAAATATTTAAAGTGAATTTTTTAAAAAAACTTACGATGAGGGAAACAAGTGCTAGGGTTGGCAATGAGAAACAGGGATCGGCAACCAACTGAAAACACATTATTTAGGGCATAATGGTCAAGGACATCTCAGCACTAACATCAACTTTTGACCTCTTATTTTGCATGTAAGATTTCCATACTTCCAGATGAATCAGATCTTGAACATTCCAATAAGATCGACTCGTTTAAACAGAAATCACTATGAACAATTTCCACAGCTAAAGGTTTTTGTTCAAATATTTCTTAGAAAATCTAAAGCATGAAGAGGAAGTAGGAAAAGTTTATTGCCTTTGCAAAAATTGTATGACACCACTAGATATGTAAATACAAGATTCATCTGGCTAAGACAGCCAAGCTTGACTGGCATGATTATTAAGTTGCTAAATGGCACATTCATTACACCTTTGTATGCAGAAATGCTAAATATGGCCTGAGAACATATTTGTGAAGTTTCTTAGTAATGTCTTATTATAAAGTATATTTAATTAATATTGTGTGATTCACCTTTGTCTGTGATTGAGGATATAGTTTTGGCCTACATGATTATTGTCATGGCTAAGGGTTGTTTGTCATTTTAATTGCAAAAAAGCAATATTCCCAGCCCCAAAAGTTTGCAATTATGTAATTGGAGATATAGGCATGTAGTAGCTGTTCCCAATGTATATTATAATATACACTCGCTTATAAGATGAGCCAAACAGCACAGACCCAGATCTGCTGTCCCATAATGCACCATCTTGGACTGTGCAGTTTGTTTCAGTAGAAGAAACAACATAGACCCTGCCTGGCAGGCACATTATGCTATGACAGGTTAGGATCTTTTGTTTTCAGTTTGACTCAACTTATGATCAAATATATTTTGTAACATATTCCTTACAGATTAGCGTCTAACTAACTAATTCACAAGTTCCACCTACATGTCCTGTCAGCTGTCCATCAGACTGATTGATTTTATAACAAGTCCAGTACAACTGCAAAGAACATAGACTCTGATCTGTCATTGTATAATGTGCCAGATCTGGGCCCATGTTCTACTGATTAAGCTGCACAATCTGCACGGACTCAGATCTGCCAGTGCATAATGAGATCACAGATATTAATCTGTGCAATTTGTAGTTATATACATAATACAGATTATAACATGCATGAATAAATAGTTTCATATTTCATCCAACTGTAGTGAAATCTTCATTATCAACCAAAAATTACTATTTAATAAAGTGAGAAATGTTTCAAAAGTAAATCTTTGGTTTCAAGAAAATTATGTGGTATTAAGTAGGTGCTGGTAAAATACCATCATTACTTGCTTACAAGGTAAGTCCAACTGCAAACTCCAAAGACAGATCTGCCCGTGTGCTGCATAATGCACAATGGCAGATCTGGGTCTGTGCAGTTTATATGGAGCAATCAGTAGAACAAAGAACATAGACCCTAATCGATTGGTGCATTATGCTAAGACGGATCAGGATCTTCATTTGTTTGCAGTTTGACTTGATTTATCAGCGAGTATATACAGTAGTTGATAAAGAGCTAGTGTTTTTATGTTAGACTACTGATGTCTTGTATCTTTTATCTCTTTCCTAGTTATGACATATGTATCCATTTATAAGTCAAGTCCAAACGCAAACTGAACAGACCCAAGTTAGACTGATTTATAAAAGAGCACCAAAACATTATTTGATTTGGTGATTCATCAATTTAATCAACTATAATTTTCACACCTGTTTTTTGTCTGAGCTTTCAAAGATTAATTGGCAAGGTCAATGGCAAAAGGTCTTGCCAAATACTAATTGGTTCCAAGACAAACCAACCCTTCAAGTCAATGTTTACAATTTACTTACCTGGACACATGGTAATTTATTCCTCTTCAGTTCATGTTTGCTCATTTCTTTTGGTACTCCTATGTAGTTGTGAGATCTATCAGATAAATGTTATTTTAATGACTAAGTTAAAATAAGCCAGCTACATACAGTACCAAGGGACTGCTCACAGCAAAAAGACAATGGCAAACAGTAGTGTTACAATACCTATTGTAGATACACATTATGACTGGAGGTGGTCCTGTGTTCCTAGACAAAACATGAACATTCACAATATCAACAACCCAATACACCTAGGTGGGATTAATGAATGGAAGTGCTCAAATGGTCTAAAAGGTAAAGAGCCAGACAGAAGAAAAAAATTCCAATGAAAGCAAATCCCTGGCCAGACAACTGCTATAATTTATTGGTTGACTGTGGTCATGGGTTTTGTGCCCACCTGACGCCACTATGCATCATGGAGCGGGCCCAAGTAGCAAAAACATATTTGTATTCAAAATATTAATTATACAATTAGATCAATAGACAGGGAAAATAAAATTCTGAATAAGTTGGGTAAGGAAATAATAAATTCCATATGGAATTACAAAACCCATTATATTATTAGACTCTGTATAGAGCACAAAGTAGAGGGGGACTGAGACCGCCAAGCCCACTACTACTAAAAGTAACTAATATAATAAACAGATTAATAAAAGTACAACCCGAACCTAAGACAGCATGGGAGGCACTATATATCTACTGGCTCGGCTTCACCATATGGGGCTGACCGGAGATATAAAGAAATAATAAAATTACAAAAAAAAACTCGAAGTACCATGAAAATTCAGATATATTAGGGAAATACTTTTAAAATATAAAAATCAAGCAGAATTATGGACACTGGATACAGGAAAAACATATGACTGGATAAGAGAGGATGTAACGAAAAGAATAAGATGTGGAGTAGAACAAGACAACTGGGGGATAAACTGGGAAAAAACTTGGAAAAATTGGGAGAAAATAAGATCTGTCAAAATTCAAAGCATCATTTTTAAATACCTGCACAACGCCTGGCTTACAGGCAAAGAAGCTGTCAGACATTGTATGATCAGAACAATACCAAAATGCCCTTAATGTAAAGTTGCCAATTTCACAAAACTCCATAAGATCGCCCAATGCGACAAAAAAAAAAAAAAATAGGATATTGCTAATTATGGAAATATGTAAAAAGTACAAGTATCACAAAAACAATATTTTATGTCTAGATGTAAATTTTGAAAATAAAGCGGTTGTAAAAATAATTGACTACATTACAACTACTATGCTATCTTGTGGTCAAGTAATAAAAATAATTAAATAATGGTTTTATTTTTGTTTTCTTTTATCTACTCTGTATTAAGAATCCTTTCTTTAACAATAAGTCTACTTTTCAAGGCTGTGTGTCTTGGCCAGGAAGTGGGGAGATGCGGGAGGGGCTTCAGGACACCACCCAACTAGGGCAGAGTAGCGTCAAATACGGGGTGGAGCCCAGCCTTCATCTCTCACCTCACAGTACCAATATATGAAACTAAACTGCTGCAGAATATTTAGAGAAAACAATAAAATCTAACCAACAACGCAATACTAAGTAACTGCTTGCACTAAATAATACTAATAAAGCACCAATACAGTATTCTGTCCTTTGCACTCTTTTCTAAGGGAAACTTGGAACCTCCACGTGGGAGAAGTATGACGCACAGATGCCAAAGAGCTATGTCACATGGCGCTAAGCGAAGTGAAAAAGGCTTCGTAAGAGCATCAGAAAACCTCACATGTTTGGAAATGGACAAAAAGAATAACTATACGGGGACAAACTATAAATTTAGTAAAAAAAACAAGAGTTACCCTTACTAACTTTTAGGGACTAACCCAAAAATAAAACCCTTTTGGAACTTTTATATCTTTAATGATAAATGAGAGAGCTAAAAACCGTTTTCTCTACAAAATTCGAAAATTTAAATAAAAAACAAAAATAAATCAGCCAAAATTTTGGACAATTTATAAGTCCCAAAAATTTAAATGATTAGACAATTGGGATGTAATTTGACTGAGACAGCCGTCCCTACATCAAAATCTATAGCATACACACAATATATAGCAAAAACACATATACAACACATGGGACTCCGACAAAGCCCACAATCGGATGAACGAGCCTTTACACAGTTGTTGTAATTGTTGTAGGGTTTAATGCCATTTTTCAGCACATGACAGGCTATACATGGCAGCCAGTATTAATGGTGGAGGAAGAACCCAGGAAAACCCTGGAAAGAACCACTGACCCACAAGAAGCTACTGGCAAGCTTTCTCAGTACCCACAATAGCTGAATCCGAGACTCAAACCCACGTAGACAGAGGTGAGATGGCAGTGATCTGTAACGGAGAGCACTTTAGACCACCTGAGGCCCTTGATCCTTTAGATAACACTAGGGCGAAAAAATAATACCCCAACAAAATTTTTAGCAGTTAACTAAATTTTTGATCGAAATTCTTTTGTTAAAATAAGACAAACATATATACCTTCGGAAGCAACATACACACATAAAACACCTTTTATTTTTGGGGGAAAAAGGGGGGGAGGCATCTGTCTGGTGCCCCCCCCCCCATGATTTTATAAGGTGAAGCCAATAACCTAGGACATATGGATCATATCACCAGTCAACATTTACAATCAGAGCAAGAATTTTAAACATTCAAAGGTCATTATAAGATCATTTGCATACATAAATATAACAATATGTTATGGCAGAATACAATGACTATCCTGATATGTACAAATCTGTAAAAGGGAAAAAAGTAATACCCCATATACTCACTTATACGTTGAGTCAAACTGCCAACAACAAAGATCCCAATCTTCCATTGCATAATGCGCCTGCAGACCAGGGTCTATGTTGTTTGTTCTACTGATTATTCCTAACAAACTACACAGACCCAGATATGCCAGTGCATTATGTGACAACCGATCTGGGTCTGTGTAGTTTGCAGTTGGACTAATAAGCAGGTACATATGGTAAATGATTATGAAGCAGGAGAAATTTCCACTTCCATAAAAATTGCACAATGTTTATTAAATTCATTATTAAATTAACAAATTTGGCAAGATGGAGAATTCTGCAATTATCAGTAGCAAATAAGGTTTGTAATTTTGGAATATGGGGTTTTCAGTAATAGAACAGTTTGAAAAAGATACATTTTTGTGAAATTTGGGACAAATTAATACATAATGGTATTCATATCTGATACCATTTTTATCATAATGACTACATCTTTATTCTTCAAACAATGTACTGTCCCAATGACCTGTCAACGGGAAGTCTGACTGGAAGTCTTAAAGTTTAAGATGGTAAATGCATGGATCCAAGGTAACTGTAATAAGTAGTTTTCTGCATTTATGTAACAATGGAAAAATGTATCCCTTAGGACACATGTGTCAAACTCAAGGCCCGCGGGCCACATCAGGCCCGCCATACAATTATATCCGTCCTGAGAGAGAATTTTAGGCAAAAATATTTTTTAATGGCCCTGTGATATAAAGTACAAATCAAATTCCCTAATTAGCAGCCTTGCCAAACATCCAGCTCTGACAAATTGGCATAAGAGCGAAAATGGGTATGCCAATGATTTTTTATTATTAAAACTTTTTTCTGTTTTAATTTATATTAATGTTTAAAAAAGGTTTAATTTTCTGCTTATTGAATGTTTATCCTGTTCGACCTGCAACTTACGTGTGATTTGAGTTTTGGCCCGCTAAGCGATTGAGTTTGACACCCCTGCCTTAGGAGGGCCGGATTACTGACAGTTGCCATTTCTGCATATAAAATTTTTTTTATAACCTCTGTTATCATGTGTTTTATTTCTTTTGGATTATTAATAAATTCATATATAGGAGGTCTGGTCTCCCAACAAATATCATCATTCCTTAGGCTCTTCATCCATTTGTAAGCATTAGCATTGGTCTCATTAAAAAATATTTCATAGGTACAGGGATAGCTTAGTCTGTACTTGAAACCTGGCATCTTTGCTAGCCAAGGTTCTGATAGGATAACCCTATCTACACCTTGGCAGATCAAAAATAATATATTAGTGCTTTAGCCAAGCAACATTTTTTGGATTTGATGAGTTGCTTCCCTTAGTATGTAATGCCAACTAACCACTGTTGCATGGTGCATTGTACATAGGCCAAAAATTGTGGAGGCAATTGACCTAAAAAGGATACTTTGTAAGTTTAACATCGAAAGTATTACTAAGGACCAGAGGGAAGCCATTATAGGTCTATCTGAGTGAAAAGTATTTGTGCAAACACTGACCATCAGTGGAAAATTGCTTTTTTATCAGTCCATTCAAGCTGTGTGCTCCCCTTGTCTCAATCATGTAGGAACAGTGTTCAAATATGAACAACTTAATTTTGATTGGATGTATTGGCTTGCTGCCACATCCAATGAAATTCACAGACTTAAAGCACAGAAATATCTACTCAATACACCAAGGTGTAGATAGGGCTATCACATCAGAATCTTGTGTAGCAAAGATGGAAAACTGGTTGTTGAATAGTCAACCTTGAGACAGGGAAACCACTTTGATAATCCTGATTATCATATGGATTAAATAAAGGTGTTGTCAATAGGCAGCAATAAAACAGCTGACATGCTATACAGCTAGTCAAGCAGATCAGATCATTAAACAATTCAAGCTGTGATCTTGCTAAAGGTAATGATAAAGGAAAACAACCTTTCATCGTGTTTTAACATAGCTTTTACAATTTTTTAGTCATATTGCTATGATGTCTGCAGCATGGCAGTTCATAGTGATGTCTAGCACAGGGGCATCATGCCGCAGATATGTGGCATCATGTCCCACCCAGTCACATTATCATGACACCAGGCATACCAGCACTAACAATAACCTCTTAATGCTGGGCACTAGGCGAGGCAGCTACAAGAACCATTTTATAAGTCTTTGTTATGACTCGGCCAGGGTTCGACCCCAGAACATCCTGCATCCAAGGTTGATGTTCTAACCATTAGGCTACCCTGCATCTTGAGACAGTAAAATTAAAAAATGAATCAGTGTTACATCAAGCTGACATGTGTCTGGGCTTCTTTTATATTTATAGTTATACATGTATTTAACACTGGAGAATGTACTAAAGGAGACAAATCAGCCATGTACATCCATTCCTATTCTCACTAAAGTGGATCAACTTTAGTGGCATCAAGTGTTTAAATATGTACACTGGTTATTATCTTTTCTTTCCCATTTCCAGTAAACTGAACTGGCTTATGTCCAGCGATGCAATGTATGCCTCGAACAGTGAAGTACCATTTGTCAATACCTGACTGGGATCATAAATCTCTGCCGGCAGTCCATTAACAACCAGCAGTAGCAGCTCACGCAGGGTGGAAGTGTCTTGAGCTGATCTTTGTTTTGCTTTAATTCTGTTTACAAAACTGAACCATCTCTCACACGATGTAGCTGAGACAGCAACACAAGCTGTGGCTTCTAGAAACTTTTAATTATTTACAATTTTTTAAAAATAGCTATATTAAATATCGCTGTAAATAATAATTAATAATCCAAATACAGGATATCCAGCGAAGTGGGGGATGAATAAAAAACACTGTGAACACAAAATAGAAAAGAACTTAAAACAAAGCATGTGTAAAGTAACACAAGGCACATGATACCCACATGATGTCGTCTACATCAAAACTCAATTTTTGTATTGTTCAATTAGTACAGTACTGATATTGTGATTTCATTGGAAGTAATACTGAAAACTTCTTATCATCCTTGAGGAAATCTCTAAGTGTCAGTTCAAGAATTCTCTGAAACTCACTTGCCCACAGTGGTCCGTATCTGTCAGTGTATCCCTCAGGGGTGCAAGACTGAGAGTCAAAAATCTCCTTGGTGTCAAAACTGGGGGTCAGACTGAGTAAAAAACAAACTTTGGTACCAAAACTTGGGGTCAAATTAAAAATGTGGGGGTCTCTGAAGCGCAAATGAGGGTAAAGGGAAACATTGTCTGTGAAATCAAGCTCTTTATTAAATATTCATTTCGCTTGGCTGCCTTGTTATCTTCAATCAGTTATGAAAGAGTCGGTTAATTTAAGGTAGTTTATGTTAATACACAATAACATTTATAAGTGTTCGACTGATCAAATGAAGTGAGTTCACCCAACATACGACCAGGGCTGCTAGATTTTAAGTTTGTAGATTTTCGTACCTTTTAAACTTTTCTTTTATTCCACCTCCTTTATTTGATTCAAAAGACATAATTAACGTGGTAATACAAAGGAGGCCAGGTTTTAATTCAGTGCAACAATACAACAAATGCTTCCAGAAGTCAGTTATCAAAACACAGGCGGCAATTAATTAGGTTTTCAGAGAAACGCTCGCTGACATAGCTGTTACGGTAGATTGACGCATTTTACATTTAATTACAAGAGGACACATTGCATTTAGGACAATTACACTTAAAAGGAACTAAAATATAGAACTAGAACACAAATTTCAATTGATAAAATAATAGTGACATTTTCATTGATGGAAATTTCCTTACATACTTTTAATTGCAGAATGTCATTTGGAAAGAAAATGTAAAAAAATTCTATGACCTATATTTAAATTTGATATTTCAAAAAGTTGATTAAAATTTCCAGGTCCTATCTACCGTTTTCGATGATAAAACTACCAATTTTGACCATGATTTTCTTCAAGTTCAACAAATAGGGATCAATTTTTTGGTTATTTTCTGGTTTAAAAAAAGGGAGCCATGCCTGGCACCACATTATAAGTGGGTTTGCAAGTTATCAGGGAGTGGTGTACCTATAACTTAAGTTCAAGTATTGGTATTCAGCAATACAAATTTCTGAACCAGTCTAATTCGGCACCATAAAAATATAGGGCAATGATTGCAATATTTGGGGTTTTAGTTAAGAGATCACTTCAAGTCTTTTGAATGAAAATATGGTTTATCTTTCAGATTTTCTGAGACAAATTTGTATATAATTTCAGTGGTAGATTCTGTTGTCAAAGTCAGTCTACATGCTATGAAACAATATCAATGTTAGAACTCTGTGATGCTCAACAACAAAGTTTCCATTTGAATTTATCATAAACAGCATTACATGTACACAATGAATAGACTCTCACAGTTTTACAAACAGAAAGAAAAATGAACCTCAGAAATTAACTGATAATTTTCAATGATAAACAAATAATCCAGACAGAAAAGTAATTTACTTTTTTTTACCCAGATATTTGTGTCAATGATAGTATGCATTATTTCTTGGTGTCCAGATATTTGGCTCAAAGACAGTATCCATATTGTTTTCATGTCCCAATACATGTAATTGGGTCAATGATAGTATGCATTATTTCTTGGTGTCCAGATATTTGGCTCAAAGACAGTATCCATATTGTTTTCATGTCCCAATACATGTAATTGGGTCAATGATAGTATGCATTATTTCTTGGTGTCCAGATATTTGGCTCAAAGACAGTATCCATATTGTTTTCATGTCCCAATACATGTAATTGGGTCAATGATAGTATGCATTATTTCTTGGTGTCCAGATATTTGGCTCAAAGACAGTATCCATATTGTTTTCATGTCCCAATACATGTAATTGGGTCAATGATAGTATGCATTATTTCTTGGTGTCCAGATATTTGGCTCAAAGACAGTATCCATATTGTTTTCATGTCCCAATACATGTATTTGGGTCAACGACAGTATGCAATATTTCTTAGTGTCCAGATATTTGGGTCAATACATTATTTTTGGCATTTCTAACTTTGCTTTTTTTAAAATCAAAATTCTAATCCTTGCTATAAAAAAAAAATACAAACAAGAGGCCCATGTGAGCTTGATGGTGTTCACCTCATTTACATAACTTGAAGATTTTAATAACACTGTAATAACATAACTATGCATACCATCTGCAAACTTCAAATCATGTCAATTTTACCTTTATCCACTATAACCTGAAAAAAATAATCCTTTCTGAGGATAAATACATATTTAGTATAAATAGTTTATTGCTCATGAACTCATCAGACATGTAAATCTATGCACCAAGTTTTACTGAAATATTGTCTCTGGATAGAGAGAAACAGGCTCAGCCAATCAGGCGCAAGATACCTCATTAATATGCATAGATCTTGCTTATTATAAAACCTGTTAAAGATAATTATAATACATGTACAAGCGTATTTACATAGTAGAGTGAAATCTGATTGGAATTCAGTCTCCAAAGTGGTTAAAAATTTAGACAATCAGTTGCCAGATCGCATCATTAATATGTGTGGATTTAGCTCAAAGCCATAATTAACCTGGATCTTGATTATACTGGTCTATTTACTAAGCTTGATCAAACTCCCATAAAAAAGTACAGTCTCAATAGTTGTTTAAAATAACAAAACAAAAACAAATGCAAGATCACCTCATAAATATGCATTGTTAAAAATCTAATAATAAAAATGGCTTCTAGAGCAGTAACAAACTCTTGGCCCTTCCCTGTGACTGTCAATCAAGTATTACAAACTGGGCATTCCTATGGCATGCTGACCAATCAAATGACCAAGTTAGATATGAATGTTTACCTAATGCATTTTGTCCCTCTGCATGTGAGATGGGTTAAGCAGTCTGCCTGGAACCATGTAGATTAACTACACCTGGCATGCACCATGCAAATTCTTAATGACATTAACATATCTCCACCATTTCATGAAAAGTTTTATCTTATTAAAAGGGCTTTTGTAAATCACAATGATTTTTTAATTTTCTTTTTTAGGAGCAAAGCTTTGATTTATGAGAATTTTAGAGAATTAACTCTAATAATTAGTAGTTGAATAATTTTCCACAAACCAAAGAGGGGAATTTTAACAGCATTGCTCAGCTGGGCACAAAACCCAATACCACAGTCAACCAATAAACAGTAAAACTGTATTATCTGTTTAGCACTGTTTTTAAAAAAAATCACAATTGCATGTACAGCTAGATTTCTATCCAGATTATTAAGTAAGTCCCAACTTGTGTTACATTATGAACATCAGGATGTGAGAGTTGACACCTGTTTTTGAAATCTGACAAAAAAATATTCATGAGAACTACATAACATTCACGTATATTTTGAGGTCTGATGTCTTTTGTTGAGGTTTTCCATATGCATTGATATGTAATGTGTAAATACACTACCTTTGGGTTCACAATGACTGTATGTTACTTCATATGGAATCTGCACATCTAGTCCTACCTGTAAGACCCAACACTGATATTTATGTTGTGCGCGTCAACAAAATCAAAATGTGCTATGTCTTACATGTAGGACTACTGCACATCACAAATGACTGAAGCAGACTTTATTACATTCCATCTTGAGCTGTACTCCAATTGCAACTGATTATATCAAGAAAGGAATGGTGTTTTCGTTATGTTTTACGAGCACAGCTTATTACCAAAACTTGGGACTAAAACATCATCTCACCTGCCCCACTCTTCCTTCCCAAAAGATGTTAGTTATAAGAGAAAGGCAATGACAATGACAATGACAGAAAAGATATAACCTAACTTGATCAGTTGTATCAAAATGAACAAGAGGCTCTAGTGGGCCCAAGGATTACTCCCCTTGCCATGTTCTACATGAAAGACAAATGGACTGGCAGCTAGCCAATAAATCTGGGTAACCCTAACATGATGCTTTCTGACATTCAAGTCTTTATCTAAAAAAATGTTGCCAGTAATGAAAGTCATACTGGGTGATGGATTGGCATCTTTTATTCAGACCTGAAAGGATATTTCCAGAATATGGTCAACTTGTATTAACAGGTTTATGAGAAATTGGGTTTATGAGAAATTGCCTCAAGTTGTTTCCCACTTTCCAACCATGGAAGTCAATGACTTTCAAAGACATAATATTATTACTCAGTGCCATTATACATTAATATCCATCAAAACAGGAATGGTCTTCAGGTTACAAAAAGAAGCAGCTGAGAAAAGCTTTCCTGCAGTCACCTGTTTCTAAAAGGAAGATTTCATACACTGACTTCAAATATTACATAAATTGAAATGTTCTATATATGGTAAAACCTGCCTTGAGGGAAAATACCTTCTACCAGTAAAGGAACCCCAGGTCGCAATGTGATCTAAGGCGCTTGCCTTTACAGATCACTTGCATATTTCAAATAGGCTTGTACAAGCCTGAGTCTTGGTTCATCCAACATGAGTATGTGGAAAAGCTTGCAAATACCTTCTTGTAGGTCTGTGGTTCTTCACAGGTCCTTCCTCCACTGGCTGCCAAATTTATCCTACCACATGCTGGAAACTTGTGTTAAATCCCCCCAAAACAAATAAATCTACCAATAATAATCGGTCACTAATGACAGATGGTCCCTTATAATAGTCTGCAGGATGGCCAGCTTTTATGGTCAAAATCTGACAGGATTTAAGCAGGACAAAATAACCATAATTATTGTGTTCTTTATTTATAGTTCTTCTTAAAAATATTACTTTCTTTCATATTAATTACTTTTATGTTTAGCCAATTAGCATAAAGTCAAATGAATTTTAAAGTTAACCAAAAGGTAACACTTACTTATCCTGTACATGAACTCTAAAGTTAGCTCTGATGCTACACTGGCAATAAACAGCTATAAACCTAAGTCGTCCATGCCTTGGATAATAAATGGAACAAACAGATTAAAATATACACTAATTTGAACTGCTGATGAAATCTCTGTCCCTGGAATGTTTTATCTTGTGTTTTAATAACAGTAACATCAACAAAGAATATAAACCTTTACAATAACTTTACAATGAATTCATCCTGAAAATGCAAAATCTTAACGAGAAAAAAAGATTAAGACCACATTCACCTGGGTCATTTCGTAAGGTTAACTCCATAGCAAATCGATTTAAGGCAGTACCAGTTAGATGACAGTGAAAGCAGGGTGAAATCTCTTTTTATGACATTTTTGGCAGTCAGTTAACAACAGATAAACATGCAATACAAACCCGTTTACTGATTACGTGTGCCCATAATTGCTAATTCTCTAAAAGGGAGTTGTGATGGCTAAGTTGGAAGAGTGTCATTCTCATAATCAAAAGGTCATGGGTTTCATACCCACCCAGGACAGCCAGGGTTGGCTCTGTCACTGCATCCTTGGGAATGGCACTGCCAGGGTGGCTCTCTCAGCATGTCCTTGGGAATGACACTGCCAGGGTTGGCTCTCTCAGTGTAATTGAGAATGGTACTGCCAGGGTGGCTCTCTAAGTGTGTCCTTGAGAATGGCACTGCCAGGGTGGCTCTCTGTGTAATTGAGGATGGTACTGACAGGGTGGTTCGCTCAGTGTGTCCTTGGGAATGGTGCTACCAGGGTTGCTCTCTCAGTGTGTCCTTGAGAATGGTACTGCCAGGGTGGTTCTCTCAGTGTGTCTTTGGGAATGGTACTGCCAGGGTGGCTCTCTCAGTGTGTCCTTGGGAATGGCACTGCCAGGGTGGCTCTCTAAGTGTGTCCTCTGGAATTAGCTCTCTAAGTGTGTCTTTGGTAATGGCACTTAAGTCCTATTTCTTCTCCATTATATAACCAAATTATGTATTATAAGTGTCATTATCTCCTCCATTTAATCCTTTAACTACAGTCTGGTTAAGTGCAATAGGGATTATTATGACCATGGTACTATAATGGCAGTTTGACAAGTACATACATCAGATATATCATCAGAATACAACTTTACCTTAATGTTAATTCTTTAAAAGGGAGCCATGTAGCTCAGTTGATCTTGTGCTGGATTTATAATCCAAGAGTTATAGGTTCAATACTGATGCAGGTCTGCCTGGGTCAGCAGCCTCGGTGTGTCACTTAGCTTTGTACTTTGCAAAACATGTGGAATGAAAACTCAGCAAACAAGCTTCCAGAAAATAAAACCCATCACTGGAAGAACAAACCACAGACACAGGGTTGTGCTGTGTCAATAACATATACAACACACACACCTCACACATGCATACCTCCTGAAGGGCAAATATCAATCAGAATATAGGTCCACCAACAGCAGAACACATTCTTGTTGCATACTTATCTACTTCTAGACTTGGAAACAGCAGAAGTTCTTTGATGTGAAATCAGTTAGGGAACTGAATAAAACTGTACCACCTGAGAATATCATGGACTTTGCAAGGGAATGCAGTTGATATAAAATATTTGGGTACAATATTTTAAGAGTATATCTGTTACCACTATCTTTTATCTTATATACGTTTTGCAAATTTAAATATCTTTGACTTTTTAGAGTATCTTCATGTTTACACTTTTGTAGACCGCTCCGGTGGCCTGGTGGTTAGAGCATCTGCCTCGGATGCAGGAGGTCGTGGGTTCGATCCCTGGCTGACTCAAACCAAAGACTTACAAAAATGGTACTAACAGCTGCCTCGCTTGGCGCCCAACATTAAGAGGTTAGTGTTAGGACTGGTCGGCCTGGTGTCAGGATAATGTGACTGGGTATAACATCATGCTACATGTCTGCGGCATGATGATCCAGTGTTAGACAGCACCATAAAGTGCCACACTGCAGACATCATAGCGATATGACTGAAAAATTGTTAAAGGTACGTTAAAAATCCAAATTACACACACACATACACTTTTGTAGAGTATCTTCATGTTTACACTTATTTGAATGTGGTTTCTTACTACAGTTTATATTGCAATTCTTTCTATTTACATTTTGAAAACCTTTTTTTTGTTGCACTATATACATGTAGCCAGCATTGTGACAATATGCTATTGAGCTGTAATATATGTACATACAAAGCAATTGACAGATGCACAAACAGGCTGATTGACAAATAAATTGTTGCACTGACAAATGAATGGACATTAATAATAAATTAGCAATATATCTGCAAAGGAGCAGATATAAAAGGTACATTAGGCTGCCGAGCATGTCAAGAGTATTAATTGATATCCCTCTAATAGTGAAAATATCATATTCTTACATATCTGACAAAATCTACTCAAGTTTGTTCCGCATAACATCACAAATGATAATCACATCTGTAGCTCAATGAATTTTCAGGTCAGCATTATTAAATGTAGCTAGAAGTAACTTATTCATTTTGTGCAAAATAGGGTAGACTGTTTTAATATCACATTTTTTTCATGCCACCATAACCTGTGGATTTGCTAATTAAGGAGTGATGATCTTTCCTACTCTGCTAAATTGGGCATATTGTGTGTGTGTGATTTGGATTTTTAACGTAGCTTTAACAATTGTTCAGTCATATCTCTATGATGTCTGCAGTGTGGCAAATTATAGTGATGTCTAGCACTGGCACAACATGCCCCAGACACGTAGCATGATGTCCCACCCAGTCACATTATCCTGACACCAGGCCGACCAGTCCTAACACTAACTCTTAATGACGAGCGCCAAGTGAGGCAGCTGTTAGTACCATTTTTGTAAGTCTTTGGTATGACTCACCAGGGATCGAACCCACGACCTCCTGTATCTATGGCGGATGCTCTAACCACTAGGCCACTGGAACGGTTGGACATATTGTAGTTGCCTCTTTTTGATTTCTCTGCAGGATAAAAAACTGACTCTTCCAGAACTGGGGACAAACATGGCAGATTAAATGCAGCCCAGACTTTTTCAGCATCTACTGAATGAATGGTGTTGCAGTGTATGTGAATATAAATTATGTTTACATCATTTGTGCACAAAACAAATTTGGTAATTTTTTATCAAAATTTTGTGAAAATGACATAAAAATTCAATGAGAAGCAGGCTGATATCATTTGAGATGCTGTGCAGAATGAACTACAACACTTTAACCAAATATAACATTTCTTTCCCTTCAAAAATGAAGTTGCATGTGTTTCAGAAATACATGACAATTGTAATGTACCAGTTTGTTAGGAGTAATCAGTAGAATAAATAATATAAACCCTGAAATTATGTGAACTTAGATACCAATGCAGATCTGGGAATGTGTTGTTTGGTTACACTAGATTTATAAGTGAGCATATATGGTATTTCTGTATGGGGGGGGGGTGACCTCTATATTTCTAAAGTTTTCCCTGTGTGTTACTATTTAACATTTAGCGACATATCACTGATACTGTATACCTGAAAATAAACTGTTGTGCATTTGCCAGCTAAATCAAGACACCCAAACACTGTAAACTAACTGTAAAATCATAACCAGGCAACTAAATGCATAAATCAGATATTTTATAATTAACATGAAACATACAAACTGACCATAATGTATAGCATACAAAAATAGGTGATGGAAAACAAAGCAATTAAGGTTCGTCTTTAAATTGAAAAGGGTGGGAGGCAGAATTCCCTCTCCATTTGAAAAACACAAGGAATTGCCTGCATACAGAAGATAATACATAAAAAATGCAGGGCTTTAAAATATGATCTGATCCCATATATTTGGTTCATTTTCATACCATATATATATATATATATATATATATATATATATATATATATATATATATATATATATATATATATATATATACATACATATATATATATATATATATATATATATATATATATATATATATATATATATATATATATATATATATTGCTTGTAAGTTGAGTGAAACTGCCAACAGACATCCTGATCTGCCATACCATAATGTGCCTGCTGATTAGGGTCTGTGATTTTTTTCAACTGACTACTCCTAAATAACTGTACAGAGAGATCTGCTGGCGCATGTGATGGCAGATCTAGGTCTGTGCAGTTTGCAGGTGGACTCATCTTATAAGCGAGTACATACGGTATGTGACCCTTACAAATAAACAAGAACCCTGTAATTTGCATATTCTAGGTCATACAATGATCAATGGATTATGCTCATCATCAAAAATATTAAAATGGCCAACATTTTATGCATTAAAGATGTCTTCATGAAGCATCAATACTAAAATATCGTAGCTTAGAATAAAATAACTTCAAAAATATTGTCAATAATTTGATTTAAAATGTCTAGAACACCAAAAAACCTAACTCTGACACCCTCTTAAATGCAAAACTGATGGTGCATGACTGGAAAGCAAATCTTAGCCAGCATTTAATCAGATTAGAAGCTTTGCCAGCTACATTAAAAAAATACATTTCCTGAAAATAACTGTTGGCATAATACATTTTGATCAATCAAAAAGCATTTTGTTTTGACATGCAATATCCTGTTTGCACAAATTGTATATACTCACAATTATTGAATTCCTGTGATGTGAATCCAATAGCACCAAGAATAATCAATTCTGAGACTGGGCCTAAGATACTTCAATTCTCTGCTCATATCACTGTAGCATACAGACAGATCCTCATTGACTGGTTCTAAGGGCATATTAGTCTGCCAAGTAATGGGTGCAGAAATTTACAAAACCTTGGGCAGCCAGCCAAAATATCTGGGGCTAATTTACTAGCAGGCTGTTTGAACCTGGGATGCTCTAACTCCCAGCTCCAAGGATAAAGTTATGCCAAAATAAATGTCTGGTACTAACATCTAAGAAATAAATGAAACCAATTACATTTCAGTCAATCCAATGTATTTTTATACACAGTACAAGGTGGTGCTAATAGACCTATCAAGGAAATGTACCATCTTCTTGCAGATAACATTTTTGGAAATCCCGTCCTCCAGCACCATGAAATAAATTTGGCTGGTACATCTGATACAGCAATATTTTAGAAGCTATGCAATGGCATGCATTATAGATAAAGACTGAAACAGAGTATATATCCAAAACCTGTATTTTCTCCCCCTGCTGCCTGACATTTTATGAGTGACCTTTATTGGAACAGCTACAGTAACCAGAGGCTGAATTAGAGAAGTATGCCACTGATATATTTCTATGGCAACCACAAACTTTGCTCTTTATTAGTATTTTTATGACTGCTCCACAAGAATGCTATGCAGACAGTCAAAAGTTAAGCTGCTGTAGATTGGGGGAGGGGGTCTATTTCCTTGATGCTGGTTTCATTGATGAATAACTGACAGGTTTTATCATTTTTGCAAAAATGCCACACTATACGGAAATGATACAATATCAAGACTATATAGGGATTCTATCTATTTGCATACTGCCATGAATGGTCTTCAATGGAGGGAGATCTAAACACAAATAATTACTTGTGCATCCATGGAATGTGTATTAAATTTTTGTGGAAAAGAAGACTTTGTAAAATTTTACAATTTACAACAAGATGATTTAAAAAATCAAGAACTTTAAATAATTTAGTAGCTTCACAGAAATGCTTAATACAATGTGGCAGGTTATTCACATTTATACATCCCTCTAAACTTTCTTATATTTAGATGTTCTTGCCACAAAATTAATACTGAGACAGGTAGATATTAAGATATTTTTATAACTTCTATTATAGAAATAATCTAACATTACTTTATGACAAGCACCAAGCATTTTATATATTTTTTAAGTTGCAAAGTTATTATATAAATGAATATTATGATAATATTTGTGTACCCATCCATCCATCTTCAGAAAATTTATAACGATTTCATCTGAACAGGTCCACAGTTTATATAAGATTCATTAGCAAGAATAAAACCTGTAATTAATGTCTGTTGTTGTTGTTGTTGTTGTAGGGTTTAACGCCATTTTTCAGCACACGATATGCTATACATGGCAGCCAGTATTAATGGTGGAGGAAGGACCTGGGAAAACCCCGGAAAGAACCACCAACCCACGAGAAGCTACTGGCAAGCTTTCTCACATACCCACATTAGCCGAATCCGAGACTCGAACCCACGCAGACAGAGGTGAGATGGCAGTGATCCGTAACGGAGAGCGCTTTAGACCACTCGGCCACACGAGGCCCCAATTAATGTCTGATAATCATAAAAGTGTGTTGGACTTCAACATAATGACGATATTTTGTATGTAATAAGATGGTAACCAAAATTACTAAAATAAAGAATAGAAAGTAGGAATTTAAATGACATTGTAACCACCTTTTCGGTTATGTAACACAGTCAGTCTGTTTGGCTATACAGCAATTTTACTCATGAGGAACATCTTCAGTTATCTCTACATACTGAAACTTAGCTGCCATTATTTAAAACACTGTCCACGCAATTTTTAAGCATGAGGTCTTAACATGTAGTGTCACACCTGCATAATTCATAACCTGCTCAATTCTCAAATATTTATTTTCATGTACAAGGTCATGTAACTTTAAACAGCATTAAAAGATGACTTCAAATGACTGAAATGCATCAAATGTCTTAGTGACCAATTCTTGGTATATTTTTGTTGTTGCTGTTGTAGGGTTTAATGCCATTTTTCAGCACACGATAGGCTATACATGGCGGCCAGTATTAATGGTGGAGGAAGAACCCGGAAAAACCCCGGAAAGAACCACCGACCCACAAGAAGTTACTGGCAAGCTTTCTCACATACCCACATTAGCCAAACCCGAGACTCGAACCCACGCATACAGAGGTGAGATGGCAGTGATCCGTAACAGAGATCGCTTTAGACCACTCGGGGCCCCATGTATATTTGTAGAAAACCATCTACTTTGGTCTATTCACATTAAACAAGTTTCAAAAAAGGCTGATTCTTGTCTATGACTGCTTAAGAAAATCAAAACATACATTCCATTTTAGTACAGGGTTATTTTTGTATGTTATTTCAGCCATATCTGGACTACTGTAATGCAATTTGGTGTAAAACATCTAATTTAAAGATAAAACTTTTAAGACTCCAAAACAGGGCATGCCATTTAATTCTAGATCAATATATAGACAATTTCCAGGAATGAATAACATTAAATTTTTACCAATACATGAAAGAACATTTCCTTGAAAGGACACATTTATGTATAAAGTATCCAGAAAAACCACTCCTGTTTACCAGAAAAAGCATCTTTCACCAAAGAGATGCTGATGGCATTCCAAATTTAAGGTCTGTTAGCAGTAAAAATTATATAATACAAGTGCCTAAGAAGAAATTATTCAGTATACTGGTTCTCTGGTATGAAACATTATTGCCAGTGACAAAAGGCAGGGTCACAACATTTCTTCTTTTCATAATCAAGGTCTTAAATGGATGAATCTTTAAACAACAGTACAGTTCTAATAAAATATAAATCTCTCTACTTTTGTCTCTTTACACATCTTTTTCACAGCTGAATTTTTCAATGCTGGATATTTTGTATTTTATATATGTTCATATTTTATATATGTTTATATTTTATATATGTTTATATTTAATAAATGTTTATATTTTCATGGATGCTTGTGCATATCTTCTGTACTTGATGATTTTTAGAAATCACTTTTTTCTCTAGTGTCCAGTCAAGTTTATCACATCATATTGTATATTCTTTACAGCTAGAAGACTTCAAGGTAGATTATTTCTGTAACTAATTGAATTACCTTCTCTAAATAAGTCATCATTATTATTATTATTATTATTATTATTCTTTTTTCTGAGGTGTGGCTCTGAGTGAATGTTATCATAATGATCAAATACTATCATTTAAAACAAGCTTGGAACACCTGGAACTTGATCAAATAGCATAGTTTATACTGATCAAACATGGACTGATACAACATGGACTGCGCACTGCAGAAGCAATGTTGACAACTTGGACTTAATGCTAAAATTAAAATGTTTTACATAATCTTTATGCATTAAATAGTTATGCGTGTGCTTTCAGTCAAGCTGCCTTCACAAAATATGCAAAAGCTCCTGCTTATCTACAGCTTTACATTGTCACATGTGGTCACAATTGGAAATAATTTTTGTTGTTCTTGTTATAGGATTGTATGCTATTTTTCAGCACAAGATAGACTATTCATGGTGGCAAGCATAAATAGTGGAGGAAGAACCCAGGAAAATCCCGGAAAGAACCACCGACCCACGAGAAGCAACCAGCAAGCTGTCTCACATACCCACATTGGCTGAGCCCAAGACTCGAACCCATGCTGACTGAGGTGAGATGGCAGTGATCTATAATGGTGAGCACTTTAGACCACTCAGCCACTTGGGGCCCCCGGAACTGTTTAAATGCACTGTTCTTTTGATAACTTAAACAATGATAACTTGTGAACCCGCTTAAAATGCAGTGTCTGGTGTGGATCATGTTTCATTTTAAAGAAAATAAAACTAGCCCATGTGCTGAATGTAAAGAAAATTGCAATCAGAATTGGTAAATGAAACCTTGATATATCGCTTGTTTTCAAAAATAGCAGTAAGTGCCCAAAAATTTACAATAAACATTGTAAATTTGCAAGTTTTAATAAGAAATCACATATTTTGTTAGATTTTATTGGAAAAATATTTTTTTTTACACCATAAATAATAATACATGTATATGACAAAACAGCCATCAATGAAAAATTCTGGTATATGCTAACAGGTGGCAACATAGGAATGAAATAGACACCAATTAAACGTCTTCACTGGTAAAATTGAAGTATAATCATGGCATGTTCTTTTCTATTAAAACATTAAAAGAGTCAATTGACGATTATATCAAAACCCACAAGCACTTCTGTAATAACCTAATTTAGTGCCAGCTGTGTTTTGATCTACAACAAGCTGAAAAACTAGTCTTCTTACTGTGGGTTTCTTCTTGTAAAAGAAAATTAGACGATAAGGGAAACTGACGTCTCCTCAATCCTCTATAAAAACATTTGGCTCAATTCCAGACTTCACTGGTCTATATTATGCAAAAAATACAAAGATTTTCATGTGTGCACTTTGAACATGTGAGGTAGTCAGGGTGAGAGTCAAAACAGCCTTTCTTGTGGCCAGACTTTCCCACAGACTGCCCTGACATTGTTCTCTGAAATAAAAGTTATCTGAAAGAGAACAATAATAATGACAATAAATACTGTATTGTGTTTACACGTGACAAGTGCTCTAAAACTTCAACTGTGACTTTTGTCTTGAAAACTCACTTTAGTTAAATAAAACTGCATACTGCCCTAAGTACACTTTTATATGCATGACTATAACCTAATTTGCAGGACTTCTCACAAATCACTAATCTCCAATGCGTAAATTATACATATTGTGTTTGATTCTCACATTCACTTACCCTGGCAGTATCTCTGTGAATGTAACACTAGAGAAATGAATATCTGGTTTAAATTCGCAGTAAGCAGCCGACATTTAAAATAAGGAACAGGAAGTAAAAAGGCATGATAAAAGGTTCATCTCAATTACTCCCTCTCTCTCATATAAAAGCACAAACTACATCCACTGACTTGGATAAAATCCTATCACATGACTACTAATTTGGATAAGATGCAAGAATAATGAATATGATGATAAGATACCATTACTATCAAATATAATACAAATATGTAAGCAATTCTACACATTCTACTGGTTCACCATGCTTTCAGTCCAATTCTGTCAGAGGCACCTAATTGAATACTGACAATCAGGTAGATACTCCTATGTCCTCAAAGTCAGATCCTTTTTCTTTCTGCACATGATCACTTCTCAACAATAATGCATTTTGAACACTGTTTCCAATAAAACTTTGAGAACATTTTTAAAAACATTATTAAACAAAATACCGTATATACCTTAACTGTTAACATTTTGGTTAAATTTTCTAGCTGCTACATTATGATTTGGAATGCTGCCAGAAGTGGGCAGCCAGTTGACTGCTCATACGTGTCAGTTTTTATGATTTTTCACAAATGTAACCATTTCAGTCACAACTCAGTGCTGTTTTTCTTTACAATAACATTTGTCATTCAAAGGGATTTTAGTCATAACAGAAATATTTCCAATGACAGTATGAAAACAAGGAATGCATTTTTAAAAAAGTGGGAAAGTATGCATGAGATTTTTAAAATTATTATGATAATATAAAAACATATAAATTTATACTTCTAGTTTTACTTGTTTGTACAAACCGATTTGACCTCAGCAATACGTGAATGATAATGCTTGAGGAATAATCAGGAGAGAGTCTACCCTATGACAAAATGGTCAAACATGAACTTAATCAGTGCAATATGAATTCAGTATGTTGGGTTTTTTTTCACTGCTTTTACTGTATCTGCTTCTTATGAAAAACATCTTATTTTTTTTGTGCAATTTGGCAAAGCTTGGGCCAGATGAACTTTGTACCTGAGCCAACAAATCCATGCATAGGGATACAGTTAAACTAAAACTACCAATGATACAGTGAAATAGTGATACAATTATCTTTCCTATTCAAAAAACGTGTTTTTAAATATTATTTTATCTGGAGGACTGTATATCCAGAGAAACTCCTTCTTTCCAAGAAAGTCTTAGTTGTTTTAGTACCAATGAAAACTAATTTAGCGTAAAACCTAGAAGCTGTTTCAGCAACAGGTATTGTGACTCATCCTGCAGTAAATGTAATTTTAACATGAGGACTAAGAGCTTTGTTGTTGTTGTTGTGGGGTTTAATGCCATTTTTCAGCACACGATAGGCTATACATGGCGGCCAGTATTAATGGTGGAGGAAGAACCCGGGAAAACCCCGGGAAGAACCACCGACCCACGAGAAGCTACTGGCAAGCTTTCTCACATACCCACATTGGCCAAATCCTAGACTCGAGCCCACGCAGACAGAGGTGAGATGGCAGTGATCCATAACAGAAAGCGCTTTAGACCACTCGGTCACTCTGGGCCCCGACTAAGAGCTGACATCTGCCTAATAGATATCTGCATTAGTTGGCCAAGAAATGTGAGTCAATGGGATGCTCCTGTTGGAATTTCTTCCAAAGCTTTTAACTGCATGTTATGAAACAAGTTGTAAAGGTTTCTCTGTATTTGGTATCTGCATCCATATCTGATGGCACATTAGCATTACATGTCCATTATTGACAATCATTATGCCAATATGCTTAACATCAAGGGTGGATAAATTCTGTTGTTCGGCTTTGGGGAAGTAGTCATTTCAAGGCTTTTCCATTTTTTAGTAACAGTGGCCATATTTGATGGCAGATCACATCGTTTGTACAAAGGTTTGCCTGGATGCTTTCTGTCAATTTTGGCCATATTCTGTTCAAAAGCTTTGCGAAGATGAATGAAGATTTTATTCTATTTAGTATTCATGGCCAAATCTGTTGGTGGACTAACATCATTTGAACCAATTTTAAATATCTTTCATTTCAGCATTCTTGTTTTGAAAACAAAAAAAATTGGTAAAATTCTAACAAGCCGATGTGAGAAAGCTTGCCAGTAGCTTCTCGTGGGTCGGTGGTTCTTTCCAGGGTTTTCCTGGGTTCTTCCTCCAACATTGATACTGGCCGCCATGTATAGCCTATCGTGTGCTGAAAAATGGTGTTAAACCCTACAACAACAACAACAACAACAACAACAACTAACAAGCAGTTGTTGAAAAATAAATTATAGATTTTTCTGTTTTTTAGTAAGAGGCGATACTTTCGATAGCAAATCAGAATCATTCATAAAGACATTAATGCACTCAATGCCAGGATGCTTGCTGTCAAATTTGTCATTTCCATCAACTACGTTTTGGGAAGTTAAATCAAGCTTTTTCAATATAATGAATGGTGGATCATCATCATCATTTGAAAGACCATGAAAATCTCCAAACCACAATGCTTTCTGTTAAACTGGTCATATTCTGTCCAGTAGACTTTCAGAAGCCACTTAAATGTTTTTAATGTTTTTAGTAATAGTAGCCATATATTAGAGAGAATCATTTGTACAAATCTGAAGGACACAAGGCACTAATGATATGGAAAAATGGGAACCAGCCTGGAAATGGGTGAACATAAAATAGAGTATATATGGGTTTGGCTGACCATGACTGGTTAATAATGTAAGTTATATTTTAGAAAAATAGATCTTTTGAGAGCTTATCCTAGTTGTAAGTGACAAAAAATAGAGACACTGTTTACTTGACGGAATTTCAGTCCTTTAACAGTCTCGAGTTTGAAAAACTCATTAGTACAATTAGCACCTGACTCTTTGGTATGGAACTGAAAGCACATCTGAAACACATGCATGTCCAGAAAATGCTGTGGTTCATATCCTTTCCTCAACACAGAAGCTGACATCCAGGTTTCGTCTATGCTGATAAATATAGGTTTGTTCATGAGGACTCAGCAATTTTAAGTTATTGATTTTTTAATATCATGGTGTTTGCATAGGTTTACTATGAGAACTGAATTAATACTGTGAGTCCTATAGACAGCCACAGCAATACAGTGAATCCACATTGGCAAGTGCAATTAACTTCACTATAAATGCAATCATATGGTTCTATTTGTGGATAACAAGCAAAATTAATACCTTTTGTAAGCCACCGAGTGAATTTCAGTGGGATTTTAAACACATATTCAGATATATCAACTGCTGCCAAGAGGGGGGAGGGGGAACAATGTGTAGATTTGACTATGTTAGGTGGAGTGTTTCAGACCTTGATTTATATCTAAGCAATACATATATAAAATTTATACAATTTACCATTTATAAAGTAATTACAGTAAGCAATATGATATTTCCTAGTTGTGTATTGAAACATAATGCTTCACATATGATCACTTGGGTCTCTTTCACCATGCTTAATGGTGATGACCTCTCCTGACTTTTCATCCCACTAATTTCTTTCAGTGAATGTTTGAAAGTTCATATTGTGCATTCTAATGGACTTATGTCTACCTTACTATAGTTTTAAATTATATGTCTTCTGGTGGGAGGGGGGTAGTTTAGGTAATTTTTGTCATTTAAATTCCTTTTTCTGTAATAATACATGTAGCTATAGATGGTCACCTTGACCTTTTACTCATTAATAACATAATATGACAAGGCTGGTAAAGAGCGATAAATGGTAATATTAAAAAAGATGTAATATTCACTAATGTAATCTCTGACAATCAGGACTAAGCACATTGCTTACTTATGTATTGAACTACTCTTCCTAGGGCTGTCAAGAAAACCAAGGGTGGATATAGGACACACAGTACACACAGTACTAATGATATGACACAATGAAAGCCCTTCTGGCCATGATGCTTTCTGCCAGATTTAGTCAAAACTGATCTAGTGTTCTGGGGAAAGAAGTTTAAAATAGCAACTGCTGATGGATGCATGACAGCTGGAGGGCCATAAACTCATCTTATGGCTAACTAAGGGAACAACAAGTTTAGATTGCATAGGATTTTTTTCCTGAATTCTTTTTTACCATAATGCACAGGCCCATGTCACTATTCTCAACTGATTATGAAAAATACCATTTTGCCAGTGGTTGGATGCTTTGATTAAACAGGTTGTTTACTCTTCTCACCGAGCCATTACTGACAACTAAGAAGTACTTTACAAATTCTTGATTTCCTTATCTGAAAGTGAACTCACCTTATGTACTCCGGAAAAGTTCTGGCCAATGGTCTTGAACAATAACCTCCAAAAACAGAGATCTTCATCAACATACCATATAAAGTCCAGCCCTGCAATATACCATGAAGGATACAAATAAAAAAAAGCTAGTGTTAATTGCAGACAAAATTTGAAAATCAAAGTACTGATAATACTGATGAATTTGGGGATTGAAGTGAAACTTGCCAGATGGAAAAACACACCTCCAGATATATTGGTGTATGGATCCCTTATCTTTATCATGAACATATTGCCTTTACAAACTGTTCACAATTATGTGTCCCTAAAGAATTTATCATAACAACTGAAACATTATTTGAGAAATTATTTCAATTTCCTTTTAAATGTTGTTCCTATAAGGAGTGGAACTCTGATATAATTTACCTACATTAAGCTCTCTTCCTTGGATCTACATTAAAGACGTTGCTGATTATGCAAACTTCACCTTTCTATGGTGGAAATGAATCCAACCCTGCTGTTATCCATCATGAACTAGATCAGCGGTCTCAAACTCAAACCACCCTAAGGGCTGCATGAGGGCATTTTGGATGGCCCAAGGGCAGCACCAATATGTTATCTCTCATGACACCTTGTGACGCCAATCATTTTGTGCACCACAGGATACAGCTTGGTGGGCCATGTGTCTGAGACCCCTGAACGAAACATAATGGGCATTGTGGCTGTCGATGTCATGGCTCAAACTGGATAGACTGAGTTTAATTACTAAAATTATGTCCACAATCACATCCAAACAGCGCTGAATCTTTGGGAACCAAGTTTTGCAGCAGCAGTTAATTTCTCACAAACATCCACCATAACCAATATCATCCTTTGAAAGTGAATGGAAATGTCTACTATTTTGCAAACTTAGTTGTGAAATGTGTGTGTGTGTGTGTGTTTAAACTAACTTTAATCATATAATACTTACCTGTTGCAACTATGTCGCTTAATCTTTTTTTTTGCTGAAAAACCTCATCTGTTTGATGTGAATACATACACACTTGTCTCAGTCCACTCGTGTGCCTCACATCTTAACAGTCATCTTTTACACCAGGACATCATCAGGATGGGGTGGGAGGTGGGCACTCAACAACAGTGACATGTAATCACAAGTATTACATTAATGAAATTGGTTTTAGCCCTCCTAAAATGTCAGCATTTTAATAGCAGTAATAAGTAACCCCTTGCTATTGTGTAACTGAATTTGTCAGTTAGATGGGTAAGCTAATGTGCTGAAGCTGAACAGAGATGAAGAAAACTGGAATGTGCTCATTATTTGAGGGATAGAACGAGCTTGCTGAATGCTGGCATCTCTTGGCTACTTGTTGTGCCACAATTGTGGATTATTGAGAAAATAATGCCTGAGCTACCTTGTGTTAACAAGCAGAGGTAAAAGAGAAGGTAGTAGGCTGTCTTCATGAGATAGCAGTGATGGCTCAAACTTCATGGCTTTTAGTTTAAAAAAAGAGAAAGATCTTACAGTATTGGGTTGAGAAGCTCTTTTGATGGTAGTCACAATCCACCATGCCATGGTGAAAGGTGAAATATCAAGAGCCCTAAAGAAAAAGGAAATAATGTTTACCTACCCTTCCTTTTTCCTTTAGAGGAATTAAGACTGAAATGTAGTGTCCCAATAGGACATAAAAACCTATCTTGATGATGACCTATTTCGATCATGCCCAGCACAGATTTTACTAAGACTGGGGATCTCTATAGTTAGTGTAGCCACTGAAGGTAAATCATTTTTTCTGCCAAAGATTCAGGCTGAAAAAGGAGATAAACAGATTCATAATTCCAATTAATACAGAAAGACAGTTTTGATGCACAAGAAGCTATCTCCTCTTCTTGCAGAAGTTCTACCCTGTTGTTCATAAGTGATTTTGGTTAAAGACTACAAAACACTAGATTCCATCTGGGTGAAAGACAGTTCAAAATATTTAATGAGATCAGCAAGGTCAGAATCCAAACAAAATGTGATGCCCTGAGAGAATTTAAGTGTGTTGGAAATCACAGCTCTATATGTATAGCCCTTGATAGTTAATACCTAAATACACATGTAGTCACTAATCCATCAAAGCAGAAAACATTTCTACCAGTTGCTGTCATAACAGGTAACAACTAGTCTTGTGTCTTATAAAGTGTCCAATGCAATTTTCTTTCATGGACAATTAACCTCTTTATTGTGTTAATTGAATGCCTACAAATAACCCTGCACTTTATGTGGTACAATAACTGCCCAGGGCTTAACATTGTTGTTCCATAAATCAAGAAAATTTGGGGCATCATTATCAAAACAGTCCTCATGCAAAAGTACTAGAATGGTGTGCTAGCTCCAAACAGTGATTTTAATACAGATGATAATGAAAGCAGGAGGTATTTGTATCAGGCTAATATTGGTAAATCAGAAAAGGGGGCTTACTCAACAAATAATCCAGAATAATACTGTGTAAGGTATTTTAATATTTACATATTGTTGACAAATATTCACTACAAGGTGTTGTAACAATTGGTAACTGGAAACTGTGAAAGGATTTGCAAGGTTGCATAGCTTTCATTATGACATCACAGGGCACGACATTCAATCCAGGATGTACTGGATCACACCTTTAGGTCAATTTCATCCAAAAATATCTACATACTTTAACATTGAATTTGACACTGGGGCATCTAAATAATGACCTTCCAAAGGAATATGGATGTTGTTGTTGTTGTTGTTGTTGTCAAGTTTAACGCCATTTTACAGCACATGATAGGCTATACATGGCGGCCAGCATTAATGGTGGAGGAAGAACCCGGGAAAACCCCGGAAAGAACCACCAACCCACAAGAAGCTACTGGCAAGCTTTCTCACATACCCACATTAGCCGAATCCAAGATTCTAACCCATGCAGACAGAGGTGAGATGGCAGTGATCCGTAACAGAGAGCACTTTAGACCAATTGGCCACTCAGGGCCCCAAATATGGATGTATACAAATCCAAATGAAGTGAATACTTGCCACTTAAAGGTATGTAGATCAAGTTCTAAAAAATTACACCCATTACTGAAATAATCTGTGTTAAATGCTAACATGACCTGTGTGACTTGTACTATAGTTGCCATTGAAAAACGCGACACAGCACCATTTATATAGGCAGTAAGACCTTTTCCCCAAAACATACATATCAGGGTGGATGTCTAGTCCTACAATGTAAGACAGCACATTTTGGTTTTGTTTAAGTGCTATGTGTTACTATCAAAATAACGGCCTTGTATAGCGTGTTCTGATGTCGTTGACATCAGAACGAGTAGTCAAAGTTCCTGGAATATCTCACACATTTGGCAACATATATCGACACTCTTTTTGTGTAATTCATATACTTACTGTGCTGTCTTTTTCCTGGCAGAATGAAAATATGACACTAGTAAATGGACGCATTTACATGTTCCGTTGACATACATTTGAATTTGTTGAAATGCAACGGTAGTTGAGGTATGCCAAAGTAGGTTTAAATAGTTCATGTGGTGGATATGCAGTGTTTCCTTTTATGCACATTTGTGCGTCAGGGACGCACGCTGGAGAAAATAGACGCACACATTTTGTTTCCGTGCGGTTTTTTTGACGCAAAGGATTTTCATGTGATCAGGATTTATTTAATACCCAATGCATTGGACGAGGGATGGCATCATATATACTTCGAGAATAGGCATTGACTGGTTCCCCGCTTTATTTGTTCCTTGCCTTGCGCTCCTCTATGCATATAGCAGAATGCAATGCAGGGAACATTCAAAACAATGAACCAGACTAGCATAGGCAATATTATGACGGAGTAGCTTCCTCTAATCTTGCGAGCTCTCACGCGATTTCCATCGAGCTCAGCAAGCTGTCATCTAGATGTTTAATCTCAATGCTTGTTGCACTAGAAAGTGATCTCCAGATTAAAATGATGTGCACTAAAAATCATTAGCGAAGAAAGTGAAAGAAGCAGAACACAAAAGAGTAACTGTGGATCTGACTTTAATGAAAAATGGAGAAAATAATACCCTTGACTGGAATACGATATTCATACATTAGGATTACCGGTGTGACTTATGATCGCGTGATTGCGAAGACTGCAAAAGTGAATAATCCTTTCGTGACAGGGTTTTAGAATTTTAAAAAATCTGCCCTCGTTCGCCACAAGATATCTGGAGAACACATTATAACCCAAGACATTCTTTCACAACAAAGAAATCAGTAAACTTGCATAGACAAATGCATTATTTGGATTACACAGTCAGCGGGTCATTGCAGATTTTGTTGGTTTTTAACTTTGCTGCAATAAAGATAGATCTTAAAGTTCAAGTATAACTTATTAGAAAGAAGATGAATCATTATCCTCTTTGATATTTGGATAAATATGTTCTAGGACGAAGTACAATGAAACTGATGATAGTACACATTTTATTAAAGGCAGTAATTTGACTGCCATCTTGTTTAAAAGATTTTTTTGTTTTTTTGTATTGGCTTGTATGCACTGTGTTGGGCTATAATATTGCTTCATAATGATTATACGGAGACTGTCAAAAGTACGACTTTAAAACAAAAATGAACTAATAAAATTATTCTCTGAATGGACAATGCATTTGTTTGTTAAGTGTGCATGTTGGTTTATTTGTATGTTTAGAGAGAATGTTGTGCAAGTTGCAATATTCTGTTTCAAGCCGAAAAAGTACATATCATATAAAAATTTGTCAGTACATTTTTGACCCCCAAATTTTTTATTTGACCCCCAGTTCTGACACCAAGGGGGGTTTTTTTACCCTCAATTTTACACCCCTGGGGGATACACTGGATATGTTTCTTGAACGAAACGAAACGTTACTTTACAGTTCCAATAGGCATAATATATTTTTATTCGTTTCAACTTAACCCAATTTCAGCATTCCCGGCTTTCATCACTTTCCAGTCAACTGAAATGTAGGCCAACAAAACTTTAAAACAGGTCCATTTCTTTTGTGAGAATTTGAATTTGTTACAGAAAAGACATTTAAGTAAGTAAAGTCTGACTATAACATTATGACTTTACTTTGTAGAAAAGCGCCGTTATTTTGGTTGCCAGTTGTGTGAAATATTCCTGAAAATTTGACTTTCGTTACGATATTAATCGACATCAAAACACACAACACAGCGCTGTTAGTTAGGCAGTAAGACCATGACGCCCCAAATATAAAAATCATTGTCAAGGTCTTACCTGCAGGACAAATAGAATGTGACTGAAAGATTAAGTGGTTTTTTTTTAAAAAATAAAAAATTAAGCAGCTAAGTGTAGTAAAGAGAGAGAGAGAGAGAGAGAGAGAGAGAGAGAGAGAGAAAGAGAGAGAAAGAGAATTCATTAGTCTAATCTGGCTACACTCACCTGCCATTAATGCTCTGGACCTTCTGTAATATGTCTGTTGTAAACGGAATGAAAAAATTCAAGGGAATTTAAATCATTTTGCAAATTAATAACAGCTATGCAGTCAAACGGTCCAAAAACAAACAAATAACAATTGTGTGATCGCGCGCCGTTTCCTTTGAAGTTGAACCGGAAATCATATCATTTTTCCGGTGTTCATTTAATTTCTGCCATGCGAAGTTATTTCCTACATATTCAGAGCAATCTATGACTACTATTCTTTATTTTTTTTACTATGACCGACACAATGCATTGACTTATGGGAAACTACACTGTAAATTAAAATAAATTACACCTGCTGAATACTGACAGGACATGTTAAAGAAAACAGTTTTCATGTCCGATCTATAGAAAGGGACACAATTTCTGTACCTCTACCAATTTTGCGGGTCAAAGTTAGTTTCCTTACAAAGAAATGTATAAGAGTTGTAGCGAAGAGAATTTTCCATCTCTCCTTTCCTTTTTTATTTCGTTAATTCTGTTGATAAATCTGTTTGATTTTTTGTTTACTTACAATAATTTTTAGAGTTTAGGTTCTTCACACCATCATCTCCAACTCTGATGCTATTCTATTTTGATGCAGTGTCACAGACTCCCCGTTCTCGAGAGAACACATTACTCAGTAACGTCACAACCATAACATATGTTTACACGGATCAGCTTCGAGTCACAGATACAGATACAACAAAATCAGTTGTAAAATTAAACCAAGATACATACCATCAAAAAATCCATTTCACTAATTATCTTCTTTTCCAATCAGTACGTCTTCATAAAATTCATTATAAATTCTTCTGACGGGGCAAATCAACTTCCCGCCATAATTGGCTTCCAGTCTGCTAATCAACATGTGATCAGTAACACTGTCGAAAATGTTGCACAACATTACAAAATTGTATGTAGATGTGTCGTTACTGAGGTTCAAAGGTGTTTCTTTGCAGGTATAATTTAGGTAAATTTTCACAAAACACGCAGTTGTATGATATATTTCATTATTAAATCGGTATCCTCTACACGTGAGCTTATTTAAATAAAAGTACTGGGATTTTCTACCTGAAAAATAAACAATTTTTCGTTAACGGTTGGATTCATCCTTGAAGATAATCTTGATATTGAGCTTGTCCAAATTATTTTTTTTTTTTAATTTATTTGATAATGGTAAGAATTATAATAAAATAAGTTATGAAGCATGCAATTTTATGTATATTTAATTTACTTTGTGTTTGACCTTTGTACGTAATTGAGTAGTTGTGGCCTACCTGACTTTTATAACTATTTAAACAGTTATTTCCTGGTATTTTAGTTCAAGGTCTAACTTTCTTTACAATTTTACAATGTTCTGGAGTCGAATTTCTTACCCACATCCTAGTCATTGTATTATGTTTTAGATTTGTGTAAAAGGCTGACATAAAAAAAAAACCTGTTTCATTCCTATTTTAAAATCAATCTGTTGAATTCTAGTTCAGATATAATTTGAGAGGAATCATTATATAAAAATTATACATTGGAATTACAACGTGCTCATTGACATCGTGTACTAATTAATTTTTGGAAGATTATTGTAAATTCATTCAATGACTTTATGGATTATATCATTGTGATCTGTCAAGGCTGTCGGTACATCAGCCGATTCAAGGCTATTAGTGCATCAGAATATTTAATATTGGAATTCATTCGGAACTATCTATACCTTTGAACTTGTAATATAACCTTTCAGAGTATTTGGGATTTAATTAAAAGTACTGTAAGTTCTTTTTAAATGTTTACGTTGTAACTTAGAGAAATAAAGGTCATTTTTTATTTTAATAAACTTTGTTTTTTCTTCTTTCTGTTACTTGGTTTAAGACCGTAGAGTCCCCTAAACAGTACATTCAGGCACTGAGGTTCTGCAATTTCACAATGCGAATTAAGTTTTGGAAGTAGAGTCATACTAATATTTTTATTATAATGAATCAATTTTATTATAATACCATCGCATTTTTCCTCATCTATGTTCTCTTAGCTTTTCTGTCAAAGTCTGTTACAAAACCAAAATTGTGATAAACATAAGGAAAGCTTTAGGAATGTTAATTTACATTTCTTCATGTAATTTTTCCTAAAAATTATATGTTTTATGTGATACTGATGATGCTCAGCATTATATTTCCTTTTCTAAAGCTTGTGCTCAATGGTGTCACAAGGAAAGAGAGACTTCCTTGAAGTGCGTCAAAACGGGTGACGTAAGACACGAGTTTTCCGACAAAGGTTCATCTGGTTGACAGGATGCCGGGAAGAGTTCAAGGAAATGGATCATTGTCATTTGTTATCCACACTTAGCTAATGTTTATAATGTAATGAGAGTGTCACGATGAAATGAGTATATTTTTGAAAAGGTAAAAGTAAGTGATTAAGTGCGTCAAAAACTGAGGAGTACAGGATATCTTTATAAAATTTCGTGGAAACACAACATATAGAAAACAATGACTGCACTAAATTTGATAGAGACTGAACATTTTATCGTAATCATCTGACAAATTTGCAATAGAAGATGATTGCTCCCAAGATGTAAGGCTGATATCGAAAAGTCAAACGGATAACTTAAATAATTGCTTTGATTTACTGGCTAAAGTAATGCTTCGTTTTGGAGTTACGATGTTCTCAAAAATAAAATAACTTATGAAACCTTTCTCTTTGTAGTAGACATTTAAAATATCTGACTGAGTTATCATACGAAAAGTAACTCTGGAAATAAAGCCTTTAGGAAGAATACACGTATAGTAAGAACGAAAATGAAAGTGAAAATATATTGTATAGAATACTATGTTATTCAAGACGAGATGAAAAGAGAAAGCTAGGAAAATGAGAAAAATGGACCAGTCAAACCATATTAAACTGGCTGAACCCAACAGTGGCATTTTTGGTGTGTCACTATCTAATGTAAGGGTACCGGAAGGTTACAAATCAAATTAAAAGAATTAGTAGAGCAAACAGACTTGATGCCTATTATTTTAGATCCCTCACACACACACACACACACACACACACACACACACACAAAATTGTGATCCGCGCACTACTTTCTTCGTTGCGAAATTAACATTTTTTTTTTAATTACTTTAACAGCTAAGTAATTTGCGGAAGCAGGGGAGATAAATCTCTTACAGTGTTGGTCGTGCTTTTAAGTATTAATTGTCATTAGAATAAATATTGCTTGATCTTACGAAGCCGATGGTTTATTTTTGCTAAATATTTTTAAAATATCCAAAATATGAAATAAATTTTGAAACGTTAACGATATAAAAAAAAATTTAATATTTATCTGAATCTCCTTTGTTTCGCATAATCCCCAAAAGGGACTGCACGCTTTGTATTATATTTGGCACAAAATGCGTTATTAACTGAACGACATTATCCCAATATCGATGGTGTCTAGAACAGTCCATAAGAAAATTAGCATATTCGAAAACTGAATACACATGCTCTTTCTCTTCTTTATTCATCTGTTCAAGTTAGACGATACAACTGAGTTGACCGACTCGAGTCAAGGAAAGCATAACATCAAACAGGTGCCAAGGGATTTGTCCTAACGTTCCCTCAAGTTATCGAGCTCGTGAAACTGTTACACTTTAAATTTATAGATAACATTTTTACGTACATGCAGTTGCCGTGATGCGGCGACATCCTGGTTGATCTTACGTACAAAACATGAAATGACAACCATCTCAATTCACAATAAGAAAAAGCTACGAATCGTGTCCCTTCGGGCGGATGGGTGTTCCCATCCAAAACCCATGATATTAGTGCAAGTCCATGCTCTTAAACTAAGTAAAAGAAAAGAGTGAAAGGCAACAAGATATGTAAAATTCAACAAGCAATTTATTTCCCTATAATACAAAGTCAAAATGAGACGAAAGAACCTACGGTATTGCAAATTAAATCCCAAAACAAGCCAAGAATCACAGACACAAGTCATATTAGTTTAAAGTCCTGAATAAAATTCAGTAGAAGTCCAGAATAAATCCAAAAACTGAAGGCGATGATGTGTCTATGGTAGCTTATATAATGTTGATGTGTCAACAGTCTTTTGTTGAATCACAGTAATATAATTCCTGGTTTGAATTCACTATAAATTCCAGTGAATGTTTCTATCCAAGAATTCTATCAGAGCAGGTTTGTATTTACAGAGAAAATAATCACTTGAATTAAATAATTTGAAATAAAATTCAGCCCAGCTGGACGCAACATATAATGCAACATTAAAATGCTAGATCTTATAGCACGACTGAAAAATCTTCTCTGTTACAAGATTATATAGTTCTCTGCTTGACCTCAGTCACAATTAGCATTTTCTAAAACAATTACTATTACCTAATGGAAAATAACCTCCTAGAATGATCGTGATATTTACAAAAAAGTCAAATACACTTAGGAAATTCCCAAACCTAGACCAAGACCCAAATAAACATATTTTCTTTTATTAATAATAATTCTGATTTTAAACCAATACACAGAGAATTATTTAGCTATGTATTGGTTGTTTACATAAAATAAATCAAGAAAAAAATCAATTCTGGTCCAGCAGAAATTAACTCAATTTTGGACAAGGTCAAGGCCAACATACAATGTTACATTACAACAGCATGTAATGAATTTTAAAAAAAATAATAATAAAACAATAACTAACAAACAATGTAAACCAAATATCATAACAATATGGCTGCTCCCTGTGAAATTCACATACCAGAGAGAGTATATGGGAATTTGATAATTATTTTTAAACAAATAATTTCAACGGTTAAATGTATTAAATGCACATGTGTGTGTGTGTGTGTGTGTGTGTGTGTATATATATATATATATATATATATATATATATATATATATATATATATATATATATATATATATATATATATATATATATATATATATATAGTTAAAATACATTTAAATATTTCTATCTAAACAGTTCAAATTAACACATAAATACTTTATTTACCAATACCAAAACAAATGATAAAATAAGAACCAGCTGTAATACTTTTTCAAACAAGAAAGAAAAATAATGATATGAACAGACATAATTTAAAAATAACGTTGACGAAAATATTCAGCGAATTGATTTAACAAAAATGGTTAAGAGTACATATTTTCCGATGTCAACAACTAAGAGTTTTTAAACTTTATAAAATTATGCTAAAGCTTGTTTCAAGAAAATACTAAGCAGAAACATTATAATGGAGCTTGTTTAAAGAAAGTCAGCAAACGTTTTGCTGAATGTAAGTATATTTATTCTTAGTGATTTGACTTACCAAAGTCACCTTCTCATGTGATGAAACACGATGAGTATACGCAATATTTTTTAATGACAAAAGATGCAAAAGTCTAAATAATTATTCAATTGATGTTATTTCACGTTACTGGAGCTTTTACGTTGGAAAAGAACTTAGATTATAAGGCTGCGCAGATGAAGTAGATATCACTCGAGCCAAACATGAACTATGACAAGCATTAAAATTTAATAATAACAAGAGATATAGTCTGTGCTGTATGTTTGACACACCTGAGCTAGCGCTTTATAGGCTTTTATAATTGTTTAAATCCTCTGTCCCGACGAAGAGGGCAAGGATATGCTTTGTTATTGTCTGTTGGAATATGAAAGTCTAATGGTATTCTGAACTTTATGTCAGCGAGAGAATTGAACTGTTTCTTTCCCGTTGTTTTGTGTATTGCGTAGATTGTAACTTCTTAATATTTATCAGTTATAATTTGGTCACTACTATTGTCTTAATTGAATCAGGTCACCACAAGTCTTTGTAAAGATGACCTGTCCATAAACTCGAATTCCTTCACCAGAATCCGAATGCAGCTGGTTACGGCAGAATAATTATCATTTCCATCTAGCTTTACTTCGAAAGAAACAAACGAATTAGCTGTTAAAATAAAAATCTAATCAAAGTTTTTTTCGTGTTTAATGGTGCCTTGGTTATATAAAATATAATGATGTGTTGCATTGGCGCAGTTAACGTTTATTGGTATCTTTTCGTTGCTTGTGAGGAGTTATGTACTTAACGTTGACTTAGTTATCAATTAGCCACATAATTGCTGCAGACAATTTTTCCTTGTTGTTGTTGTTGAGTTTAATTATAATGGCGTGCGCACAATTGTGCATGTGCCACTTTTTTTCTGACTGCACCGCAGCCTGCTAGTTGTTCCTGGGGAAGGGGATGGTGCCACCTCCCCCAGGCTTTTATGGATTCAAGGAACCCTGATAGTTTGGCCTCAATCTGTGGGTCCATAAAGGTCCATAGAGTTGAATGATTGGCTGTCATTACTGGTAAGGAGAGCTCGGGAACGGTCCTGCTTGCTTTACATCGCTGGTTTCTTGTTGCATTTGCCTGGTGTTTCTCGAAATTTTTTTTTTTTTTTCGATTTTGTTTTCCTTCTTCAAAATGTTCTAAAAGGAGGGGGGATGTTCTATGCTGTTTATAGAGGTTCTTAGTAGAAATCATGTATGAAGAGAGATTTTCAAGGTTATTATGGTATTACTAGTCGAGGTGTTTAGGGTGTGTTTCCTACGTCATGTTATTTATAAGTTTTTAGATATTACCTCTTTAAGTTATTTATTAATTAATGTTTTTAGAGATTGAATGTTATTTATACTTTATTTAGCAAGAGACCGGAGTCCTAGCCGATTACACGGTTCGTTAAGGACATCTAGGACCGGAATCCTAGCTGATTACTCGGCTCGTTAAGGACATCTAGGACATCCGATTTTGCGGTTTCCTTAGTGTTTTTTTTATAGGTGCTTCGTAAGTGAATTATTTATTAATACTTTTATAAAATTGAAAGATATGTTATGGGTTTTTATGTGGTGGCTTCTAAATTTATTTAGCTAGTTACTGGGTCTTTTGGTTTTGTGGGGATAGTAATTATATTTTGTTCCTAAGTCCTGCTGAGTCTATGAATTGATTTATATTTTTATATGCTGATCGTTTATTTTTATTGGAGTCCATAAGTAACTCTGGGTATGTGTGTTGTGATCCAATCTCTTTTTGGTTTTTGATAAATATTTTCCGAGCGGGTTGATATTTTGGGCATATATTGAATACGTAGTGTAGATCTTCGGTGGTGTGGCAGTTAAAGCAGTTAATGGTTGCTGGTTTGGGTCCTATAAACCTTCTAAAACTGCTTGCTAGTTTAGTTTTTCCAGTTATTATCCTGTTTATGGTTTTCTGTTCTAAATAGGTACCCTTAGGTAGCTGTATGTTCCTATCTACGTTTTTGGGGTTTCATGGTGCTTTTTACCTTTTGTGGAGGAGTTCCAAAAATCTTGCCATGTTTGGACTATATATTTTTGTGCGAAGCTTATTGCTTCTGTAGAGCTATAGTTAAGCTTGATAGAGTTTTGATTTCCTAGTTTGGTTTTTGCAACTTTGTCTGCTGTTTCATTGCCAGAGATTCCAATGTGCGACGGTATCCACATGAGCTCGACTAATTGATGTGCTGTGGTGATATCGTCGATTAATTGGCATTGAGGTCAAGGTCGTTTACCATTAGGTTAAATAGTAAGGGACTTATTACACTGCCTTGCGGTGTTCCATTTTCAAGTGAAAATTCTTCCGAATGGGTGTTGCCTATTCTTGTGGTAATTTTCCGGCCTGTGAGGAAATCGCCAATCCAGTTGAACAAGCGTCCAGTTATTCCAAACTGGTTTAATTTGGCCATTAGTCCATTGGTCCATACTAGGTCGAACGCTTTGTCTAGGTCTAAAAAAACCGCTATGAGGTTGCGATCGGTTTTCCTATGTGCGTTAAAAGCGAGTTTGATGTCTGTTTCCAATCTGAGAAATTGGTCAGTGGTGGACCGTTTGTTCCGAAAGCCACATTGATTTATGGAGAGTAGGTTATTGGTTTCTAGGTGGTGTTTTAACCTATTTGCGATTATTGTCTCCATTATTTTGCAAATATTGTTTGTAAGGGAGATGGGTCGGTACGAATTTATGTTGTTGGGATCTTTACCTAGCTTGGGGATTGGTATTACTATGGCCTGTTTCCATTTGGTGGGTAGTTGGCCTTTATCCCATATCCTATTAAAGAGTTTGATTATGGCTATTGTTATATTGATAGGTAGTTTTTTGTAGATAATGTAACCTAACTGATCCTTACCAGGGGATGCTTCGTTTTTGGATCGTAGATCTATCTTCCATTCATGTACTGTCATGTCGCTATTTAGGTGAGATTCTTTTGTTCCTTGGTCTTGAAACATTTGAGGTTGGGTTCCCTCCATTAGTTTTTTGTGTTCTTGAAAGTTTCTGGTGTGATTATTGTTGCTACTCATGTTCGAAAAATGCTTCGCTAGGAGGTCTGCCTTATCTTTATTTGTTATGGCATTTTTAATTTTTGGGGCTGAGGTAGTTGCTTTCCCTTTTATGGCTTTTATCTTGTCCCATATTTGTTTTGAGTTTGATTTTAGACTCAGTTTAGAGCAAAAGGTTTGCCATAGATTAATTTTAGCAGTTTTTATAGTTTGTTTTAGTGTTTTTTCTTTATCTTTATATTGCTGGAAGTAGATAGAATTTTTGGTGCGTTTATATTTATTTAAGGCCCTTTTTTTGTCTTTATGTGCTATAGTGCACTGTTTAGTCCACCATGGTACAGGGTTTTTATTTTGGATATTAGTTGTCTTTGGTATGAATCGGTTAGCTGCTTCTATAATTGTGTCTGTTATGTTATCATAATACATGTCAATACTTGGGCTTTCTAAGTTATCTGGATTTACTCTAGCTAGTAATAATTGGAATTGGTCCCAGTCTGCCTGTTGGTACCTCCATTTCGGTGGGGTTTCGTTTGGAATGTGTTGAGTTTTTGTTTGAATACTGATTGTGATGGGAAAATGGTCACTTCCTAACGCATCTTCCTGATCCACCCACCAATTTGTGATATGAGCCAATTTTGGGGTAGTGATGGTTAGGTCTATGGCTGAGAGAGTGCCATCCTCAGGGTTTAATCTAGTGTTCGACCCGTCATTTAAGATGACCAGATTGTTCTCAGTTATCCATTTTTCAACCATTTTCCCTCTTTGATCTTTCTTTTTACCTCCCCATAATTCACTGTGTGCGTTGAAGTTGCCACAGATCATTAGATTGTTGTTGTTGTTGTTATTAGTGATTGCCTTTAGTGAGATTAGGTTGGTAGGGCAGAAGGTACCTCTGGATCGTATGCATTTATTATTTGAATGTTTGTGGTTCCTATATTTATCATTACTGACATTATTTCGATGCTATTATTGATATTTAGGTTAGGGGGTACTTCTATTACTTCATAGTAGATTAGTGTATCTATTAAAAAAATTGCTAGTCCACCCCCTTTCCGCCCCATGGGTCTGTTTTTAAAGATTCCCTGGGTATAGCCTTGTAGTTTGGGCAGGCGTTTGTGTTCTTGTGTTATGAGGGTTTCCTGTAGGCAGATTACGTCCTGTTTTACGGCCGTATTATTCAGTTTGTTCTGCAGTTCTGATAGGTTTTTAAAGATTCCTCTGCAGTTCCATTGCCAGATGGTGATTTTATTATTTTTTGTACTATTCATTTTTGACGTTGTCTTTATCTGTTAGTCTTGTGGTCCAATCAGCTAGTATGGTGAAAATGGTCTTGAGGGTTCTCATTATGCTACTGAGATCTTGCATTAGGGTTCCTGTTGATAGGTTCATTACTTCCTGTATTAATTCTGTGTTGGGGTGTGGGTTAGGTTTGGGGATGTTTGGGGTGACAGTTTTGTTTGTATCTGGAGTGTTATCAGGGTGGTCATGGTTTGTTACAATGTGGGTTGTAGTTTTTGGTTCTTTTGTTTCCTGATTCGAGGGTATGTTTTGTGGTGCAATGTTTTCCCTTCTGATTCTGCGTGGAGAGTTTTGGTGCTCATTGATTGTTTCAGAGGTAGATTTTGGTGTGTTGGGGTTGTTTTTACAAATAATGTTTTTGGCAGAATGGTAGGTGAGGTGTTTTTCGTTCATTAAGTCCACTATTTGTTTCTCTTTTATTGCAAATCTGCATTCTGCCGATCTAGGATAATGGTTTTCTTTACAGTTAGCACATTATTGTTTAATTGTGTGGCATTCTCCTTTGTGTTGACCTCCGCAGTACTTACATCTTGGTTTGAATCTACATCTGAGGGCATAGTGTCCCCAGTGCAGGCATTTGGTGCAAAATCTTGGCCTATTTATGTAGTTTTCCAGCTTATGGCACACTCCTGACTGTCTTAGTTTTATTATTGAGGGTATTGGCTCCGTAGCCTCTATAACTGCTTTGTTTGTTCCTTGTCCCTTGTGATTTTTAAGACGATAGACTTTGGTGGTCTGTGTTCCATTTGCTGTGAGTTTATGAAGTAGGAGTTCATTGCTTATGTCCTTGTTGTATTCGTTTAGTGCTATTACTTTTTTAAAGATAGTGGTTTTAGTGGGTTCAGCCAGATTAGTTGTGGTTTCACTGTGTTTGGAGTTCGAAGTGACTCGTGTTTTCCTCAGAGTGCTATGGTGTCTCTCTACTTTGATCTTTGTTGGGCCTATAGTTTCAATTTGGATGAATTTTTCCACCTGTTGAATTGTGCTGCATTGGACAATCAGGTAGTTTCGCCTTGGTCTTATCAGTTTGAATTGTCCAGTGTGAATTTTGGCCAGTGCTGTCATAATACTATTGGTACTTAGACTAGTAATTCTGTTGCACCTGCTGCTTATGTATATGGTGTGTTCGATGGAATGATAATTGTAAATTTTGTTTTGGGGATTATGTTGTTGTTTTATTTCCTGTTTTGAGTTAACCTTACTTGTGGGTTTTTTTTTTTGTTGGTTGTTTTGGGGTTTTAGCGGGCCCTTGCCATTACCTAGGTATGTGTTTTGGGTGTTTTGGGTTGTTTGGGGTCTTTGGGTTGCCATATTAGTGATGCTGCAGGGTAGTTTTGAAGTGTCTAATTCATTGGATTTGTTCCCATAGGTTGGTGATTCCCTTGCTGTTATTATCCCAGATGGTCCAGGAGTTTGGCTTGAGTGTATAGTTTCTTTCCTAATGTTTTGATTTATTGTTGTTTGCTTGATTTCCCGTTGTTGGTTTGTTTGCATGTTTCTAGAATTGGTTATTTCATTTTTGGTGAATTTTGGGGTGCTGGTTATGGTTATGTGGTCTAATTGTGGGGAGTTTAAGGTATGTATGTTACTGTCAGATTCATTTGTTAAGTTTGGAATCGTGGTGTCTATATCTTCATTTGTGTTTGGTTTTTCCGCTTCCTTGAAGAGGATTGGCGATAGTATTGGCATTGTATTTATATTGTTCCATGGAGTGTGGTTTTGTATTTCTAGTAGTTTCTTTTGGTGGGGTGGGGGTGTGTTAGTTATGTCTGCTGGTTTGTGGTTTGTTTGGTCTGTGTTTGTGACCAGAATTTGGGGTCCCAGTGTGATGTTGGTTGTATTCGAGTTTGCTGTGGTTGGTACGACTTGCGTTAATCTTGCTTGTTTTACATGCTTTATTGGTGCTGTTTGGAGTTGTGATACATGCAATATTTTTACTGATTTATTGATAGAGCTGTTTGGTGGTTTGTGTGTTTGGGTGTTTGGATTGAATAGAGCCATTTGTTTGGACCTAGTTTGCATTCTTCTACTTAAATTGCGTATAGCACTGAATGATGACTTATCTTTTGTTTTTGTCCTAACCCAGTCTGCTCCTCCGCTAGAAGTCTCTCCTTTGTTCCTTTGTTTTCTGTTACGTGTTCCTATCGCTCCTTTGTTTGAGAGTTCCTTTGTTCTGTGCAATTCCTTTGTTCACGACTTGGCGGTTTTCTAATCGTTTCCTCTTCTTGGTATTATTTCTTTGCTCTTGTCTTCCTGTTCCTTTATTCTGTTTTAATTGGTGATGGTGGTGGCCGCACTCAGTAGAACTTTTAAAATTATACACCAAGCCGGTTTTACAGAGTAAACAAATCAAGCAAACTGAGAGATAGTTGAAAATTTTTCCTTTACAGAAACTTTACTTATAATCAATAAATTCTCTAACAACTGCTTGTTATGTATATTTAATTTTTAATGCGTGCTTTTACCGTTATCCATAATTAAGAATATTAGTTTAAGCCTACACGACACATGTCTTTTTATGTATAAACAACATATCACATGAATAATTTTTGTGTATGATTGTAGGTTATATATTAAGAATATTATTATATTACCGATAAGCGTCTTTACTTGGATTTGAATTCGAGACATGTTTTCCTCTTTTGAATTCCAAGTATACCTTATGTTTGCCCTATTCTTTTCTAAACGTTTAGTAATTTATCTGATCTTACTGACATCTTATAATGTTCTAGAAATGAACTTTTGACCCTCATCCTGGTCCTCTTATTATGATTTAGGTTTTTATATCAAGGCTGTTTAAATAAAATTACTCATTCCTACGTTATCATCTGACTAGTGGAATAAGTTACATGTGTTCAGCTTTATTTTAAGATGATTCATTTATTTCAAGTATTCATTGAAATTACTAAGTGCTCTTTGATTTTAGGACTAAATCACTATATTGGGATTATTGTGAATTCACCTTAATACATGTTGGATTCTATCATTGTGATGCATCAAGACTGTTAGCACATCAACTCTGTTCCAGGCTATTGGTAGATCAGCAGAATCAAGATTGAAATTAGTTCTAAACATCACTGGAATTCATTAGGAATACTCCATCCATTTGTCTTGTGATCAAAATTTATGATAATTTTTCATTTAATTCTCAGTACTGTAAATAAATCACTTTGTTATTTAGGAAAGTAAATTTTTTGTTGCATTTTACAAAACTAATTGGTTTTCGCTCTTTACTGTTAATTAGTTTAAGATCATAGAGTCGTAACGGATAATTTGTCTATTCGTCCGAATGCAAATTTCTTTAAAATATTTAAGATAGCATCAATCTTGATTGTTAAAGTTAAATTCACTTTGTTTTGGAATTGTTCAGTCCCTAGTATTTTAAACCAAAAAGCTTTCACAATGTCATCTAAAGTGGAGAATTTTATTTTAAATTGTACCCAGGATGGGTTAGGAGTAGTGAAAGGGGGCGCTTTACGGACAATGGGAATTAGCATTAAAAACACCCCTGGGTCACTTTACGGACAAGGGAAATTTAACATGGAGAAAAATCGTGGGTCACTTTACGGACAAGGGAATTTAACATGGCAATAAATCGTGGGTCACTTTACGGACAAGGGGAATTGAACATGGCAATAAATCGTGGGTCACTTTACGGACAAGGGGAATTGAACATGGGATTTTTTTTAAAAAAATTTAAAAAAAATTAAAAAAGGGGTAGGCAATTCAAAGACTATCTCTTTTCGAGAAATATGGCTGGCCCTGAAAAGGGCCTTTGGGTTTTATGTTAATGTATTCATTAACATAAATGGCACCGCATTGGTCTTCTTCTTGTCCTTAGGCTGCGTCTTACTGTTGGTCCGTACATCAGCACTCTTTTCAGGCATCCTTGTCTTTCGACGTAGATCCTACGTATCCACAGGCTGGTGTTTGTCCTGTGGACAACGGTCCACTTGGATCGGACATACATGAGCAAGTCTGTCCGAAACATCATGGAAGACACAAGGGTGGATGACTCAACTGTGGTCCACATCTTGAAGCGACGAGAACAGGTGAATCAATGCATTGAACGGCGCTTATTTATAGGGACAGAAAGGATTGAAACGGATTGAGTTCATTCACCAATCCGAACACGCGTTACAGAATTCAGTCAGCTCGCATCCAATCCGAAGAGAGCAGTCTGTGACGTCACGTAGTCAATATAGATTCGCTAGCGCTTGTGTGCATTCAGTCTATGCGACAGTGATTCAACATGACGGAAACTCAGAAAACGATCCATTGGGGTGCACCAGCAGGGGAGACCGCCCAAGGGAACCCGGACTTACTTTCAGAAGAGGTGAATTGGGATTTTGTGGATTTTCTCTCCTCGCAAGAATTTGTTCCGGAACCTTCGTTACCTTCTTCATTACCGCAAGTGGAGAATTTTAGACAGAGACAGAAAGAAGAATTGGAGAAATTTATACAACGACAAAAGGAAGCGGAACAGGCTTTTCTCCTACAGCAACAGCAACAAGAAGAAGAGGTAAGAAAAAAACAACAGCAAGAAGAAGTAGCAGCAAAGAAACAAGAGGGTGAAAATCAAACGGTCACGGTATTGTTGGACATTTTAGCGGAGTTAAGAAGTCTGAAACAAATGTATCAGACTTCTTTATCACGACCGAAGAGAATACGACCTTCCCGAGCTAAACACGTCAGCCCTGTGACTAAGCCTACCGTACCACCCTTAGTGATTTCAACCCAATCATTATCATCATCATCAACATTACGCAGTCCAGAAGTAGGCCTTGGCCGTGGCAAAGGCATAAGGCAGTTAAAGTTGATTGCTTAAACTCACCCTTTCACCATGAAGAAAAAAGGCCCTTTTCAGGGCCACCCACATTTCTCGAAAAGAAATACAATTTCAATTTGCCAATAACTCAAAAAAAACTCACCCATGTTACCCTTATGGTACGTGTCTGTGTATGAGTGCGTGAGTGTAGCTTCTTATTTTAAAATCACAACTCAAAGACACTTACCTTATATCATTCATTTATTCTTTTCTCCATTTTTTACAATCCAATTCACAATTTATAACACAACACTTTAATAAAGAAAATTTCATTAATTTCTTCTTTTCTCCTTGTTTAGTCTCTCTGTTTTTTCAATTTCTTCACCGTCACACTCTTTTCCTCTTCTTCCTCCTCACTTTCTTCCCTTCTTCTTTTCTTCTCCTGTTTCTTTTTCTTCACCTGTCTGCTTTCTTCCTCTGAAGAATCCCTCTCTTCCTCTGAAGAACCCCTCTCTTCTTCTGAAGAATCCCTCTTTTCTTCTGATTCCTCTTGTTTCTTTTTTGGGCAATCTGGAGACCAATGTCCTTTTTCTTTACAATAATAACAGGTATCTTGACTTTTGTCTTTTTTATCCCCTGTTTTTTTTCTTTTTTGACGGTCTGGACACTCTGAAGACCAATGCCCTTTCTTCTGACAGATATAGCAAGTATCTTGACTTTTATCTCTAAAGGAAGGAGAGTAGTCCGTAGGCTGGTCTGAAGAGAATTTTCTAATGACCCCTCGCAAAGCTCTGACGAAACGTTCCATCTGGTCAGTCTCTTCCATCGTTGTGCTCGGCTTGAGAGTGAAATGAATAGTGAAAGGACAAGACACACACCCTTTTATATACGCTGGTCTGCTATGACTATAAAGTAGTTTATGGTGTTTGAACTTGAGTCATTTGACTTTTTGCTTTCAAGATGAAACGATCCCATTCATTCGAGAAGAAAGAAGAAGAAAGTAAGAGGCAGAAACGTGATCTATCGCCTCGTACCAGGGCTGAAATCTTGGCACAAATTCATGCCAGTGATTTTGAAGAGGACATGAGTGAACCAGAATCCGAACCCTCTAAACCAAGTTCATCACCCTTTGTCAACCCTGAAAAGTACTATTCCATTCGAGAGACGGAAAAGCGCTCCTCTAGAAAATTTAGAACCACGGCTTACAAATACACGGTGAAGTTTAAAGATTTCAAGGCTGAAGTGCCGTTAGAGAAAGCAGAAGGGTTCATCACTGAGGTGTGGGATTCTTTGCTCACTGCACTCAAGCGACAATGTCAACCCAAAGAAGACGATCGCTTGAGACTTTCCATACAACACGACGGTTTGAAATCCCCTGTTTGGATCGAGTTTAGCACCCCTGCAGAATTGACTGCTTCCAAAGTCATGGACAAGATTCAACACGTGCAACAATCTAATGACCAGTTTGACATCACCGATGGAAAAGCCACATTGGACATGACCCACGTCTCTCCTCCTCAAGGGACTGGACGCAAAAAGATGTTATTGGTGGACGACCTTCGCAACACCAAAAAGAGTCTTGTCCGAATTAACAACCCTCATGACCAGATGTGTTTAGCCCGTGCCATCGTGGTGGGACGAACCTATGCCAACAAGAACGACACGGTAGAATGGAAAAGAACCTGGGACACTATTCAACGTTCCGACCGAGCCAAACAACGAAACGAAGCAGAACTCCTGTTACAACAAGCTGACCTGTCCAAAGACACACCCTGTGGTATTCCTGAGATGCAAAAATTGCAAGATGCCCTAGCTCCACGATACACCTTGAAAGTGCACCCTCAAGAAGTGCGCGGACCTCTGTTGTTTCGAGGCCAAGACTTTAAGGACGGAAAATACATTCACCTTTATCATCACGATGAACATTTCGATACCATTACCAGTATCACTGGATTCCTGAGATACTGTTATTATTGTGAGAAATGTGACCATGGTTATAACAATCGAGAGCAACACAAGCATTGTGGATCGAAATGCTCAGGATGTTTGGCCTCTTCACCCTGTCTGAGCGAAGGGCAAAAACCAGTGCCTTGTTCCACTTGTCTGCGCACGTTTGTCAGCCCTACCTGTTACCAACAACATGTGAAGACGCAAGGTTCACAGAAGAAATGCGCTTGTCAACTCCTGAGATTGTGCCCTACGTGTGGACAAGGCATACGTACCAATAATACCAAGGCACACGTATGTTCAGGAAAGAAAAAATGTCACATTTGTCACCACATCGTGGACTTGGAACACCAATGTTACGTGCAAAAATACCAACCCCCACCAGAGAAAGAGGACGGTCACAAGAAGAAAGGCAATTTCATCTTTTTCGATTTCGAATGCATGCAAGAAACCGGCATTCACATTCCTAATTTCTGCGTGGCTCATCGAGCGTGCGAGAAGTGCATTCAAGAACCTATCTTCAGTCATTGCCCTCACTGCAGCAAGATACCCGGAGGGCGTGAAAAAATCTTTCGGGGACCCAACACGTTAGCCGATTTTGCCCAATGGGTCTTAGACCCCATCGACAAGACGTGGAGCCAAGAGGACATCGAACGTTACGGAGATTGTCATCGTCATGCCACGGTGATGGCTCACAATTTTTCCGGATACGATGGACAGTTTCTTCTCAGATACTATACGGAACAAGGCACCGAGCGTCCTAAAGTGACTTTGAACGGAGCCAAAATCATTTTCATGCAAGTGGGACAAGTACAGTTTAAAGATTCGATGAGTTACTTGGCCATGCCTTTGAGTCGAATGCCTAAAACGTTTGGAATGACAGAAATCGCTAAAGGGTACTTTCCACACTTTTTCAATACTGAAGCCAACCAACACGCCGTTCTACCCCATTTACCAGAGGCTCACTATTACGACCCCGACAACATGCGTACCGAACAACGAGAAGCTTTCTACGCTTGGTACCAGATTCACGCCTCGGACCCTTTCGACTTTCAGGAAGAAATGCTAAAGTATTGTCGTTCCGACGTGGACATTTTACGGCGTTGCTGTGGAAAATTTCGAGAACTGTTCATGGAACACGGAGGGGTCGATCCTTTGAAAGAAGCTTGCACCATTGCCAAAGCGTGTTCCTTAGTGTATCGACAACGATTCATGCCTGAAAAGACCGTGGCTGTCATCAGTCCTCAAACGACCCACTTTGTCAAACGTCAATACTCGGTCAAAGCCCTACGCTGGTTACATTACTTGTGCGACAAGGAAGACAAGTGGATTCAGCATGCCCGCAACGGAGGAGGCGAAAAGACCATCGGAACGTATTCGGTCGATGGCTGGGACTTAGAAAACCCCAAGATCGTGTACGAGTTTAACGGTTGTTTATTTCACGGATGTCCCGTCTGTTACCCTGACCGTGGCACTAAAAATCAGTTTTTGCAACGAACCATGGAAGACTTGTACCAGGACACTTGTCAGCGACGCCTAAAGTTAGAACAGCAAGGATACCAAGTGGTGGAAATGTGGGAACACGAGTACGATCACCGTATGAAAACCGATCCCGAGTTTAAACGCCTCGTGGAAAGTTACCAGTTCATGGACCCGCTGAACCCGAGGGATAGTTTGTACGGAGGAAGGACCAATGCCACCTGTTTGCTGTACCAAGCCGACGAAGAGAAAGGAGAAGAAATCAAATACTTGGACGTGTGTTCGCTGTATCCCTACGTGTGCAAATATTGTCGCTTTCCTGTAGGGCACCCGCAATTGCTGACGGAACACATCGACCTGAAAAACATTCGACAATACGAAGGTTTGATCAAGTGCAAAGTTTTGCCTCCCACGAACCTATACCATCCCGTCTTACCTCACCATTGTCAAGGCAAACTGATGTTTCCCTTGTGTCGTACTTGTGCCGAAACGTGCAACCAAGACCAACCTTGCCATCACAGCCAGGAAGAACGGGCCTTGACGGGAACCTGGGTCAGCGTAGAATTGTTCAAAGCTCTGGACATGGGATACCAACTGTTAGAAGTGTACGAAATTTGCCACTTTCCCAAGACACAACAGTACCACAAGGGTGACCCCACGCAGAAAGGCATTTTCGCCGACTACGTGGATGCCTTTTTGAAACTGAAGCAAGAAGCCAGCGGCTATCCTTCCTGGTGTCACACTCCCGAAGACCAAATACAATTCAAAGAGAAATATTACGAACAAGAAGGCATCACTTTAGACCACATCGAGAAAAACGAAGGCAGGCGATCGTTTGCCAAAGTGATGTTAAATTGCTTGTGGGGTAAAATGGCACAACGACCGTGTTTACCCAAGACGGAATATTTGACAGAACCTTCCCGCTACTTCCAGATGATTCACGACAAAACCAAATACATGAAACACGTGGACGTCGTTCGAGAGAATTTAATCTTGGTCAATTACGAAGAAGATCTGGACTTTGTACAAGACGACCCTTTGGAAATGTCATCATTGCGGCTTACGTGACAGCCCATGCTCGCTTAAAATTGTACGAAGCTTTAGAACTGTTAGAAGAACGCGTCCTGTACTTTGACACGGACAGTTGCATTTACATCCATCACCCGATTCAACATCACCCTAACATCGAAGGAGACCGTTTAGGAGCCTGGACAGACGAGCATCCCGACGACAAGATTCTAAGTTTCGTCAGTGGCGGTCCCAAAAATTACGGCTACGAATACCGGGACAAACAAGGAGAAGTGCACACGACGTGCAAAGTGAAAGGACTGACTCTGAATTATCGTACCAGTCGAGTGGTCAACTTTGGGGTATTGAAAGAAGCCTTGCAATCGGGAGAGGATGGAAACTTTAAAGTGACCACCTATCAACCGAACAAGATTGTACGTTTACCCACTCACCACATCGTCAGTCGACCCTTGGAAAAAGTCTATCAAATCGTGTACCAGAAGCGAGTGAGACTTCCCAATCATTTCACCTTACCGTACGGTCACGTCGGTATTGGTTTGTATATAAAAAGGAACCCTAGACAAGATCGATAGTTCATTGTGACTACCAAGACCGAGCAAACAAGATGAATACTTTGAAAGAGACATCGTTCCAGTTTGGGGATTGTAAAAAAGTTGTATCTTCCTCTAGTGTGACTAATATTGGATGGATAAGACCCAGGCATTGCGACGGAAAATGTCCGGAAGGAAACTGCGATTGTCCATGTGGTTACCATTGTAATTGCGTAACGGAGTTTGCAGACGAGTGCGATTGTGAGCCTTGCGATGGGACCGATGCTGTACCTTGTGACCTGAGCGATGCCGTAAAGCATCATGGGAACTTTAGTGCCCCTACCCCTGTCATGGAAAGTGATGCTGTGCGTGTCAAACCTGTGGGATGCGAAAGCGATGCTGCTCGTCCTCTTGGACATTTTACTGGGTTTCGTTTTAAAGGGGAATGTCGACCTTCACGTTTACCTCCCTACGGATGTCATCCAGCCCTGAGCAAACTCCTGCCCATTTCACTCAACCCTCATCGAAACGAACCTGTGAAAAACGAATATTCGTTTCCTGTGCGTTTGTCGGAATACTGCGACTTTGAAAATCGTCTTCAATCGTTCAAAGGAAAATGGCCTAAGTATCTGGGAGGACCGACCCCCGAAGAATTAGCCAGAGCCGGATTTTTCTACTTGGGCGAAGGAGATAAAGTCAAGTGCTTCAGTTGCGGTGTGTCACTTCACCACTGGGAACCGCAAGATTCGGCCTACGTAGAACATGCTCGATGGTCACCGAATTGTCATTACTTACCTTTAGTGGGACCGAGACATTGAAGTAACTTTTTACCATAATCATCTGTTCATGGATACTTTACAAGAGAACATTCGTGCTTTGCCTGTGGAGTTGAGAGAACGCATTTATCGAGAACTGGTCAAAATACAAGTGAAACGTAAAGAACAATTGCATCCGATACGTCACCGGTGTTTGAACCACTGGTACCTGAAGGCTATACAAGGATTGATTCAATTGAAAGTGTTCCATCGGGCAGACATTGATCAACGATCCTCTAGTTTTAAAAAGGATTGGTTTGGTATGGACGATTGTAGTTACATCATTGTAAACGTACTGCATCGAATTCCAGAGGAAGAGTTAACGAATTACCAACATCTTGAACACAATGTCAACTTGGTGAAAGAGGAAACTTCTGAACGAATTGTCATGTGTAGATTAGTGACTCAACGATTTAAATTCGACACTGAAGTGAAACCATGTTTGTGCAAAGAGTACATTTCTTGTGTCAGACCAAAGAGGATTTAGTATGACCTATTCATGGATACTTTGCTAGAGAACATTCGTGCTTTGCCTGTGGAGTTGAGAGAACGCATTTACCGAGAGCTGGTGAAAATACAAGTCAAACGTAAAGAACAATTGCATCCGTTACGTCACCAGATCTTTAACCACTGGTACCTGAATGGTATAAGAGAACTGATTCGTCAGAAATTGTTTCAGTGGTCAGACCTTGTTCAACACTTTGAGTTAGTGAATGATCGAAACGTTCATTATTTTGGTTACTTCGAGATTCACCTACAGCAATACATTGAGGAAGACAAGTTAAAGGATTATCAACATATTTTACGTGGAATCTACTTAGAGGAAGAGGAAACTTCTAAACGAACTCTGAAGTTTCGGTTACAGTATGCAAGATTTAGATTCTCTACTGGAGAACGAAGATCTCTGGCTAGAAAGTACGTGTATTGTTTCCGAAACAAAGAGACTATAAAAACAGGCTGCCATGCCACGACTTATGTCACATGTCATCCAACAGATTCCGTGGAAGGAACTCAATGACCATATTCAAACCGTGGATCATTACCATCGATTATTACAAGAACTGTATCCATTCAATTTGGGACGACAAGTGGTGTGTGTCTTAGTGACTTGTTTTTTGGGATTTCGTTTACCAGCCGATTCTTTGTGGACTCTTTACGATCAGTACTTACCACCTCCATGGCCTTAAATGGTCACGAAAAACTCCTTTTGTTCAAAGCCTTGCGTTTTCATCTGGATACTTCTCGACCTCAACAGGAAAAAAAGATTCGTCAACTTTTAGCGACCTAAGACGTGTATGACGATGTGTGTGTAGCTTGTGACTTACACCCTCATTGGACAGATGTTCGTGATTGGAAAAAGGGGGGTTTTGAGGCTTGGACCCAAGAAGTGGCCCAGTATGCACAAGAGTTGTTCAAGGAAAAAAGTTACTTTTCAACCTGTGTTAGTGACGGTGCCAGAAGAACCTGTCACCGAGAACAACCACTCGCTTCAGGACAGGACTGTCATGGACATTCCTGAAAGGTCATTCCGGGAGGACACTTGTGTGACAATACCTCATGTAGAGACTGTAAGAACATTACACACTGTCCCTAGGACATCTTGGTTAACCAAAACATGTTGTACAGACACTTGTTTATATTCCACTTTGATCACTTTGCTGTGTTTTATATTCCTGTACATCACTATTTGGGTTGTATGTATTTTTGTCTTTCGTGTTCATATTTGAAACATTCAATAAACGTGTTCTGAAAAAAGTATATAAACTCTTGTCTTGTTTGTTTTTCGTGTCACAAGTGACATTTCTCATACCATGGCTACCTCTGCTGTCTCTGCTCCCTCTTCCTCTACTGTCAAAGTCATCGACGAACACTTAGATCGTGCCAGTTGGGAGGCTTTGTATCTTCGCCATCCCTTTAACATGCTCATTGCTGGACCTAGCGGTTCAGGCAAAACCGAATTCGTCAAACGTTTGATCGAACATAAACATCATTTGATCGATCGACCCCCTCAACGGATCGTGTGGTGTTACAAAGAGTGGCAATCGGCGTACAGCCTCTTGCGTGAAAGTCAAGGCGATTCCATCGTGTTTGTGGAAGGCATTCCTAAAGAAGACGATGGCATCGTCTCTGACTCCCGTCTAACCCATTTGGTCATTTTCGACGACATGTTAGGAGAAGACGAAGAAGAAATTAAATTGTGGTTCACGCGCAAAGGGCATCACCGTAATGCCAGTGTCGTTTACATCACCCAAAATTTGTTTCAACAAAGTAAAGCCCATCGCACCATCAGTCTCAATGCGCATTACGTGGTCTTGTTTAAAAGCCCTCGAGATAAATCGCAAGTGCAAGTCTTAGCCAAACAGTTAGGAACGCCTTGGCTGACTCAGGCGTACGACGATGCCACTCAAACTCCACACGCCTATTTACTCGTCGATTTGAAACCTACGACCCCCGAGGATTTGCGATTTCGTACCCACTTGTTTCACCACTGGTGCCAAGACGGAGGGCCTGTCCTGTACACGTCTCCGTCCTCGACTTCATTTCACTCCCCATGAAAAAATCTATAAAAACCTCAGACCCTTTTTCGTCTGTCTCACACAGTGTGAACATGACGTCCCTTCAGTCTCATCTTCCCGTCAAATTGATTCGTGCCTTGTATGGCATCAGTCGAGAAAAAGATCCACAAACACGAGCCCGTGTCTTAGAAGCTAGTCTCAAAGAAGTCTTACGATGGTTCACGGTGACGGCACGTCAATTACTCCAAGGAATCATTCAGATTCCTCATCAAACCCAACGCTTTTTCGATCGAAACAAAGTCGCTTTGGTCCAACTGGCCGATCCCCGCATCGACACTCAAACCAAAAAACAAATCATTTTGAAACCTGGAGGGAGCGGTACTCTAGGAGGGGTCATCATTCGCTCACTCTTAAGATGGGATCCTAATGCCCCCAAAGTTATCCCTAAGACAAAAGTCCAACGAAGCCCCAAGAAGAAAAAGAAAAAGACCAAGTCCCCAAGAAGAACTTCTCCAGTGGCGGGACCCTCCTCTTACCAGACACCACCACCATCACCCCGGAAAAAGAAAAGAAGCCCCCAGAAAAAGAAACAGAGAAAAAGTCCTCAAAAAAAGAAAAGTCCACAGAAGAAGAAAACTAGTCGCAAGAGAGGCACTTCGGCCAGGACGCAACCTTACACTCGCAAGCCACGACCTGCCACAACGTCTCCGACAGCCTCACGTTTGTCCACTTCTCCGTTGATGTCACCAGGAACTGAAGAGTACTTGGAGACGTTGATTACACCAAGAACTTCTCCGTTGATGACCCCCAAAAGAACTTCCCCAGTGGCAGGACCTTCCAATTTAGCGGCAGTGGCTGCTGCTCACAAAGTACCTTCTCCCAAAATCAAAGTTCAAGAAAGATCGGGCATGTTACAAAGTTTACTGGATTTGTCCAAACAAGAACTGGCTCGATTTAGTCCGTTACGTACCCCTGCACGACGTGTCATGCCTGTCCTCAAACTGATAAAACGTAAAGACAATCAGTGGCGACGCGTTCCAGTATAAAAAAGACCTGTGACCGAGTAGGGTATCAGTGTTTTTAGGTGCTCCTAAAAACTCAAAGATGTCACCCTCCAGAAAACCCCAAGGAAAGAAAAGAAAAGGACTACCACCACGTTTAGCCAAACATGGGGACCTGTTATCTGTCCTGTCCAAAGCTTCTCCACCCCTACGAAAAAAACTCATTCAAACGGCCTCCAAAGAGGTCATCGATACCGTGTGCGAATGTTGTTTGAACGTTTTGAAAGGCACGATTCCTTTGTCCAAACACCAGAAACAATGCTTAGGCAAACATCGTCACGTTCTTCGGAAAATGGTTCAAAAGAAAATTCCCATTCGTCAAAAAAAAGAAGATGTTGGTCCAACGTGGAGGCATTTTACCTCTCTTGTTAGGCCCCATACTGAAAGGAGTCTTGGGAACCATGTTGGGAGGACTGGTGGGAGCAAGATAAAAAGGCCTTCGGAAGTCCCAAGATCTCAGAATTCACCCCTGACAACCCCATGGAAGGACGAAAACTAGCTTTAGTGCCTTACAAACGATGGATGGAATACCATCGGTGGCAAGAACAACGCACCCCGCATTTACCTCCCAATCCCAATTTGAGCGAGATGTCCCAGTTACAACACGAATTGCAGTCCTTGCTGGATCGCCAAGATTTGTCCGAAACAGAAAAATCGCAAAAGTACGGTCAACTCTTGCAAAGACTGCAACTCTTTCACCAGAAAGCTTTAGACGAAACAGCTCTACCCACTTTGAAAGATTTTAAGACCTTGATGAAAAGTCCAGCACCATCACCAGTACCAGTACCAGTACCAGTACCACCAGTACCCGTGACCAAGACAGAAAAAGGAAAAGAAGAAGAAGAAGGGTTTCAAACTCAACCAGAAAAAGTACGCAAGTTAACAACACCACCTACCTCCAGAATTGGATGGATTAAAAAGATGATGGCCACCCCTTCTTCCTCACAAGAGAAAAAGAAAGTGAAGACAGAAGTGAAGACAGAAGTGAAACAAGAACCGATATCCCCTGCTCAGACATCCTCCTCCTCTTCGACACCTATTGCTGGCCGCACACGCAAAGCCTTGCAATCCAAGAAAATACCCCAAGAGAAAAAGAGTAGTCTCTTCCAAGAGTGGGTGCCTTATTAAGACACCAATCAACACAAAAAATGGAAAAAGTCTTAGCTAGCATTTACTACGATCCCTCCCATCCTGCAGGTTACGCAGGAGTTCAAAAATTGTATCGTGCTGCCAAAACGCGACTGAAAAGTCTCCGTTTACCTCAAGTGCAACGATGGTTACAAGAACAAGCTACCTACACTTTACACAAACCCATTCGACGCAAGTTTGCCAGAAGTCGCACCCGAGTGGAAGGCATCGATCATCAATGGCAAGCCGATTTAGCCGATGTCTCTCATTTGGCCAGCTACAATCGTGGTTACAAATATTTGTTTTGTGTCATCGACGTCTTTTCCAAATTTGCCTGGGTCGTGCCCTTGACTTCCAAATCCAGCAGCGAGTTAGTGCGAGCCCTGCAACGGGTGTTGAAACAAAGCGGTCGTCGCCCTCTTCGATGGCAAACGGACAAAGGCACCGAATTTCTGAACCAAGCTTTCCAAAAAGAATTAAAGAAACGTGACATTCATTTTTTTACCACCGAGAATCCCGAAACCAAAGCCAGCATCGTGGAACGTTTTCAACGCACTTTGAAAGAACGCATGTGGAAATATTTTACGCATCACCACACTCTGAAGTACATCGACATCTTACCGCACCTGGTGCAAGCGTACAACCAATCTTACCATCGAAGCATCGGACGTGCCCCGCAAGACGTGACTCCCGACAACGAAGTGCTGGTGTTCGAGCGCCTGTTCGGTACGTCCCCGACGAGGGCTGTCCCCAAGAAAAGTGGAGAGTTGACCGTAGGAGATTGGGTGCGCATTGGCAAAACCAAACGCACTTTCGACAAAGGTTACTTACCTAACTGGACGACCGAACTGTTTCGCGTCACTGGACGAGTGCATGGCCGTCATCCTGCCGTCTATAAATTGGAAGACATGAACGGAGAAGTACTCAAAGGAACGTTTTATTTGCCCGAGTTACAACGTGTCACCAAAAAAGAAGACGACGTGTACGACATCGAAAGCATTCTCGAACGCAGAACCCGTAAAGTGGGCAAACGACGTGTCAAAGAAGTCAAAGTACGTTGGAAAGGATATCCACCCAGTTTCGATTCTTGGATCGACGCTTCGCAAGTCATCGACTATAAAAAGAAGAAGTGACCATCATGCCCTTTCACACAGCAGACGCAGCTACGTCGACCAGTCCTTCTTCCCCTAGTTCTTCTGTGCAAGATTTACAAAAACAACCCTTGTGGGTGTGGTGTGGAGAACGTGTGCCTAAAACGTAAATCGTCTTTTTCTGCCAAATCTTCGTGGTGTATTGTGTCATCGGGGCAGCCATCGCCAATTTGAGTTTGCAACAAGGAGACAAACAATTGTGGACCATTTTATTGAGCAGTTGCATCGGTTACCTGCTTCCCAATCCGTCCCTGAAATTCTCCTCGAACGGGAACGTTGTGTCCAGTGCCAGTGTCAGTGCCAGTCACCAGTCCAACCACAACCAGAACCCCATTTTGGGCGGAGACACGCCTCTGACGTCCAGTAATAACCCCTCGGACAGCCACAGAACTCTAGAATTATGAGTCACCAAAACCAATTTTACTTAACTTTACCCAGTGACAGTTCCATGGAGGTGTTTCCCAACAACACGTTGTGCTGTTACACGGCCAAATTACCTCAAGCCATCCCCTTAGATCACGAAGCCCATTGGGAAGTGGCTTTGGTAGAAATGATTCACCCGACCCAAGTCCTCAATGTCCTTCCCAATCAAAATAAATTTGATGTGGAAGTTCATGACGAGCAAGTGCAACAGTGGATGGATACCCATAGCAAATATGACAAGAAAACCCGTACACAAAAGTACACCACCTATCACTTGTTCATTCCCCCAGGCTATTATTTTAGTGGTCAACATTTGGTCAGCACCATAGCCACCAGGTTTAATGGTGTGTTTCTGAAAGCTTTGGAAAGTGTCAAAAAAAGTGTCACCCTGGAGTACCACAAAACAGCTCGTCGCTTCCTGATAAAATTTCCTGAGGGGCCCAAAATCATGTCTTTCTTATTTTGTCCTGAATTGTTTGACATGTTGGGCGGTGACATGGAGCTGAGGAAGAAAGTAGAACAAAAAACACAACCCGAATTACCAGTCATTTACGACAACGATTCTTTTGCCAAGTATTTTCGTACCCCGGTAGAACTGAACCAAGGACTGAATTTGATGTTTGTGTATTCCGATGTGGTGGAGTACAACGTGGTGGGACACAGCTCCGTACCGTTACTGCGTGTCATTCCTTTCAAAGTAGATTCTGCCACGAACGCTGACGAGGAAGGTGGAAACACTTACCACGTCCACCGCGAATTTGTCCATCCTCACTATTTGCCTGTCAGCAAGTCGTATTTGGACACGATCAACATTACTATAAAAGGAGATTTGGGACAAAATATTCCATTCACCAAAGGAAAAGTCACGGTGAAACTCCATTTTCGAAAACGGTTCTCTCACGACTCGTAAGCAAGTCATGTATCCAGTGTACCGAGGGGTGGCTCGACAGCGAGGACACGGTTTAGGAGATATGTTAAAATCGGCCTTTCGTTCGGTGGCCCCGGTGTTGAAACCGATGGTGACACGCGGATTGCACGCCTTGAAAGATGCGGCACTGACGCAAGGCAAAGAATTTCTCCAAAATGTCATCATCGACAAACAAAACCCTAAAGAAGCCTTCATGAGGGCAGGCAAAAATGTCTTGCTGCAAACGGGCAAAGACATTTTGGGCCGACGAGACACACCTATAAATGCTCTGCACGCTACCGAGTCAGGCATTCAGCAAGGACAAGGCAGAAAGAGACGACGCAGAAAACACCCTTTCACCAGACTTCAAGCGAGAAAGGCCAAGAAAAGAAGAACCGTTCGAGACTTAGACGTTTTCGATTATTGAGAAAGAGAAAAAATGATGCACCGAGAGTCTTGCGCTTGTTCCAAGACGGAACTGGACCTGTTTGCCATGCCCCCCACGATGATGACCATGCAAGAATCCCAGTGGGTAGAATTTCACCCCGTCTCCTCATTGACAGCCTCAGCTCCCATCGAGTTTGAAATCAAAGGACAGCCCGAAGATTACATCGATCTGAATAGCAGTTACTTGTACTTGAAAGTCAAAGTTGTCGATGAGGATAATTCGTCCCTAGAAAAGGATGAGATAATAGCTCCCGTCAACAATTTCATGCATTCCTTGTTCAGTGGAGTGGACTTGTACTTGAATAACAAACTAGTCAGCAGCAGCATGGATACTTACCCTTATCGAGCGTACCTGGAAAATCTCTTGACGTACGGAATAGACGCCAAGAACACTCATCTCAATGCCTGTGTGCTATGGGAAGCTGACGATGCGGGCGAATTTGAAACATTCGAAATTGATACAAAGGATAAAACTAAATCAAGAAATGATGGATTTATAGAACGAAGAAACAGAATCATAGAAAACAAAAGTTTAGAACTGATGGATCGTTTGCATTTGGACATGTGGTTGCAAGAAAAGTATTTGCTAAACGGGGTGAATGTTCGCCTGAGACTGAATCGTAGCAGTGCCGCTTTCCATTTGATAGGTAGTACCACTTGCAAAACTGACATCGAGGTAGCCAGGCTCTACGTACGACGCGTGGAAGTGTTACCTAAAGTGGGTAACGACATCAGTCAAACATTGAGCAGAACGACCGCTAAGTATCCCATACGACGCGTGGAAGTGAAAACCTTCACCATTCCCAAGGGACAGCGATCCATGACCGAAGATCATCTGTTCCAAGGACAGTTACCCAAACGTTTGATCGTTGGTATCGTCGAGAATACAGCCTTCAACGGAGATTTGGGTAAAAATCCTTTCTACTTTAAACACTTTGACGTGTCCAAGATCGAAGTCAGTCGAGATGGCAAGACCTTGTGTACCCGACCTTTCGAGCCTAACTTTAAAGAGAAGAATTACTTGAGGTCGTACTTGTCCCTGTACGAAGCCACCGGACAGTTAGGAACCAACACCAGTCACGGTATTACGTACGAGGATTATGCAGGAGGCTACGCTTTGTGGGCTTTCGATTTCACTCCAGACCAAGGCAGCGACGAGGGACATTTCCACCCTATAAAATCCGGCCAGATTCGTGTGGAAATTCAGTTTGCAATCAAAGACCCCGGTGTTGATGATAATCCAACGTTGAACGTCATCCTGTATGCAGAATTCGATAATACCATAGAAATCAACAGTTTGAGAGAAGTCATTCTAGATTATTAGAAAGCCATGGAAGACTGTTATCCCTCTTTACCTAGTGGAGAAACTTTGGAGATGGAATGTAAGGAGACCGTGGAAGGAGAAGAATCTCAAGACAAAGACGAAGAAGATATCATGATGAAGTCGAGATGGCCAGAACAAGAAGCCCATTTAGTCTCCTGTTTTGCCAAACACTTGGTCGACAAAATAACAGAATTGATCAAGAAAAATTGCTATGGATGTCAAAACGATCATCCCAGTCAAATTCAACACGATAAATGCCTGATGTTAAGTCAAGAAGAAAAATTGGACGAGTATCTGGACGAAGCTTGGAGCCTCATCTCGAACAAAGACGTGTTGCACCAGTGGTATAAAGACTTGCGTGAACATTCTTGTCCACCATTAACCACTCAAGAGATCCATCGTATCGAAGCTCTCCTGAATCAGAGTGAGGAAACAGAACGAATAACCGTTTATTCGTCAGACATTTTCAAGCAAAAAGTCAGGATCGAATTGACGACTTATTATTACCTGTGAAGAAGAAAAAAAACACACACAAATCAATGGATACCTGGGAACTTTATTACCTTTTGAACCACAGTTCTTATACGTCTTCTTGGAATCCCGTCGTCTGTGCTAAAGATGAACTCCCTCATCGCAAACCTAAAGACCATCAAGCTTACGTGATCAACACGGACGACAGTCATCTCCCAGGAACCCACTGGGTAGCCGTCTACTTTCCTCAAGAAGGATGTGTGGAATATTTCGATTCGTACGGATTGCCCCCTTTGGAAGACGATATCATCGACTTTATGAGAAGAAATGCTCAAACCACCCGATTCAATAACGTGAAATTACAAGGCACAGATTCCTTGGTGTGTGGACAGTACTGTGTGTATTTTCTGCATCATCGCAGCCTGGGCTATTCCTTAGAACATTTAGTGACTCATTTCGATCCTCGTTCTTCTGCTAGAAACGATGTGAAAGTAGATCGATGGTTCTGTGACCATTATGCTTATCTTTTGTCTCAAGCTAGGAAACGTAGTGTCCATCAATGGCCTAATGATTTCCAACAGTGGAAATCACAATTTCATTCACAACGTTGTCAGCCCTGTTCAAAGTAGTTAGTAATTGAGAAAAAAATGTTTGATGTTATAGTGTTGGATTATTGTTAAAAATGTTGTTGTTTAGTGTTAAGTGATTTTTGAATAAAAAATGTTGTGTTTTGAAAAAAATGACTTTGTGGTTTGTTTAGCTAGAAGAATGTTGGATTGATGCTCTTTCATTTCTTACTATCCCTCTCATGAACGTTGCGGCTCGAAAACCGTGTGGGGGGGATGTTTTCCTTCACGTCCGCGCTTTCACTTTAAGAACCGGGTTGTTCCCAGTCTAGCCATCCATTGTCGACTCATCCTCCTAAGAAGATGTGCTCCAAACTAGCTAAGCTCAACGAAGCCTACGTGAATCTGCATAGGGTCAGACACAGTCTGATACCGAAACCAGAAGAAATAGAGAATGTGAGAATGTTAAAAATCACTGAAGACCTGATAGAAGAGCTCTTCAGAGAAGAAATGAACAGGGAGAAAGAAGAATGGACAGAGAAGTACAGACTTCAGAGACAGCAGCAACAGCAGCAACAACAGCAACAGCAGCAACAGCAGCAACCTGAAGCTGACAGAGGCTTTGTCGATTGTCGTATCGACACCAAAGAATTCTTCTTCTCTTTCCGAAGAAGCAGACCTATTGCCAGAAAGTCTATCCTCAGAGGACATCGCATTCTTAGAAACTAAAAGAATGCCATAGCAAAAAAAACAAAAAAAAAAAACAGCCCTTTTCAGGGCTACCCAATACTCTAGCAAAGAAATAACCATCAATTTGCCAATGTGTGTGTAGGTAGAGTAGTGTGAAAATAAACACTAACTCTTTATTAAGATATTGTGAAGGTATGTGTTTGTGTGTTTGTGTTTGTAAGTGATAAAGTAGGTTGGTGTGGATAGTAGATTAAAATGATGTTTGTTTTTTCTGGGCTGTTTGAGGTGTAGATTTGGGGTTAGATTGGATTGCTTTGCATATGTAAATAGTCTATTGAAGTGATTAATAAAAAATTTTATAATAGTGATGGGTAGCATAAAAAAGTGAGCGAGTGTTTCTTTTAGGTCCGCGCGTTGTTGTTGTTTTTTTGGTCGTGATCTAGGTAAGATGAATTTTATGTTTTTAGGGGGGATGTTTTCCTTCACGTCCGCGCTTTCAGTATAAATTGAAACTCGTTCGGCAGTCCAGCTACCCTTGTTGATTGATCAACACCAAAAAAAAAATGAACACGAGACTTGAGAAACTGTTGGAGCTTCATGTGCATCTGGAATATGCCAGGCGCATATTAAATGAACTGGCCGCTGAAGCCATTGTCGAGGAGGGAAGGATAAGAGAGGAGGAAAGAAGAAAAAAAGAAGAGGAGGAGAGAAGATATAAAGAAGAGGAGGAGGAAAAGGAGAGAAGAAAAAATTTCAGAATCCCAGAGAGTGAAAATTGGGATTCTGAAGCGACATATCCTGCCTCTGCTCTCTCCCCCCAAAAGGTAAAAAGTAACTGGGGGATAAGATGTGTATGTGGCGCCAGGCCTGGAAGGTGCCACCATTAACCAGGTGTCCATGAAGTTCCAAACAAAACAGCCCTTTTAAGGGCTACCCAATACTCTAGAAAAGAAATAACCATCAATTTGCCAATGTGTGTGTAGGTAGAGTAGTGTGAAAATAAACACTAACTCTTTATTAAGATATTGTGAAGGTATGTGTTTGTGTGTTTGTGTTTGTAAGTGATAAAGTAAGTTTGTGTGAATAGTAAATTATGGGTTTCTTAGCGTATGTGAAGAGTATAGTTAGGGTTATATTATATGAAAAAAGTAGGGGGATGTTTTCCTTCACGTCCGCGCGATGTTGGGTCATCATCTAGGTAAGATCCATTTCATGTTTTTAGGGGGATGTTTTCCTTCACGTTCGCGCTTTTCGTATAAGAACCCACAGTATTCGTTGTTCAAACCATTCTGCAAAGAAGATGGCGTCAAACCACCTTAACAAAATGGAAAAATTGCAAAACGTCATGGACAATTTAGGAATGTTTGAGCAAATGTTGGTTAACCTAAACGAGGATCACTACTCATATAGTCCCCATAGAGTGAAGATGGAGATAAACAATTTAAGAAAAATGAAGGTAATCATTAGTGATCTGTTGAAAGAAATAAAGGAGGAAAAGGAGGATGAAGAGGAAAGGATAAGGATGAGAGAATGGAATGAAAAAATTGAAAAAGAAGAAGAAAATGAAAAGAGGAAGAAAGAAGAGGAGGAAGAGAAGAAGAAAAAAAAGAAAGAGAAGAAGAGTGTAGGAGATAAAATAAGAACTTGGTGGAGGAAAAGAAGAAATTAGAAGAAGAAGAAGAAAACCCAAAGGCCCTTTTCAGGGCCAGCCATATTTCTCGAAAAGAGATAGTCTTTGAATTGCCTACCCCTTTTTTAATTTTTTTAAAATTTTTTTAAAAAAAATCCCATGTTCAATTCCCCTTGTCCGTAAAGTGACCCACGATTTATTGCCATGTTCAATTCCCCTTGTCCGTAAAGTGACCCACGATTTATTGCCATGTTAAATTCCCTTGTCCGTAAAGTGACCCACGATTTTTCTCCATGTTAAATTTCCCTTGTCCGTAAAGTGACCCAGGGGTGTTTTTAATGCTAATTCCCATTGTCCGTAAAGCGCCCCCTTTCACTACTGTTAGGTCATTGAAAAAGGATGAATTGCTTCAGCTTGTCAGACAATATGATCTTTCTGAAGCGAAGGCCTCTAACAAATCAAGAAATACAAACTATTTCTGGACAGTATTTGGTGGAAAAGAATATTATTGGATAAAAGTGATGTTGGTTTAGTTATTGAGTCACTATCTGGCTGTGAAACGAAATGAAATTAAATTAAATTCAGAAATCACATGGAAATATAGATAAGAAAGCTCCAGTTTAAAAAATAAATGATAAAAATCCAAATTAAGAAAGAGAAACTTTAATGTAAATGAAGAACGGCTAGAGAGAAATGCAAAGCAAGAGAAAGATGAGAGAGGGAAATACAAATACAAAGAGAGAAAGAAGAAAGATAAATGCAATTTAGATTAAAAGAATTAGAACTGGCATGCGGAAAACACTCGTATCTTTTACATACAAGTTTAGGTTGTGATGTTATCAGAAATATCAAGTTAGTTCCCCCTATTTATGAAAAAGAAGTTGATAGGTATTTTCTTCGCTTTGAGAAAATTGTATATCATTTTAAATGGCACTAGAACTGTTATTACAAAGTGTACTTACTGGCAGACCTCGTGGTATCTACTGTCGATACAACAGAGTGCTGACTATGATGTGGCTAAGGAATATATAATAAAGGGTTACGAATTGGTACCCGAGGCTTAAAAATTAAAAATCAAAATTGGAAATCAGTCGAACACCACATGAGTTCATTCGGAACACTCTGTACTTTTTGGACTTTTTGGATTTAATTCACAATATTTAAGTTCCTTTTAAATTTTCACATTGTATTCTTGGAAAACAAATATAATTTTTTTTATTTTACTTAACTTGTTGGTTTTACTAAACTTGTTTGTTTCGATCTTTTACATTTATTCCCACATGTCACTTTTATATCCATATCATCCCGATAGAGATAATCCTCAATTTGTATAATGCATATATAAGAAACCTTTACACGTCCATTTTTTATTGCCATCAACCTCCTTTTGTGTCTACCGTTTTGCCTTTAAATTGTTCTAGTTTTATTAGATGATTCAGTTGTATTTACATCAATTATACAATTCAGTGGAGCTCAGATTATCTCCATATTTTCGATCAACACTGCCATTTAATTTTGGGGACTTGAATTTTATTTGATTGAGTTTGATTGCATTTGTCGGTGATGTAGAAGATTGTTCTACATCATAGAAATCTTTCCTATTCTCTCATCTTTTTGTATAATTCGTCATTACTACCTTATGCCAAACTGATATATACGTAACAAGTTCTCAGTCAATATATTATTCTGCATCTATTGTAAACAATTTCTTGTACAATCATCTGAATGTAGCGTATTTTATCACTTTGACTTTATCTTTCAAATATGTAATAGGTACCCGATACTTTGAAAGTTGTTGTCATATATTTTCTCACGCTTTCATGATCATTCTTTCTTGTACTACGTTTTGTTTTTGTTGATGTTGTTGCCAATACTATGTTAGCTTTCTGTAGATGTAAACTTATTTTTAGTTTTTTCATTATCACTCTGTTCAACAGCTGTATTTTAAATTTGTTCTCTCAATGTTTGATATTTTCAGTTTTTATCCTATAACGTTTTACATTTATGGCTATCAACATGTCTTTGTACAAACCAGATAGTAACTGCATCAGCGAATTTGACAGGATGATGTAAATTTGCAGTATGACTATTGATGTAGTTTAAGTCAGGGTAATTATTGGACCCAGTGTAAAACCTTTCTGTTATGTTTTCACCTCAATGTCTAAAGGCAAAATTATCTCACTGGGTCCTATGTAATCTTACGTTATTTAACTGACAATGCATTACATGCCTACTTTGAAAGACTAGCATTTTGCATAAGGTTCGATTTGTAAAGAAAAGAATTTCCCAGGTTTTCCTTGCTGGTTATCTTGTCTCTTTAGAAAATACAATGTATATCTAACGTATTGTTGAAAGACACGAACGCGTGTCTATTCTGGAATTCTCGCGACTGTACAAAGTAGTCGTGGCACCATTACCAAGTTGAACTCGTTGGCCATCGAAAATAAAAACGATTGCCACAGCCGAGTTCGAGACGATATTGACGGAAATGGAAAAGTCCCGAAGACTGCGCAGAGACAGAAGCGAAATAGGAAACTGATTAACAAGCAGCAAAAAATAGTGAACGGACTCGCCAATCCGCGTTTATCGCCCACAAGAATCTTCGCGCATGTAAACGCGTTTGCAGCGGGGTTTGGGTGACATGAACAAGCCGTCACGCGGTGGACCTTGTTTGTCGCGAACGCGGTCTCGTTTCATAACCTGCAGTGATTCATCACAGATGCATCCGCGTTTGCAGCGAGTGGAAATTCGTAGGGTATTGAAGGTGTAATAAAAAAAAATATCATATTCCCATTCGGACTGTACTATTGGTATATTGGAGGGGAAGGGGGCTTCTTTTTAAGAATTTATCAAGTGTCTCCTACCATCCAAAACCAACCTTGAGTACACTTTTACTGCTTCACCCCTGACAGAAGACTTAACTCGATCTGTTACCACTCATATTCATAACCTCATGTACAAAATTACTTACAATGACTTCCAATGAAATGGCTAATCTGTTCCAGTCGACTGTCATTTGCTATACTTCTAACTGAACCAATTACCGCGTGTTCGTTTCTTCAAACAATTTACTTGTCTCTAATATTAAATTTTACTATGCACAAGGAAGAAAGATAAACGAATCATATCCTTTTCTATGGTGATTATGTATATCGATAAATCGGCCCCCAAACCTGGAATGATTTTGATGGGCAACAAGCAGCAGAGGGGGCGAATCGGACATTTTGTCCAATCGTTATTTTGCTTAATTATTACTTTCTGCACTCAACGATCTAGTGTCGTCAGCGCCTGGTAAAAAAAAAACGACGTCGGTCCATCTTACACGATGGTGACGTCATTTGGTTTAATTAACACCTTCTGCGCGCCGATCCCCAGCGTCGTCAGCGTCCGGTAAGCACATCGACGACCGCGTCGATGTCATCGCCCCCTCTGCTGCTAAGTGGTTATTTACAATGATCTTACAAACAGAGTGATCACTAACTCCTCCTCCTGTAGATCAATTAGGTTATTTGACTGATCGGTAATTCTAAAATTAATTCTCGTTAAAAACCGATTATGGCATCTCATATAGACTGGATTAATCGGACTCTCAACGATTAAAAATCCGGGAGGGGTTGTTGGTGAAAACGAATAAAGGATATACCCCTGTTGAGCTTGATTTGATTGCTTGGTATTTACCTGGTAACTCCCTTCGATAACATCACACACTAGATTAATCGCTATCACCGATGCGATATTTACGTTGTACGGGGCGATATGCCTACCACCATCTCCGTTATCGTGTTTGAGGATATTAGTTGATGGACCGAGAAAATCATTAAGAGATTTTCTTAGTTCTGGTGCGTTGTATCCTGAAAACTTTAAATCGGGTAAATCGGCTTCTGTGATATTATACTCGGTTAGGAGTTTTTGTTTATTACCATCGCTGTTATCGGATATTGTTTTAACGATTCGTTCATTGATATATTCCATGTCTGATATGAGTTGATTTAACACCTCAACGTGTTTTCGTGCTTTTGTTTGCCGTAGCTGTTCTAGTTGTGAATGGTAAATATAATTAATCTCGGCAAACGCATTAGTGATATCATCTAAATTAACTGTTAATACGACGATCGATTCAGGGGTTTTGTCATACTGAAAATACCACTGCATGGTGTCCATGTCTTGAAATATAAACCTGCTGGGTAATGACGTGTTTTTCATAATAGACAAATTATCTCGATACCCGGGATTAATCTCATGATACGATTTCTCATTCGTGTGCAAGTCCGCGGGTGGATTCTCAGGCCAACCTAGTATGGTTCTTATTGAACTGTTATAAATATCAACCATATACCCCGGTGTGTTTATTTCAATCGTTGACGATAACGTCGGTTCATGAACCGTAATAGCGATTTTTGATTCTTTTCCTGTGATCGATTTTATCCTGCGTTGAAATTCTTTATTGATTTGTTCTATTTGGTATGACCCAGTTGGTATTGTAACCTCATTCCAGTCTGGGGTCCCATCGGGCTTATTTGTCCATGCAAAAACCAGCGAGTTATTAGGTTGTTGTCCGTTAAATGCGTCCGCTCGGATATTAGGCCAACTGTGATATACTCGCAATTTTGCCAGCGCTATTTCCTTCACTGGAACCGGCGATGGGAAGTTCACACTGAATTCGGGTTTCGTTGACGTTATCGATATCATATTTGTTTGTACCGGAGTGGTATTCTCCGCGATCCGTTGAAGTAATTGAGACCCTTCGGGGTTCAGCGACATTATTATTATTCGTTGTCTTTAGTGTCTAATTTCAACAACCAGGTGGTTCCGGCTTCCAGTTGAAAATCCTCGATTTTTGACATCGCGGAGCTATACAACTGGACCATCGTGGAGAATTCAACATCGGATACGAACAAATTATCAATCGATAACGAGATCAACCCGGATAATTTCGAGTACGCGTCGGATACTATTTGATGTTTTACTGTATACTCGTTGAGTTTTTTCTGAAAACACGATGATATCTTCCTAGTGATTGCGTTGGCGACTCCAGCAATTGTTGTCATCGCGGAGATAGCGATTGGAACAGCGATCGGGGTTATCGTGGTCACCGTGGATAAAATAACACCGGCGCCAGCTACTATACCCGATACCGAGTACACGACCGCGTCGATGGCGGTTATTTTTCTGCGGTATTTTTTTATTTTTGCACGGTATTGTTCGGAAAGCGTTTTCAAATTCGCGGAAAATTCTTTTGCGGTATCGAATCGATATTGATGTGACGTCGGTGATACCTCTGATTCAATTTCCTTGGTGGTCATTTTTATTTTAAAAGAGCTAGTGTTTTTAATTACTTAGATTCGCTACAAATTCCACATACCATGTAATGTCTGCCCTAAATATATTGCTATCAACGGTCTTAATCACAAACCGTTCAGTTGCGTCCTTGTCTATAATTGTTGATATTGTATTGTTAAACCCGGATGAACTCGACGATGATATACTAAACTTCGTATTTGAAATCAATGTCAATCGATAAATACCCTTAACAGTTGCGGTGATATATACTGTATTCTGTGTAGGAGTCCAATCGAATGATCCATGCTGAATTGTGTATACTGTGTTGATGATATTCTCATGAGAGATTTTTATTCTTTCGGATTGATCTGTTTTCAATAGTGATTGTCTAAACGCTTCAGCAATAATTTTGATTTTTTCTATTTCCTGTCCATACGCAGTGATATCATTTATAGTTATTGTGATTTCATCCGGTTTGATATTTTTTTTACCAAAGAATTTATCAACGGCGCTATCAATCTTGTTAACATTTTTTCGTAACGAGGATAAATTGGCCGACAGTATCGTAAACTCCAAAATAGTATTCTTTATTGTTGTAATATTTGGTTCGGTTACCGGCGGGGTCCCGAAAAAACTAGCGGTAGTGAGCTGTATATCGGTGATAGATTTTTTCACCTGCGCGTCAAGTTCGGTCACCGATTTATCCAACCTTGTAAAACCGTCTCGGATTAATGTTATCGTCGATAGATGTTCACCCGGTTTGAGTCGTCCGTCGCTGGTATACAGCGCGATAGTGTCCTCGGCGGCATCACGCTGTCGTATTAAAACGTCATTCAGTGACACATTACTGGATTTCAATTTACCCTGGCGGTCTTGAAATACAACTATTTCGCCCGGGTCAACACTGGTTAAATTCAACGTATCAGCGATTTCATCCTCAATTAGTTTTTTTATGTCATCGGTGGCGGGCGTTTCCGTGGGTTTTTTCAGCGCCGAAACCGGTCGTCCCCAAATATCAATCATTATTATTGTAAATGTTATTCTCTAAAATCCGTTGAGCTTCTACGACCCCACTAGTATATTCGTTTACAACCATATGAGGTGGTTTTCGCGATGATGAAATCGCCGCAAGTACGTTCAATACCTCACGGCCACATATCGGTGGGTCGCTTAATCGCTGTGTTGGCAGCGTGGAATAAAAAACCCGGGCTGAACACTCCCGGATATACCGCATGAACTCTTTCGGCGGGGCTAACCCGTATGAATCAAAATAGACGATCGCACGCGGATCAATCGCGTATGCAACCCAATGAGTTCCCGCTCCGGAGGACCCATCGAGGTTAATTATGCCGGTTTCAATATTCCTTGGTGCCGCCGGTAATTGATCCCTCATAAAAACACCTCTGAAGTTTTTTATCGCTAGCGCGTTTGCGGCGTCTATTAAATCAAAATTAGACATTGGAGTCATTGACTCAGGAGTCATAGACTCCCGAGTCAATAAACGGTTCCCGGTAGTCTTAGACCCTTTCCCGAGTACCATGAATACGGGGTTCCCGGTAGTCTTAGACCCTTTCCGGCCACGGGTCGTTTTTTTTTGTAGCCTTTCCCGGTTGCCTTCTTCAATGCCATTCCCGCCGCGGTACCAACGGCTCCTAACGCCGCCGCCTTAGCCACTGCTGGTGCGGCCGCGGCAATCAACGCTGGAATCGCAGCTAACAGCGGAAATATCCCACCGGTCTTTTCCATGTTTTTAATTGCTGCGGCCGAAAAATCTACTTGAACTCCCTTTTTATTCTTCATCGCATTATTGAAATGTTTTATTTGACGCGCCGTCAACGATATCTTATGATTACCACCTGCCATCTGTGACGGCTTCAGCGTTATTGTGGTTCCGCATTGTTTAGCCGACTTTGATCGTAATTTCTTGACTTGACCATCAGTCAACTCTACACTGACGACACTATACGACATTTTATTGTAAACGCGTTTTGTGCTTTCAATTACATGTTTTCCACTGGCGCATCAACGATTCTCATTCGTCCGCCAGCACCTTCTAGCAGCATTGATTTATCGCTGAGGATGACAGCAATAGCTCTATAATTAGCAATAACGCCGCGAGTTACATTAGCTCGGAAGTGTATATCAACGACGGACTGTCTTGTTAAATCAAGATGTTCCAGCGAAAAGTAATAGATCGGATATAGTTCTTTGAAATCATATTGTGATATTTGCAAACCAGTGTCGACGTTTTGATCACGACTCATATATGACAGCAACCGATGGTACACACGTGCGACATGGTTTTGACCGTAATTAAGTTGTATATCCTCGGATGGTTCCTGCTGGCCGTTTATTCTCAGCGAGACGTCAGTAACGCCTAATCGATCAAATATCATATGGCTGAATAATTGATTATCAACTCTCGTCATATCCTGCAACGCAACAAATATATGACGCGGAGCCGAAATGCCTTGTTGTGATGCCAGGTTCCATGTGAATATACCATTGATATTTGATTGCTTAGTATCTGTTGTTGTTGTTAGCCAACTTAGTAATGATTTTCCTCCCTGCTCCATGAAGGATAGCAATTGTGCCTCTGTGGTAATGGATGGAGTCATTACTGGCATCCACAATAATATTTTAGTTAAAACGACTTTACCAGGGTCATTATTTGGATTTGCAGGATCCGCTGGAATTCTCCAAATTGCATTTCTATCATCACCTTTTCGCACAAGCACCACGGTATGCTTTGCTCCGTAGATAACTTTTCGCACGTTCCTACAAAATCCAAATATATGATGCAGTGGAATCGCGCATGAGAAAGATCTACGCGCCCCTGTTAACATTGATATGCGTGTTGCAGCTCCGATGTTAAAATTAGGATCGCTGTTTATAATCATATTCTCAACATCAGCATCATTGTTATTAGCATTATTTCTTGGTCGTCTTACCACAAATTGCGAGTTTCCAGCAGTGTTTCTAGTATCCTTTGCAAACATCATAGATGGACCCGCTGATCTTGTATAATCGTCTGAATATCTTGCTAGCCCGATTATTGTTGTAGCAACATCAACATCGCGTTCTATAGACTCGATCTCTCGCCCGTCAATGAGATATTTTGCGCTCTCAAACAGCGCCATTACGCCGTTATTGACTAAGCCAACTTTGGTACCATCTGGATACGGTGCTGGTACAGCAGGAGTATCGGCCTCTGTTACAAGTTCTCCTTCGATTTCAATAAACGCTTCACACGGTAAAAAATATTTACTGGTATCATGGACTTGAAGTTCAATTCGCGATCGTATGTCGGGTTGTACTGCATGATAGGAATAAAATTGATAATTACGGACAGAATCATCCTTGTGCACTGGTGCGTCCATATCAAACGCCGGGTCAGCTGTTCGTTTAAACATTTTATTTAATAATACGCTGATGCATCTAAATCATCGTCGTGGTTTTAAACCACTTCCCGCTATTATGTTTGCGATGTCATCTTGATTATTGTTTACCAACGACGTTAGTTTTTCTTCCACGGTGTTATTTATCACTTTACTGACATTCGCAGGCATCACTGTCGTTGATGGCATCACCGGTGGTTTTTGCTTTTTTCTCCTCACCAACGACATTAGTTTGTCCCGCGCGGCTGAAAGCGCCTTTCCGGCAACATCTCCAATAGCACTAATACCTTTATCACGAATAACATCAATAGCCTTCATTCCTAATTGTTTGGCTAACGGCGCTACTTTTGGAGCCATTCTTGTAAATAACCCCGCAATGGTGCTACCGAGACCATCTCCATAGTACGCGCGGTAAACAGGCAATCGCGAGTTTACCACGTAGACGAGTACTGGTTTATCATGGTTGTAGTGTATGATCATCCTTATTAAAAACACCAGTTTTCCAATTAATCATCCACGAGTTCGTCTATGAGCGTTCGATATGCATTAATGTCCATAATACCGCCTGCAAATAAACGCTTGCAAATATCAGCGGCCTCATTGATTATTTCCGGAGAGTTATTTCCGGCTCGTTTTCCTCCAATTAGTACTTCCAGCCGTGATATATCACTGAGAACACTACCAGGACAGGTAACGCCGTAGGATTCTTTACCAACAGAGTATCCTTTTCCTTTTTTTGGTGTTATACTCTTAACTTCCTTGTGGAATTCATCGTAATCGGATTTACTACGATGTGGTAATGCATCTTTATGTTTACTTGCTAAATACACTATTCTTGCCCAGTCTTTTAACGACTTTATATTTTTCTCGTAACCGCTATTGATATGCTTCTTATCTCGTATGTTCTTAGCAAAATTGTTGGCAGTAAAATTAATTAATTCTTCCCTGTTGCTGAAGCCTCTAATTTGATCTATTGTGCTCTTCTTGAGTACAATACGGGGTATATTCCCCTCTTTTTCTTCCGGTATTTCTTCTTCTGGTATTTCTTCTTCTGGTATTTCTTCTTCTGGTTCTTTCGCAGTAGCGCCTAGTTCTTCTTCGTCGGCCATTGTAACATAAGGTTCTTGTGGTTCGGTTATAGCGAGTGGTGGTGGCCTCCGTGTTGTAGCAGCCGCTATTTTTGCAGGGAGTGTTTCTAAAGACCTTTTTGTTTGTTCGGTCTGAGTTGCTATCTTTTCAAGCGCACCAAGAACGGGTACAGTTGCCGCCGTAACATCCTTAGTCGCTTTAGTTACCGGGGCAAAGAGTTGTTCGCTTCCAACAGTAAAATCAGTTTGCATTTGTTGTCGCGTTTGAAGTTGCTCTCGGACCCTGTCTCGTAACGGTATGAACTTTCTAAGCGCTGCTAGCCGCTCTCTGGCTAGCCGAGTAGTAAGTGATTCACCTACCATTATTGTAAATTGATCCGCAATTTCTAATTTTCCGCCGAGTGTACCATCGGGAGCTCCACGGAGTTTTCGTCTATAATCCTTCTAATGTTTTTGATCTTGCTAGAAATCTCCCGGCGTCGTTCATAAACACGTCCGAGTTTTTTTCGTATTATTTCAACGGCAGTAAATAGTCCAATGAATGCATTTGCGTCATTGTGGTACAGGTTCTCATTAATCGTATGTTGTAATCGTTTTATAAAAAAATACTCGCGGGCCAGGGTAAAACGCCCCCGTTTCGACTGTTCGTTAATAATCTCATAATCGGATAATATTTTTTCACTGTCGAGACCATCAGATAATTCAATTCCTTGATTTTTTAATTTTGAAATCTCGGCTAATATATTATTGATGTCTTCGATATTCATTATTCTTATAAAACATCTTGTTTTTAAATAAAAAAAAATGAAACCCCGTGTATCAATTCCGAAGGTGTTCATACTTTGTTTTCTTCCGGAATGGACAATAACGTTTCACACTGTCATGGTGGCCTTGTCAGCGCCATAGGCGCTGGTGACCTTGTCACTCGCTAATTTCTGTTATATATGAAAATCGAATTCTGTGACTCGTCTTTTTTGAGATCGCTGTTTGATATACTCGTTCTGCAACAAATCGTACTGCGGGCATACAAATATCAAAATATTTTCCTGCCGCATTCATGGAGTGAAATGTTTTTTCCTCGTGCGTTGTTGTATCAAACGATTTGACGCTCTTTGCTTTTTTTGCGTGCTTCCCTGTTTTACCTTTTTTGGTGTTTTCACTCTGAGAGATGGCTTGCAGGTTTGTAAGAGAATTATCAGTCTTATTATTATTAATATGATCAATCACAAGCCCATTTTCGATTAATCCGTGAAAACATTCATAGATGATTCTGTGACAGAGATATTTCTTCTTTCCGGCACCAAACATTAAATACCCGTGATTATTTACGGTACCAACTGGCTTCTTCAGTTTGCGGTTTCTAACAATGCCGTCGCGAGACGCCTCGTAACTGACGAACACAGGATGCGGCTGAAATTCTTGGTCCATTTGTATAATAATACTATTTGTCTAATTTATTATTTGGTTTAATTATGAATCTTTCAACGTAGTCTTGGGGGGTTTTGATGACGAAGTCTGCGGTGGGATCAATGACGGCGTTTTTAATTCGCTTGTCATAATAGCGTTTTAGTTCCCTGTATCGCTTTCCGCCACAATTAATACACAACTGCGATTTTCCTCTTACACCAACGTGGCAAACCAAGCACGGTAGGGGGCCAAGAGAACCATTACGAACGCTTTGTAAATGATACCCGCAGAATTCACCTCTACATGATTTATTGCACGGGGTTATCGACCCAATCATCAACCATTTGCAGTGATTCATTATACTATGTTCTTTCATTTAAATACTTGTTTTAATTATATGGATGAGTTTGAGAGATTGGCAGCAATTAAACCCCGGAAAAATATTAAATTCAATCTCGATAGAGTCCTCAAGGACACACCAAAAGCGTTAATAAACGATAGAACCCTGTTGAATAAAATACGTGATTGTATTAATGAATTCAAACGTGATGGTGCATCTCATAGTTGGTCAACATTTCGAATTGATGGTGTTGTTGATGCTACCATGAACGACAACCGCGCAGCAATGATAATATCACAACTTGACGGTAAAAGATATTTCTTCAGAGTAAAATTCATTGTCCGGGTGAAATCAGGCGATTGGATCATACGTGATAAATTTGAACCGGTTCTCAGCGACAAGAAAACAGTCATTGTCAGCCGCGACTCCAAGCCGGGGTTGTTAACCGGAATTGACAGACCATACTATGAACGAGCGTATCCTGAAACAGCAGTTGTTTATGGAATATACCCGTTAAATAAGAAACCTGATATCGGAAAACTGAAACCAATGAAACAGTCAACCGGGATAAATTGTGTAGCAGAACGAGTAATAGAGCATTTTACAAATGCATGTCGAGGAAACAAATTGACTGATTTACGACGTAGCAAAATCAACCAGTGGGAACTAACCGTAAAAGAGCGTGGAGCAACCATCAGCGACATAGCGAGATTAGAAACATCGCTGAGATTTCCAATAACCGTTACAACGATAACCGGTGAAGTATTATACGAATCGAAGTATAAATCGAAGGGAGCCCCAATCAAAATTATTGATCATAACGAACACGCATGGACGCCCGTGATCACAATATTTCCACGGGATAGAACAGTAAAGTATATACCCGAAGAATTCCTGGGAGAACAATTCTCCAAGGACGGTTTTCTCGCGGAGAGGAAACTATTTGATGCTATTGCCTACTTGTGTAAAAACGACCCTGTGTCAGTGTGGTTACTTCGCAGCGCTGAAAACGACATGGATACCTTTGATCAGTTTGTAAGACCAAACGGTGAATTATATCGCACTGAAGCGTTTCACAACAAGATGAAAAAAACCACCATGGAATTTGAAGAGCATGATGAACAACTGCTAACAAATTGTTTTACGATTCCATCGGTTGTAGCTCATGTTGCAGCAAGGAAAAATGCGTGGAGACCAACGCGCAGGGAATTTTTACCAGATGTACAATCCAGTTGTTTGGAATACTATCACGGTGGACTATGGAACACCGAATACAACCGCGACGCTATGATTTCCGTTGATATGGTTGCCTGTTATCCAGCGAGTTTTCTCGGGTATGGATCCGCCGCTGAGTATTTCAAACGATTTGGACACCCCAGACATGAAATGACTCGTGTTGCTATTAATGGACCACTGCCTGATTCTGATTTAACCGGATTCGCTCGCATAGTATCATTTGAATTCGCGGCAGGACTTCATCGCTGTTGCTATATTTGGATCGGTAGACACATGGCTGAAAAGAAGTGGCTGCCAATAGCGCTGCTACGGTATATGATTGATTGTAGCATGCTTGTATCGTTGATTGTCAGTGACGCGATTATATCATACCGGGCACAGACTGAAGTCTGGTTACCAGAACCGGAGCGTCTAGATAGCATAATTGACGAGTCCAGAAAACACATTGATGCCGACGAGGAATATATCATCGAATGGTCCAGGAGGATATTCAACCAACGAAACCGCGAGGCAAAAGATCTCGGTAGAAGAATAATTGGTAAGTTCACACAAGGTGGAAGAAACTGCGACTACAAACGATATTGCTCACGGCTGATTATAGATGACGCAGAATATGATTTCGTAATCAAGGACGCAGTGGCAAAAAATAGATACGTGAACTGCAAAACAGCTTTCTTGTCCAATGGAACAAGGTTGGGTACAGTTGTTACCTACAGCGATGGAGACAGCCCGGCATACCCGCATTTGAGGGCGTCTATGCTGGGTTACGCCGCTATCAATTTATTCTCGATGATAAATAGATTTCCTGACACCGCGGTTAGAGTAGCCGTTGATTCATTTTATGTTGACGTAGCGTATAAGGGAAACATAGCCGAGTTTACTAGTCCGGACGAGAGTTGGGGTACATGGAGAATTAAAAAAGAAATACGACGCGATTATTCCCCGTCAGCAAATGTCATCGTTGAGAACAATTACCTACGCGGTAATAATTTATCAGAATGGTCTAATGCACCACCGTGTTCTGATCCAATTTGTAGACACAAGACGGTTTATTTAAGCGGCTGTGGCGGGTCTGGAAAGACGACTCGGGCAATTGAATTATTTCAAACGCGGGCAAGTATAATCGTGCTTACACCGACCCATAGACTAGCGCGAGAGATAAAACAACGAAATGTTGACGCCGTTACTTATCACAGCTTTTTTCGATACAGCGGCGGTGAGTGGACTCCTGATCGAATGGGGGAAAAATTTATTCCCGACATTATCATCTGGGATGAGATATGTACTGTTTCGTTAGATACTTTACAAATGTTTCTTGAGTGGTTGCTGCGCGCGAATACAGCAGTAATCATGTGTGGGGATCATGGCCAACCACCACCATTTGTCGGCGAGGGTCCACATGATTGGTTAAGGGGTTTTGTGGACTATTATGAAGAAACCGATACTGATTACCGAGCACTTGATGAACAACTGCGCGAGGTTAAGAAATTAATCAGATTACAGCCGGATAGAATTCAATGTGAAATAATTCGCGAGGTGATTCCGGAAACGCCGTTAAATGAATTCTGGGAAACATGGAGACCAAACGATTTGATTGTAGCGAGTAGAAAGATAGTCAGAGACACACTTCAGCGGAAGTTGTTTACGTTGCATAAGGAAAAGTTTCCAACGCGTCCAGTGCCGTTATGTTATAGACCCGCGGACACACGGCGGCAGAACATTGAAGTTGAAATTCCAGGCCGGACAAAAAAACAAATTCTCGTGCTGAATGATATCGTGCTCGTTGATATCGGTGTCGTCGAGGACGCGCTACGTGCTGATAAATCCCCGTGGACGCTAGGATACGCAACAACAATACATTCCTCGCAGGGACTGACCATCACGGACACAATTGTTTGGATAGTTGATAATCGCATCGAATGGTCGAATCTAGTCTATCTTGCAGTGTCCAGAGTACGAAGGATAAATCAGCTTCGAAGAATTGTTATTGACGGAGCCGGTGACGGAGTCACTGACGAAGCCGGCGACAAAGTCACCATCGATGCAAGCGTCATTGATAGAAAACTCTCGGGTTACCGCCAACAGGATAAAAAAAAACAGCGGCGTTTTGATATTGATGCCGAATTAATAATCTCGCTACGACAACAACAGAATAATCACTGCGCGAGTTGCAATTGTATAATGAGTTGGCGTTATTCGGATAAAGACGCTCGCCAATTTACCGTGGATAGGATCGATAACAGTCTCGGTCATGTCAAAAACAATGTGAGGTTGACCTGTCTTGAGTGCAATAGACGCAACGGCGCTAGTTAAGACCACGTGGGGGTAATTGAGTATCGTTAGGTATCACTTGTAGTTGCTCGCGTGTAAATCCGCGCTGAGGAGCAGTTGAATCCAGTCTATAGATCGGTGGTCTACCAGTTGATCGTGTTATCGTTGATATGTTATGTGTGGTAACACTCCAAATAGGATCAGTAGCTCTTTTTTTACCGCCTTCAAGCTCTCCTGGTTCATATAGATATCTCACGGTAACATCGCCGAGAATCGGCTTGGAAACGCTATTTATTTTTGATCTTCCGGGTATATACTCGTATTTAATCGCGTCGCTGGGCTTCATGTTGATTGCTCGGGTAATCTCGTTATTTAACGCTGCGATTACACCTGGCAACCTTTTAACCCATTCACGAGATCGTTTTTCTTGGATGAATTCCTTCGCGTATTGATATCCAAATAACCGTTCAGCGAGAGTCCGATTGAATCGTTCAACAATTGCCTGATCACGATGTAGCGCAGTATGACCTCGTCGTATCGCGACGCTATGATGTTTCAGCGTTGATAAAACAGCGCCGCGAAATTCACTACCGGGATCAACTTGTAATAGATTTGGCCAGCGCAGAGGGCCTCTTCGATAAATTCTTTCAAACGCAGCGGCTACTTCAGTTGCCGACTTTGTTTTTAACGGCTCCGCTTGTTTGTATCGACTAGCAACATCAACTACGGTTAGCGCGTATTTGTAACCGTTGTCATGCGGCAAAAATAGTATATCGGCCTGATGAACTTCATTAGGTACGCTGACATCAAAGCGAGAGAAGTTGATTTGTTTAGGCGGTGGTAGATAGATTTGCCATATAGCCTGTTTGGATAACCAATTAGCCGCAGTGGTCTTTGTTACCTTTGCAGCGCTTGCAAGCTTACCAATTGCGGCCTTCCCCTTCCAGTATCCTCTCGGAGAATAATAGATGGAATCCATCGTTTTTCTTGGATGATTGTTATTAATTACCAGCGCCAATCATTAATTTACCTTTCATAGCCGATTTTACCAACCATGAGGCTAATTTTTCTTTGACGGATTTATCAGGAATAGCATTTAGCGCGTGAATTAATTTTACATCCGCGATATGACGCTGTTGCAGATCGCTACTTTTGTAAGCAACATCATGAGCATGACACGCCTTATCAATAGCATTTATCGGATACTCACCTGGATTGGGCTGATCCTGAGCATCGAGTCTAATATCTAATCGTGTTCCGGGGCCACAGTAGTTATATCCTGGGAGGTGTTTTTCTCCTGGATACTTTGCCCACGGTGTTCCGGGGAGTTTTGCCAATTTGGCTGCGATGTCACCTCCTCGCTTTTTTTTAAAACATCTCCGGGTCTAATAGAAATAAATCTAAATTTCTTTGTACCGCATTGTACACACTTACCAGTAAGCGCCGATCTGTTATTTCTTGTCGTAACGGTTGTCATATCATTTGTGCCAGTACGCACTCTACACTTCACACAATATAGATCCATAATTTATGTATAGAGATATGAATATAATTGATTTTTCGGCGACTAAAACAAGAGAACCAGTTAAGCATGTTGCAGCGTTACCAAACTCGATCCGGATGATTATCATCGGACCATCTGGATCCGGCAAGACGCAATTGTTACTCAATTTAATAATGAGATGGATGAAGTGGGATAAGTTGTATTTGGTTGCTCCTAGCGTAGATGATCAACGATGCTACGAGGTGTTGAAAGATTTCAACGAGAATGCATCAGCGATCGCTAAAAAAAATGTTATTGAGTTTATTACGGATATCAATGATGCACCGGGTATTGATGATATTGATGGCGACGTTAACAATCTAGTCGTGTACGATGATGTTATGTTAGACAATCAAAAAAACCCAGCTAGGATATTTTCCAGAGGCAGGCATAAAAACACTGACGTGATATATGTCACTCAACGATACACTCAGATTCCAAAAGTAATTAGAGACAACTGTAATATTCTTGCTGTGTTCAACGGCGTTGATACACACACGCTACGAAATATTTGGCAGACATGGTGCGGCGGTGACATGGACTTTAATGTTTTTCGAAACTTTTTTAGTCATGCTCAGTCGACCCCACATGGATTCGTAACGATAAATTTACATGATCCTCGGACACGATATCGTATCGGACTTGACCAAATATTCGGTTAGTTGTAAATAATTTTCATTGTAAATAACCACTTAGCAGCAGAGGGGGGCGATGACATCGACGCGGTCGTCGATGTGCTTACCGGACGCTGACGACGCTGGGGATCAGCGCGCAGAAGGTGTTAATTAAACCAAATGACGTTTGGACGATCCCCCAACGACGTCGTCGTTTTTTTTTACCAGGCGCTGACGACACTAGATCGTTGAGTTGCAGAAAGTAATAATTAAGCAAAATAACGATTGGACAAAATGTCCGATTCGCCCCCTCTGCTGCTCAACAACCTATTAAAAATACGCGCTTGGGGTCTGATTTATTTGACTAAGCACCTTGTTGCCCGTCAGCTTTCTAGTAGTTGGACACCCATGAAGATAAACTGATCTATATCTTATGTTTTGCTGAGCTGACACAATTCAGAACTGTTTGGGCACTTCCTTAATACATTTATTGGTCCCCGTGCTGATAGACTTTTCTATTGAGGACTCACGGCAGGCGCATGGTGGGTAAGAGTTGTTGTCTTTATTTCTGTCGAGGTTAATTAATATCTGGCAGAGCGAGATGTGAGCTAATTGGTTGTCATTTAAAATTATGTATCCTGTTTCTATAACTTGTAATCTTTTAATTAAATTATCGACGTAACCTCTGTTAAGCTGGAGCCCCAGGCGGTCTAAGGCGCTAGCCGTTACAAATCACTCACATCTCACCGACGTCAGTTCGGGTCTTGATTCGTCCAATCTGGGCATGTAAGAAAGTTTGCAATAATTTTTTTTTTTTTTTAATCGCCAGTGGAATCCTCCCTCGCCCACCCCCACCCCCGCTTAGCGCACCGGGCTGCCACCTGTGTCGTACACCACCATGTATAGTTTATCTCGGGCTGGAAAATGGTGCTCAACATTACACGAACAAACCAGACTAATGTTTTAATCTGTTTATTTACTTGTACGTCATTTGTAAAGTTTTGGCTACCTAAAGTTTGCACCACAGATTGGACCCGTTTAAAATAAATCATATAAAGGTTTTTGGGGTGATCCTATGTTTGACATATGTATATTGTGTCGCTTGCATCATATGTGCATCTTGTAAAATGTGACAACGTAAAATACTGTCACTGTATTATTTTTAATGTAACTTTTGCCTTTTATACCACATTTTATTGCTTACTGTATTTTTGTTATTATTTGTATCGACTGTTGGTTAGTCCAAACGACGAATTGTTTATTATGGGGTAGTTTTAACATTGTATTTCCCGTTAGAAGCCACATAATTCACCACGTTAAAATTAACGTCTGGGACATGAGTGCCTTTTTATCTTAAATTTCCGTTGGAAACCAGAGTGTATTCTCAATCTTTATATTCCAGCTAGAGGCCATAAAGCCCAACAATGTTAAATTTATATCAAGACCAGACATCCAGAGAGACCCACAATATTACATTCCCGTTAAAGACCAGACCCGTCCCCCCCCCCCCTCATAAAAGCATTAAAATTGCGACACGCTTTCAGCCATATCTTTCAAATACACCTTGCTGCCAGTGAGAATCGTAAAATGTACGACGACCAAAATTTCGAAACCCTCTTATCCATAAACTTCATACCATTAGCAGTCTCGGATTCGGCTAATGTGGGTATGTGAGAAAGCTTGCCAGTAGCTTCTCGTGGGTCGGTGGTTCTTTCCGGGGTTTTCCCGGCTTCTTCCTCCACCAGTAATACTGGCCACCATGTATAGCCTATCGTGTGCTGAAAAATGGCGTTAAACCCTACCACAACAACAACAACAATAACAACATACCATTAGGGGATAAAACTTACGGACATTTCTAACATAGGATCTTCCCAAGTCTCCATTATTCTACAAAAATGATGGAATAATGTTAATTTCATCTTGTCCTATTGTTATGTATATTTAATTTGCAGGTGTGTGTTAGTGTTTTAATTTTTTTTATTATATGCTATTGCAGTGTACCATTGGATGTTAGACTTAACCTTGTCCAATATCAAGTTTATTTTCTACTTTACCTGAGATATTGACTTTAAAATAAAATAATTGTAAACAACTAATACATAGCTAAAATATTATCTATCTGTATGGGTTTAATATAAGGATCATTATTAACAGAAGTAAACATGTTTATTTTTGTTTGGATCTAGGTTATTGGGATTCCCCTGGTGTACCTGACATATTTCAGGTTCTATATTATAGTTCTAGCAACGGACCTTCTAGTTATAACTAAAGTTTTGTCTTGTAAACATTTAGAACCATCCAGATTTAAATTTTCCACTTGGTAATAGTTTTTGCCAGAAAATGCTAATTGTGACCAGTGGCCAAGTTGAGTGCTATATAATTTTTGTTACTGGAAAAAATATTCATTCATGTTTTAAGATCTAGCAGAATCAATCGTATTATTTTTGTGTCCAGTATTCGTTTGGGATGGAATTTTTGCTTCTTCTTCAAATTATTTAATGTATTTATTTGTTTGGAAATACAGAGTACTCATAAGAAAACGAGATTCTTGGACACAAACATTCACTGGGATTTATAGTGAATTCACACCTGGAATTATATTACTGGTTCACCAAAAGACCGTTGGTACAACACCACAATGCAGGCCATCACAGACACATCAACACTTTAAGTGTTGGATTTAATTTATTTGGATTTCCACTAAAGTTTATTCGGAACCTTTATTATTAGGACTTGTGTCTGTAATTGTAGGAGTATTTAGAATTTAATTCGCAATATAGTAAATGTTTTTTTTTTTTGTTTTTGCACTTTCACTTTTGTATTATAGGAAAATAAATTATTCGTCGAATTTTATAAAGTTTGTTTCTTTTCACTCTTTTATGTCACTTATTTTAAGAGCATAGACTCCTAACAGTATAGCAGAATCCGTAGACCGTTTCCAACCCATACTTCCCTTTTGATGTTTCAAACCCGCAAAATGGTCACCTAATGTTAATTTCACATTACTCCCCACCCCCAAGTGTCATTACATTGGAGGGCTAAAAATTAACTAGTCTTTTCTGCCAATTTTTTTGTGGAGTAAAGTGTCTTCAGATCGGCCATTGGGAAGTATGAGTTTGCATCAAGGAGATAAAAGAACGTTTACTTTTTTAAAAACCAGCAGCTCTTGCATTCGTTATCTTCTTCCTCGTCTGTTTTTGAAATATACCGACAGTAACAACAACCACAAAGGTAGCCTTCGCTTAAACACCAGTCGCACACTCTTCCAGCCACAACAAAATTTCTTTTTTGGAAGATGTGAAATAATAGTCCTTTGACTCATCGGAGACCAGACCCATCGAACTATAAATAAACCAAATTTTAACATTACTAAGTGAAAGTTGTGTGAATGTGTTTCTCAGCAACAACGTATGTTGTTTTATGGACAAATTATTCCAGTCCATACAACTGGACCAGAAAACTCTTTGGGAGGTAGCATTGGTGGAAATCGTTAAACATACTCAAATTATAAATATCAACGAAGGCCAAAAACGTTCGTCGTCGTTATTTTCAAGCAAAAAATCCAAGAACAAATGGACCAACAAAAAATATCATCACCAACTAATCCTCGGTTGAACATCTGTACCATGTGACTTCCTTCAGGATATCATTCCATTGTTCAACATCTCGTCAAAACCATTTCAGTTATGTTCAATGATATGTTTGGTGAAGCACTGGAGAAAACTCACCTAAGTGTAAAGATCGAACGCCATGTTGTTTCCTATGTACTTAAAATGGATTTATCTGAGTGCAAAACATTGTATATTACTTATTTTCTTGCTTCTATAAAAGACATTGACATCAATGATGTGTTCTACAGGTACTTTCGCTTTCCTATCGAATTTAACGAAGGACTGAATTTCATGTTTGTGTACTTGGATGTGGTCCGTTGTTGAGAGTCACTATTTTCAAAGCAGATTAGATGCATACAATTAAGGAGGAAATATGTGTCATGTTCACCGAGAAATTTTAAATCTTTGTTGTCCTGCTGTCTGTAATGTGTCAAATGAAGGTGTCAGATTTAGTATAAAGGGAAATTTGTGACAAAATATTAAATTCTCAAAATGAAAAGTTGTGGTGAAACTACCTTTTAAAAAATGATTCTCCGGTGAATTGCAACAAATGCATCCCGTCTACCAAAGAGTCGCTCGACAACAAAGATCTGTGTTAGGAGATATGTTAAATTCGGGGTGGGGGTGGGGTGGGGGGGTGGGGGTGGGGGGGGGTGAGGGGTGGGGGGGTTACGGTAGCAGCCATCTTAAAAGCCGATGTTGACTTGAAGATTGCATACTTTATAAAATGCGGTTTTGAAGCAAGGACAATATTTTTTTCCAGAAACGTTATCATCGACAATCCTTAAGAAGCCTTCATTAAAGGAGGACAAATTTGTTGCTTCAAAGTGCAGAAGATATATTAGGCGCCAAGACACCCTCCTATAATTCGTTTCACGCTTCTGAACAAGGTATTACGTATTCTACGTCACATCAAGGACAATGTAGAAAGTGATGTCGAATCCCCTTTCAGACCTCATAGACACTTTCAGAAAGAAGAAAACCATTGAAGTCAAAGACAAACGCAAGATTACATGGATATGAATAACAGCTATTCGTACATGAAGGTCGAAGCTCTCAAAGTGGACAACAACAATCCTGTGGAAGGTACCAGAGTAGCTCCTGTCAACAATTTCATGCTTTCCTTTATTCGGCAATGTGGAATTGTATTTGTATAACAAACTTGTGAGCAACAGCATGAATACTTTATCCTTACCAATAGTACCTGGAAAATCTTTTAACGTACAGAAAATGAAACCAAGAACATGGGTCTGGATTCGGTTGTGGTATAGAAATCCGACACTTTGAATGTCTTCAAAGAGTTTGCAGAAGCTGACGAACCTCACAATGTTGGATTTAACGACCTTCGAAAGAGTCAAGTCAGCACATAGTTTAGAAGTGATGGACCGTTTGTATTTGGACACGTGCTTACAAGACAAGTATTTGTTGAATGGTGTGGACGTACGTCTGAGACCGAATGAAGGTAGTGCCGTGTACCATTTGATAACTAATGCTAACGAGTATAAAATGATCATCGAAGAAGCCTCCTTGTATGTATACTGTGTGGAAGCGGTACCTAAAGTGGGAAACGACATCATTCAAACTCCGAGCAGAACAACAGCCAAGTATCATCTGTGGCGAGTGGAAGTAAAAACCTTCACCATTGCATCTGGACTCCGATCCAAGATCGAAGATCAGGTTTTCCAAAAGACAAGTACCAAAACGTCTGCTCCTTGGCATCATTAGCAAATGCGACCTTTAACGGAGCTATAGATCATGTTCCTTTCTAGTTCAAAGATGTCAGCATGTCCAAGATTGTAGCCGCCTGAGATGGCTCGATATTGTATACCAGACCCTTTGAACCTAACGTTGTCGATAAATATTATTTGAGATCTTACTTGACATTGTTTGAAGGCACATGCCATTTGGGTACCAACAACACCCACCGTATTTCCTGCTACTGTTATGCAGGAAAATATGTATTGTGCTGATTTGATTTCACTCCAGACCAAGGTATCAACAAGGGACATTTCCACTCTTAAAGTCGGGCCAATATCGTGCCGAAGTTCAGTTTGAGTAGATCTGGCGAACACAGCGAACTTCTTGTTTGTAGAATTTGACAATCCTCGGGACACGTGCAGTTTGATAAAAATCAACCTAGACAATTAGAAAAAGAAGGAGGGAAAAAAGATAGAACACGATAATATGGATATAGGTGACGATAATGTTTTCTATCCAGAACAACAATAGCCACAGACAAGTGAAGAAGACAACAATACTATCATGATGTCCAGATCGCCAGGACAAGAAAAAACATTTAGTCTCCTGTTTTGTTCAGGCATAGTTAGAAAACTTGTCATGATTGTCAAATCAGTCATCATTGTCAGAAACAATACGACAAATGTTTGATGACGAGTACAGAAGTACATTTTGGAACTTAGTCTGGAAGAAGTTTGGACCCCTATCTCAAACGAGAAGATTTTGAAAAAGTGGTATCAAGACTTGCTTGATCATTCTCTACCTCTTTTGACTTCTCTGGAGACGAAACGCTTTGAAACTCTCTTGCAACACTGAACCGATTACGAAGACTAATCGACTTTACCTAACGGATATTTTCAAGGAAAACAATCAGATTTGAACTGGTGACTTTCTATTATTTGGGAAACAAACGCGGATACATGGGAACCTCATTACCTTCTCACTCACGGTTCGTATACAGCTTTTTGGAATTCTGCGGTAAGTGTTCAAGATGAACTTCGACAATGAAAACATAAAGACGCTCAATCATACGTCATCAACACAGATGACGTTCATCGCCCAGGAATCCATTATTTAGCTGGAAGTCCCACTCACATGTTAAATTTCTCTAGAGCCCTCAAGCGCTGCTTTTCGCCCTATAGTGACATAGTGACATTCGATTTTGCTGATATTTAAATAAAACCAAATAGCCCATAGTGATTATTATGTTGACAATTACGTTACAGGAAGCCGCAAACTTGGAAACAAGATGGCCGCTATCGCTTAACCGGCTTGAAGCAGCTGTTCCGTTTTTAGTGCAGTTTTCGTGATATTTGTGCTTGTTGCCTGTTTTCATCTTCGTTATTGTGTTCATTATGTATTGGCTGTTAAATTCGTATGTGTTTCTTCATCTCCTTGTTTTGGAAACGAGAATAATTAGACTTTTTCTCAGCTGTCTTGCTCCAATGTTTTTGAACAAACCGCCATCACGTGATACTCGCCAGTCAACCCGTTTATGCTACGATGGACCCTCATTAATTGCTTTAAATGTTCACTCCTTGGCTCTCCATACTACATTGTGTTCTAGACTAAACGAACTGGGACTACATTCATCATTACCTAAATGTAAACAGAAGCGAAAAAAGAAACGTTGTTTCAAAGCTGCCGGCGTAGAACAGGAAGAAGAATTCCAGTTATCTCCCTTATTTCGGCACAACCATTTACAAAATTTTCGACCGTTAATTTAGATAACTTAATTCAAATCCCAATTAATTCGTCAACCTTTGTGTCAACTATCCAAGAAATACCTCTGCGCATTGCATTATTCAATGCCCAGTCAGTAGGACCACCGGAAAAGCGCACAGAAATAGTTAATTTTATCAACGACCAAAATGTGGACATATTTTTCGTGACAGAAACATGGCTAAAAACATCAGGCGATGAACCCAAGTGTGCGGATCTAACACCCACTGGTTACTCCATCAAGTAGTTCCCCCGTAATTCTCGCGGAGGTGGAATTGCTGTCCTCACAAAGAACTCCATCATAAAACATCTTAACTATACCACAACATTCAATTTCGACCACACATCGTTTGAACTAGTCCAAACCACACTCACACTGGAGCAAAGTTCAGTCCATTTTTTCTGCCTATACCGCCCTCCTCCTAGTAGAAAAAACAAGCTGGGTGACTCTCTCTTTTTGGAGCAGTTTCCAAATCTCCTGGACTATGGAAATTCGATAGGTGGCAACCTGATTATTCTTGGAGATTTCAACTTTCACTTTGACTGTCCCAGAAACTCAAATACATCAAAACTCATAGATTCCATTAATGTTTTCAACCTCAAACAGTCAGTTAACCAACCCACCCATAAACATGGTCACATTTTAGACTGGATTCTTCATAGACCTGATGATAACATTTTACGGTCCTCCCTGGTATCCCATGACCTTGCATCAGATCACCTCTGCATTATATGCCATCTTGACGTATCAGTCCCTAACCCTCCACCTTTATCTGCTACTAAGAGAAACCTCCGTATGATGAATAGAACCAAACTAATGCACGACATCCAAGCTAACCTAACAACTTGCTTACCTCCTACCGCAGAACAACTCGATAACTGTCTGCGTTCATTACTTGACAAACATGCCCCAGCTACCAAGTGCAGAGTATCAATTCAAAAGTGTTCTCCATGGTATAGCAGTGTTAGGGACCAGCTTTGCTGCTAAAAGAGACCGCCGTAAAGCTGAGAGGCTCTGGCTTTCCACCAGACTCACTATTCATAAGCAAATCTATGAAGTCGCAAAAAAAAGAATATCATAAATATAGTCCATGCAGCGAAATCAGCCCACTACACTACTAAGATCATGGAAAGTTCCAGCTGCAAAGAGCTCTTCAAGATTACTAACAAGCTAATATCAAGGAACAAATCAACACCACTTCCAACTACCTTCTCTCCAGTCGACTTTCCGGACATGTTTGCAAATTTCTTCCGTAACAAAGTACAAACCATTAGAGATAAGCTTGACACCACAATTTCAGTTGACTCGTCGTCACCATACAGTTGGGATACAGAATTTGAGCGGCAACCATTAGCAGCATTTAAACCTGTCTTTGTGGATTTCGTACGTACAATCGTGATGAAGAGTGCACCAAAGTCATGTGAACTTGATCCAATTCCAATATCACTGCTGCTTGAGTGCTTAGATCCAGTATTGCCTTCACTAACTGATGTTATTAATACCTCTCTCTCTCATCTGGGGAATTCCCATCATTTTTCAAAACTGCCATTGTAAAGCCTCTGCTGAAGAAACCAACTCTAGACCGTAACGATTTAAAGAACTACCGCCCAGTTTTTAATCTCCCATTCGTTTCAAAAATCTTAGAAAAGGTTGTTCTATCCCAGATTGTATCTCATCTAAATTCAAATAGTCTTTTTAGTAATGTACAATCTGCATATCGCCCTTGCCACAGTACTGAAACTACTCTTCTAAAAGTAGTTAATGACATTCCCTCTGCGTTGGATAGCGGAAATATTACAGTCCTCACCCTCCTTGATTTGTCTGCAGCATTTGATACAATAGACCATGATATATTACTTCACCACCTCCAGCATGCATTTGGCATTCAAGATACAGCCTTACTGTGGTTCAAGTCCTATTTGGTCAACAGGACACAAATTGTATCTGCAAATGGAATACACTCCAGCCCAGTTGATCTATGATGTGGTGTTCCACAGGGGTCTGTTCTTGGACCTGTTCTCTTCATTCTGTACACTCAGTCGCTCTCAAGTGTCATAGATCATCATCCAGTGTCTCACCAATTTTACGCTGATGACACCCAAATATACAAATCTAGCCACCCAACTGAAGTTGATGCTACCATCCAAGGTGTAGAGAGGTGCATTTCTGATGTGAAATCATGGATGACATGTAACAAGCTGCAGATGAATGACGATAAAACTGAGGCCATTCTGATCACAACACAAGGACTTTCTCATTCACATCCTTTACCTCAAACAATAAATATCAGCAACGCCAACATTAAATTCACACAATCGGTACGAAACCTAGGTGTTACTCAGGACAGTGCTGTCACATTGCATCAACATGTCATGAACATATGCAAGGCTGCATATCTTGAGCTGAGACGCATCAGTTCAATTCGCAAATATCTTTCAGTTGATGCCACTAGAACACTTGTGTGTTGTGTGTTCATTAGTACTTCAAGACTGGACTATTGTAACTCAGTTCTGTCTGGTTCATCTCAGTATCTACTCCAGAAACTTCAAAAAGTTCACAGCTGCTCGGATCATACTTAGAGTACCACGATCAGAGCACACCTCCCCACTGCTCTGTACCCTACACTGGCTATCCATTCGATCCAGAATCAAACACAAAATTTGTTCTCTGTGCTACATTTCACTGTCGGACTCTAGTCCAACATACCTATCTGACCTCACCCATGTGTATACACCAGCAAGATACTTACGCTCCTCTTCTGACAATCGTATACTCATTATTCCCACTATGAAAACAAAGTCATATGGACAGCATTCTTTTGCATACCAGGGCCCAGCAACGTGGAATGAATTGCCCACTAAACTTAGGCACAAAGACACAGTGATCACATTCAAGAAGGCTCTCAAAACTCACTTATTTCGACTGCAAGAACAAACTTAAAGACCTAATAATGTTCCCTACCTGAAATATTCTCAGCATGTTTTTTTTATTTTTTTATGTTTTTCTAATTTCGTGTTTGTTTTATAATAATAATATTATGTTTCTTATCTTATAGGTGCTGTCTAATGTTGTAAAGCGCTTAGAGCTTCCAAAGATTAGGCGCTATACAAAGTCCTCATTATTATTATTATTATTATATAAAAATGCACCGGAATCTATTGTTACATAAACAGATTCTTGTTTCATATTGACAAATCACCATAACAGCAGTGTTGTATCATAATCCGCTTATGCTGATATCTGGCCTTGGAAGGCAGGAAAGTGAGATGACTAGTCACAAAGACACAGTGATCACATTCAAGAAGGCTCTCAAAAGTCACTTATTTCGACTGAAAGTACAAACTTAAAGACCTAATAATGTTCCCTACCTGAAATATTCTCAGCATGTTTTTTTTATTTTTTAATGTTTTTCTAACTTCGTGTTGCTTGTTTTTGTAACAATAATATTCTGTTTCTTATCTTATAGGTGTTGTCTAATGTTGTAAAGCGCTTAGAGCTTCTAAAGATTAGGCGCTATACAAAGTCCTCATTATTATTATTATTATTATTATATAGTCACCGTAAATTATTTTCTCACTGTAATCAGCTGTTTGACTAATAAGGTACACATAAATACAATTCGTGAGAAATAACATGGTGTTTGCAATGACAAGTTGAGATTTATTTAAATCATTTATTAGAGGAGGTATAAATACATTTGCACGGAATAAAGATGGAATCTGAGGTAAAAGTTTTGAACTGAAAATAATTTTGACTCGAGAAAACATATTTGTAATACAGGACAATCATCTGCCATTTTTTTTTTTTTAAAATGCAGGACGATCGTCTACCATCAGCCATTGACTCGCTGTTGAAGAATGTAATCATGGGCGGCATATCGTTCTTTTGAATAAATATCCTTCATTCGAATAAAGTCTCACATGGGATAAATGAAATAAATAAATAAATAAATTAATAAAGTACGATACAATTGTTTTCGACATGTGTCAAAACGCCTAGTATATAAAACAAATTTATTGACACACACACACACACACACACACACACACATATATATATATATATATATATATATATATATATATATATATATATATATATATATATATATATATATATATATATATATATATATATATATATATATATATATATATATATATATATATAAGGACTGACACTTGTTTTTCCGCACGATACGGATTTGTTTGTTATAGATTATGCGAATAAGTGGACAAAAAAGATCTATAGAAACATATCCGGCATACAAAATAGCAAGGATGCCCGCTACATTTTCATTTATAAAGGTACAACGAGATGATTGTACATGTTGTAGCTCTTCAAAAGGATCATGAATAAATATGATGAATAAAATTGAGCTTATAGTACCACCGTGTATCGTACCTGCTTTTCTTTGAATAAATTTTGCTGATAATAGCACAAAAGGTATTATTATGATTATTACTATTATAGTATGATCACTTTATAAATGCCGCTAAAGACCGCAGCTGGCGCACGAAACGACCTTTGTTCTCGTCGTTTACCGATTGTCGGCGAGATGATGACGTCACAAATTTGAAATTCATCATGGCGGACAATATAGAAGGTTTGTGGCAAGTGTGTGAATATTTTGTGACCGATGCCCATTAGAGTGACATTTGTAGCAGTTATCTAGGACTATTTTAAACTTTATAAGGCTAAAGTTCTGTGTTTTTGTATTTTAGATTTTTTTGCACTTCATTTGATATAATTTCCAACCTATATTTTCCAGCGTGTAACCCTTGTTATACGATTGTTTGTCAACAGGACATAAATCGCCCTTTTTTTTTCGAATTAAGACAAATATTTTTCACTAGAACGCATTTTTACCATAAGCCAGATTTTATTAATTTAAAGATACGCAGCTTATTTAATCTGATCTATTGTTTTAAGTACAGAATAGGTTCTTGTATCAAACAACCACCTGTGGATTCGTGATTGACAGCTAGCATGACATGGTCTTATAGCTATAAGATAGAACACCACATACTGATTTTCAAGTTTAACATTTGCTCACAGATATTTGCTTTTGCTACTTACGGTAAATATCAGCATAATAAACGTAAATGTTGTAATTCTGGTCTCTATCTGATACCCGTAGATATTATTCAATTTATTGCGTCTATAGTAAAAGTCGTACAGGTCATGTATGCGTTCAGGACCATTTCAGCATTGAGTGTAATTTATTAGAATTTGATTACACATACCTTTAGATGGCATTTATTAACTTTATTTGGATCTCCATACATCGATATTGCTTTGGAACGTAATTATTTACATGCCTCAAGAAGTTGATGCTAAATTATGTTTACAGTTGGAGGGAGCCAACCCAAAAATGCGACTTAGTAGAAACCAGCTTGAATATTGTGTGCAGTGATATCTAAATCAAAGCATGTTGCACTGCTCTATTCTTTGTTATGATAGACCTGACATACTCTTTTGGGGCCCAGAGTGGCAGAGTGGTCTAAAGCACTGACCATTACGGATCATTGCCATCTCACCTCTTTCTGCGTGGGTTTGAGTCTCAGGCTTTGCAAATGTGGGTATTTGGGAAAGCATGCCAGTAGCTTCTCGTGGGTTGGTGGTTCTTCCTGGGGTTTTCCAGGGTTCTTCTTCCACCAGTTATACTGGCTGCCATATATAGCCTATCTTGTGCTTTGTGCTGAAAAATGGCATTAAATCCTACAACAACAACAACAACAACAACAACAACATACTCTTTTTGACAGCTCCAGTGGCCTAGTGGTTAGAGCATCTGCCTCAGATGTGGGAGGATGCAGGTTTGAACTGGGTCACATCATAACCAAAGTCTTATAAAAATGGTACCAACAGCTGCCTCACTAGGCACTCTGCATTAATAGGCTGGTATTAAGACTGGCCAGTTTGGTGTCAGGATAATGTGACTGGGTGGGGTATCATGCTAAATGTCTGCGGGATGATGCTTCAGTGCTAGGCATCACTATAAACTACCACACTGCAGACATTGTTGCAGTATGACTGAAATGTTTTGAAAGCTACATTAAAAATCTAAATCACACACATATGCATACTCTTTTCTTGATCCAATTTAGTACCTATCTGTCATTGTAAAGGTTCATAGTGATCAGTAATTTTTGTCTGGATGTTTTTATTTTAATGACTTTTATGGTGCAGAACATTCAGTATTCAATACTAAATAGTCTTTGGTTAAACTACATGTATTTAAGTATGAAATTGTAGAACAACAATTAAAATGTAATGCACCTATATAATCCATGTGCCTTTTGCACTAATAAGCATCAGTTGTTCAAGCATTTTAATATTCCCAAACTCTAATAATATTTGTGAAGATTACTGAATTAGTTTGATTATGATGCAATTGATTGCAGTGGTGCGCTATAGTTTCTTGTTGCTTTTGGGAAAACACTGTAAGAATCAATTCTAGCATATGCACTTTTGTAATTGTCACTATGGGATTTCTTGCCAAATTCTTGTGCTGTGTATCTAGTTATCTCTTGTGCTATTTGCTTTACTCTTGAATTTTTTTAGGAGAGAATAAAATTGTTTCCTTTCCTGCATTGTTCAAGTAGTTTCCATTTTATCCTCCTTGATGCTTTTTTGTTTCTGAAATCACAAATAGTGTACAGACTGTTGGAGAGGGGTAATAAGCAACTAATATAAATTTGGTTGTGTCATGAAAAATAATAAGCTAAAAGGAGCAAAATATCTGATATGCTAATCAAAAGAAACTCAAAATGCTGTATACCATTGACAGCTCAATACTTGGGTTAAAGTGAAAGTCACTGTATAGATGGGTAATCCTTTTAAATTACAGTATTCCCTGAGAACACGTCAGTTATTTACTAAGTACTGTTGTTTGCAATAATTCTTGTTAATTAATATTTTGAGGAAATTTAGTAAAGTGGCTACAGTGAAGTCAGCCAAGCAGTAATATGCTTTCTTTTGGTGCTTGAAATATGTGTACTTGGCTTTAACATACGTGTGATTTTACTGGCAGGAGGACAATATTGCTGTTTGAGTGTTATCTTCTGCACATGCCACATTATATTTGAAATCTGCCACTGATCAACAGATTTAAAAATAAATGTAAAAAAAATTGAAAAGAATAAGACATATTTTTTGCATGTTATATCCACACATTAAGATTATGCGCTGTACTAAGTCCTCATTACACAACAAGCCATTAATTTATTATCTTATTGCAGTAATTTGGAGAATTTAGGCCAGTTGTGGTACTTTTTGAGGTTTTATAAGTAATACCATATCTACCATACTGAGATGTTATGTGCAAAACTTTAATAAAATAAAAAAACAAAAAAAAACCTTTCTTATTCATCTTAGGAAGAAAATAAAAAGACATTTTTTGACCAACTTAGTGATGCATATAGTACATAAGCATGTAGACTTTATCAATGGTAAATGTTCCTGTTTAGAGCCCATGTAAAACTATCCTTGGGGCAGTTTATGCAGTTAATTATCTTGGAGTCCATTAAAAGGTAAGGCAATCAAAGATAAACAACTACTATTTCACTGATTAGTTAATTGGTTGAGAATAGTTAGATATGGCAATGTCAAGACCTTTGAACACTTCTGTGGGAGAGTCCATTAGGCTTATTTGCATCGGTAAAGTACACAAAATGGAAAAACCCAATTTGTTGAGTTGGGTAGTGTTTGATTTGTAGGGACAGTCATAGAAATGTGTATTGAAGAACAAACATCTATTATACATCACTGCCTTTAAAGAGACTTTTTAAGTCATCATTATTGAGGATTATTGACATGTTTATGATCAGTGGCAACGGTTCTTCAAGTTGGATTTTACTCTATTAATCACAAAACTGGATTAATTTGGTACTTAGAATAGTTTACAAGCATGATTCCTATTTAAAGGCAAAATGTAGAATGTAGCATTGATTTAGTACAAGATGAGCTGTCTGTAATACGAGCAAAACTGAATTTCAGTACTCTGGACAGTGTTTGACTTTGTGAAGTGCAGCAACGGGTGAGCATTTTATTTTTTGCACACACTATAAACGCTTTATCAAAAGCACCGCCCAGCATGTTTGCGACTCCTTCACAGCAGTGCAGATGAAGAAAGATCATTTTCTATGCTGAGAACATTTTATAAAAGATCTTCCATCCATTTGCAGATTTTTTACATGATGAACACAAATGACATCTGTATTACCTATAACTCGATACAATCTGAATTATTGACAACAGCAATTGATGTAGCTAATGAAGAAAATATTCCACTGTCCAATGGATTTTAATGACAAAAACTTGGTACATTGTATTTATTGAATTTATTTAATGTCAAAGTTTGAGTGACTGTGTGTACATGTGTGGGACCTGAAAATGCTTTTTCAGTCTCTAAAACACTTTTAGAAATATTGCGGGTATGTAAAAAACCATATGCAGTGAAAATCATTGGCTCATTTTGCCATTTAATCGAGAAATTACTAGGTTGAAGAAAGGAAGAAATCAGAAAAATGTGTATTACCAGTATACTGTATGCTAGTAGATAATGAGTGACTTAACTGATTGCAAGATCCAGAATAGAACATTCCATGGTGTAGCTTTTTTTTGGGTGAACCAGCTGTTAACAGTGTAAATGTTTGTATAAGTTACTTGAGTGCTTCATGAAGGATTTATAAGAATAATATCAATGTCAGAAGAAAAGGTGATAGTGCAATGCTGATGACATAGTTATGTTGCCAAAAGTGTCAAAGCAAATAAGATTGTCTCAGATCCTTTGCTACTACTGTTGCATCAAGTCCTTTGAAACTGTATGTGGTCTTCTTCCTCAATATTGTGAGTACAGGGGTACACAATATCCCAAGCCCTTGGTATCCTAGGTAAAATACTGGATATGACTGAGATTTCTATTTGGGGTTGATTCTTGCAGAAATATTCCCTCTGACTTGGAAAATGATGATAATTCTTCACCATCAATCTTTCCATGAAAGGAACTAATTATAGTGTAATCAGTTTAATTGTTTGTGTGTACAGATTTTCAGTCAGGGGAAGGTTTGGAGTCTGTCAGGTATACGTTTCATCCAATGGATTAGAACGTATCTCAGTAAAAAGTATATTGTTTATCAGAAATGCAGTTTATCTACATTGATTGGCATTTGTTTTCTTATTTTTCAGATTGAATTGGAAACGTGATATCTTAAATTGCACAAGGAACTGATTGAAGAAGAAAAAGTATTTGTGTGTTTTGTGTAGATAATTTGTACACATGTCAGTATGTCCAAGACATTAGATGACTTTGTTTCCAATATTGTGACACAGGACACGAGAAAGCGTCTACAAGCACATAGTGATCTTGTGCCTTATCTCAGTGATCCACGTAGCTCGCTGCAATGTGACAGCTTTGATGCTGTAATTGAGGGACTGTTGGGATGGGTGAACAGCAGCAACTACAAGGTAATAAAAATGATATATCAATGAAGGTTGCTGAAAATGGCATATAGTATTATATAAATCATGTCCAACTGGAAATGGCTAAAATCCAGACCTGCCATTGTACAATACATTGGCAGATCTTTGGTTGTACAGTTTGTTGGAATAATCAGTTGAACAAGCAACATAAACCCTGATCTGCTGGCATATTATGACAGCCGATCAATACCGTTGTTGTTCGCAGTTGGATGTGGCATATAAACAAGTGTATATGGTAGTTGACCTTGTGTTAGGAATATTAACATCATAAGAATATTAACATCACATATTGGGAACCCAACGCAAGCAACATTCCCGCTGGTCAAAATCAAAGGTACCTGAAGCTGTTAAATCGCCAAGCTGATATTTATACTAATCTATGAGAGTGAGCTAAAATCATTTATTTCCACACAATGAAGATAAACACACACTGGTATTACCTTTGCCTTTTCATTGTTTCTAGGAAATATTTTTTAATTTTTTTCTCTCTCAGTAGTTTTAAAGTAAAGGTATTGATTCATATTTCTTGTTTACTTCAGTACCTAATTCGGTCTCTGGTGTCCCAGCATCAGTAAATATTGTGTCCCTACCTTATTATTTTCGGACTTTCAAGTACAGATTTTACATGCATTCTGGATTTTTATAATGTGAAACGAAAACATTAAGTACAAGAAGATAAAACATAAATTACTCAGATGTTATAACTCTGTAAATTATATATAACAGATAAAGGTAACACATATGAAGTGCTTAAAACATAATTAAATTCTGTTGTATAAAGTGAATTACATTGACAGGTCAACATTTTAATGGGTGGTTTGTCCTCGTACAGTCTATTCAAGCAGTTAATATCAAAATGCATCTGTCTCATGCATGGGGTGAAAATGTACATGCTCTACAATAAATGTGTTCCTCTGATGGTGGACAATAGAATGGAATGAATTCAAGTTCTTCCAGGTTGCATGAAGCGCAAGTCTTGTATGTTGGTCTGATATGTGATTGTCACACTACCCTCTTGTCTCAGATTTGTTTCTTTATGATGGATGCCACTCTCCAATAGTATCTTTCTGTTCTTAAGTCTGTGCAGTTTTCATTCAACATATTTTGCCAAGTATGCTAAGCATGCTGATACTTATTTGTACAGTATTTGAAATCGTTATGTAGAATCTTTCATTTGGAAATGGGGACTGCATGGCAGCTTTTGGTCCTTTACCTGCCTTTCCATTTACCCATTATGCCTTTTCATTCTCCCTTTATACCAGTGTGACTGTGCAGCCAACAGTACAGAAGAACTTTACCAAATTGTGTGAGAACATAATGTTTCTTTAATATCTGGGATACTGACATGTCAGACTTAAGATTTCATTGTGGATAGGGAATCTGAAAAGATGATGCAATCTATTTTTTGATAGGTTTCAGAGTAGTTCAAAGCTTTGAATATGGCTGTAATGTAATTCTTGGAATAATAGCTGAGGCTTTATCAAGTGACATATCAAGATGGTGCATGGGATGTTGCAGTGGCACCTCCAACTTTGCCTCTGTTTTACAATCTGTATATCAGGACTAATGGCTATGATGAGGGCTCTGTTTTAATTGACTGTTTTCTGAAGAGAAGTTTTGTTGAGGTCTTAATGAATCTGCAAGGTTAAAATATTATTTGGAAGGTTTCTATAACCACAATGGTGATTTAAAAAACAAAATTTTGCAGTATTTCCAACAAGTTGCTGTTTCCAAATGAGGACAAATTTGCATACAAAAAGATAGAATGAAGTTTGGTTTTTGCAAGATTCAGTATGAGGGCCTATATACAACAGCTTATGATGGATTATATTAGTGGTTCCAAACCCCCTTGGTTGCAACCCAAATCAGGGTTGTGTGGATGTTCTGGACAGTTGTGAAGGGTCGCCAGGATTTTTTTAAGGTGGCGAAATGTGGAAACGGGGTTGTGAGGCTCAGAAAAAAATAATTTTTAGAGGTGCTGCCCCCCAAAAAAGGGTTGGGAACCAATGGATTAGATGTTAGTAGATGTGCTCAGTTTAGTCTAAAAAATTAGCCGTAATTATATTTTTATCTCTTTTTTCCTTGAGCTAGATTGAACCACATAATGCATTGATGATTCAAGTAAAACGAAAACATTTGAGTAAGTTTTCCTTTTAAAGAGGAGGGTGGAAAGTTAGAAAAAATACTTTTGGTGCTAAATAAAGTACATGATCCTTCAAGGGACAAGTTAAAAAGTCAAATTATGGACCCTTGTCAGAAGTATAACAACTAAAATAACTGTCCAGAACTTTTGACATCTTAGTGGTCAAGGAAATTGTAGGAAACTGCTGCTGATTCAAAGCACATGCTAATGAAAGTAAATATTTATTGCAAAAATTAACTCCAGAACACATGCACCAGAGATAAACAAGCAACAGATAATTGTAGATAACGTGTATTTGCACTCATTTGTTTTCTTTTTCTTCTTCTAAATTACTCCATTTTTTGATCTGGTTGGAGCCATTGGATTCCATGTTTTTCTTGAATGAACACTAGCATTGTATTGGAATAATGAAGTTGTTTGGGGTGGCATGGAATCAAGACACTGTGATGTGAAATGGGTTTTGGGGGGCATGTTGTGGCAAAATGACAGACATGAGGGTGAATATCCAAATTTTCCTCTTTGCATGCACAGACAAAGGATTTGCTTTTTGTAGGTCTGGAAAACTATCAATTACTTATCTTATGAAGATCATCTTTTATCAAAAACTACCTTTTTTCTACTGATAAAAACACATGACTTATGAATGTGGAGCATTACTATTTCTGTTCTCTATAATTAGTGCTTATTTCTACATGATTAATAATGAGTTTACTTTCTTGGCATTGCTAGTTAAATATATAGAGCAGTAGCTAGCCACATGAATATTTGACAATGTGCTAAACTAGGTGATTAGGCAATTTTAAGAGTGTCAGAGATAGTGTTGTTCTTTTTTGTGCCTAAAAGGAACACGTATTTACAGTTTAAATTCAGTTTAGTTAAAAAAAATTGGTAGTTGCTGGTTCTGTTGATGTACAGAGTGGATTTTTTCTGCAATTTTGACACATCCGTTGTACTACGTAGTGAACAAATTACAAACTATAGCCTTTACTGATTGAATAAAAAATTATGTGGCTTTCTAACATGAATTTTGTTTTTCACATCAATTGTGCAATGTTGCAAAAATGAAACTAGGTTCCCAGAATACTAGTCCATTCAGATAATTGTGAAATACACAGTAAGTACATTGAGTTGAAGGCACAGATACAGACAGTAAGAGATGTTAAGAGTGGAGATGTATGTCAGAATTATTGAGAATTCCACACCTGTACATGCAGAAATTGTGAAATTGTTACAGCTCATCTGAGCTGCGAGCCCAGCTGCAGTGGAATGTGAATGAGGGTTCAGTCACATGGACAGTGTAAAGAGAAACTGTTTAAAGCATGATCCACGACTTTAAATGCATAGAAAATGTAAAGAGAAGCTGTTTAATGTGGGACCCATGACTTTAAATGCATAGAAAATGTAAAGAGAAACTGTTTAATGTGGGACCCATGACTTTAAATGCATAGAAAATATAAAGAGAAACTGTTTAATGTGGGACCCATGACTTTAAATGCATAGAAAATATAAAGAGAAACTGTTTATTGTGGGACCCATGACTTTGAATGCATAGAAAATGTAAAGAGAAATACATAGAAAATGTAAAGAGAAACTGTTTAATGTGGGACCCTTGACTTTAAATGCATAGAAAATGTAAAGAGAAACTGTTTATTGTGGGACCCATGACTTTAAAATACATAGAAAATGTAAAGAGAAACTGTTTATTGTGGGACCCATGACTTTGAATGCATAGAAAATGTAAAGAGAAACTGTTTATTGTGGGACTCATGACTTTAAATGCATAGAAAATATAAAGAGAAACTGTTTAATGTGGGACCCATGACTTTAAAATACATAGAAAATGTAAAGAGAAACTGTTTATTGTGGGACCCATGACTTTAAATGCATAGAAAATATAAAGAGAAACTGTTTAATGTGGGACCCATGACTTTAAAATACATAGAAAATGTAAAGAGAAACTGTTTATTGTGGGACCCATGACTTTAAATGCATAGAAAATGTAAAGAGAAACTGTTTATTATGGGACCCATGACTTTAAATGCATAGAAAATATAAAGAGAAACTGTTTATTGTGGGACCCATGACTTTGAATGCATAGAAAATGTAAAGAGAAATACATAGAAAATGTAAAGAGAAACTGTTTATTGTGGGACCCATGACTTTAAAATACATAGAAAATGTAAAGAGAAACTGTTTATTGTGGGACCCATGACTTTGAATGCATAGAAAATGTAAAGAGAAACTGTTTATTGTGGGACTCATGACTTTAAATGCATAGAAAATATAAAGAGAAACTGTTTAATGTGGGACCCATGACTTTAAAATACATAGAAAATGTAAAGAGAAACTGTTTATTGTGGGACCCATGACTTTAAATGCATAGAAAATATAAAGAGAAACTGTTTAATGTGGGACCCATGACTTTAAAATACATAGAAAATGTAAAGAGAAACTGTTTATTGTGGGACCCATGACTTTAAATGCATAGAAAATGTAAAGAGAAACTGTTTATTATGGGACCCATGACTTTAAATGCATAGAAAATATAAAGAGAAACTGTTTATTGTGGGACCCATGACTTTGAATGCATAGAAAATGTAAAGAGAAATACATAGAAAATGTAAAGAGAAACTGTTTATTGTGGGACCCATGACTTTAAAATACATAGAAAATGTAAAGAGAAACTGTTTATTGTGGGACCCATGACTTTAAATGCATAGAAAATGTAAAGAGAAACTGTTTCATGTGCGACCTGTGACTTTAAATGCCTAGAAAATGTAAAGAGATGCTGTTTAATATGGGACCCGTGACTTTAAATGCCTAGAAAATGTAAAGAGAAACTGTTGGGACCCATACCTTTATATGCATATGAACTTCTACTCAGTCAATACAGTCTAGAAGGGGGAAATTAATAGGGCAATTAAACACATGTCAACATTAGACTTTTTAGAAATACACTGCGTTAAGTGAAGTGAAATCAAATATGAGAAAACAAAGTAAAGCAAAAGCTATTTTGGTACAGAGTACTTCATGTAGTCTAGATCAGGATCTGGAAAAGTACACTTTAATAATTTGAATGAATTCATTTCAAATAAAAAGCATAGTAGACATGGCTACAGTTTTGTTTCTTCCATTAGTTTAAATCATTTCCTATTTGTTTGTTTTAATTTAAATTATAGGAATTTCATTGTTGTGGTAAAATAATAGTAAAAGATAGGATCCTTTGGGCCAAATGCAATATTTGAATCAGTGCAAATGATTTTTCTAAAGCTACTTTCCTAAAGCCTGTGCCTGAAAAAGAATTCTTTGAGGTTTTGTTAAAATTGTTCTTTTTTTTAAATATTTTTATTTGCTACTATTTTCATAAAACCTTGAATGATGTTTCCATGCTGTCTTTGGATGACTCAGTACAAAGCTAAAACAACTCGTTTGGTGACATGCTTGTTCACCCTTTGAAATTTGGTCATGGTTCAATTTAACACCACTGGTTTGTATGTGGTCTTGACTGGCAAGTCCTGTCCTTGTTTTTCATTTCATCTGTCTCTAAGGCCAAGGGAGCTTATGTCTGCATAGTTACCTCTTTGGAGTCTGTGTGTGTATGATTTGGATGTTTAATGTATCTTTAACAATTTTTCAGTCATATGGCTATGTTGAGAGATAGCAACAAGCCTTTGAACTGTATAGGCTTTGGAACTGAAGCTTGTTCAACTGTACAAGTAGCAAATAAGGTCTGTGTTCAATTTTTAAACCTTTCAGTTGAACATAATGTTTACTGTTGATGCATGTTTCAAATACTGAACTTTTAAATACATTTTACAGCTTTACAGGAGGAGTTTATGATATTTTGTAACACCTTAATGAAAACTGGTCAAACTTAGGGTAAAAAAAATCATCTGACTTACTGAGATGGTCTCATCAGGGTTGGCAGGTCTGGCAAGATCTACTTCTACTAAATCCATGATCTTGCATCAGATTGGTTGAGTTTGTTTCCTCTTTGGAAGCAACATTTCTGATTTGATTTTGAGCAGACTGGAAATGTTGGCTTCTATAATTTGAAAATTACATGTTATAAAAAAATTCGAAACTGTGTACTTTAGATAAAACTCTTTAATTCACTGCAGCATCACCTCATCAACCCAAACCTTCCCTTGCACACATATGATCCAACCTTTCTGTGCATGAATAGTTTTTAGATCCCTCATGCCATGAAAAATTATCACTGGAGTCACCGCATCTCCTGCTGCAGTCCGTTACGGATCACTGCCATCTCACCTCCGTCTGCGTGGGTTTGAGTCTCCGATTTGGCCAATGTGGGTATGTGAGGAAGCTTCCCAGTAGCTTCTCGTGGGTTGGTGTTTTTTCTGGGCTTTTCCTGGGTTCTTCCTCCACCATTAATACTGGCCGACATGTATAGCCTATCGTGTGCTGAAAAATGGCATTAAACCCTACAACAACAAAAAAATCCTTCTGCAGAAACTGCAAGGACTGAAGTTAGATATATATATATTTTTTTGCATCCATCATGTGAATTCTCGGACTTTTTAAACTGACTTCTTATTGACTCCTCATCCATGCATATGTACACAGGAGTTATCTCTGAAATCATCTTCTCTTCTGTCCTTCACAAATTTATTGAATGATTTTATTTTCTCTTCCAAATATTCTGGGAGATACAGGGTCATTGATATCCATGCACGTAACACTAGATTGTATTGCTTGAAAAAACTTATAATTGTTTCAGTTTATTTTCCAAATTTCCATGAATACTGGTAAAAAGGAACCAGAGTTGGTTCTGTATGTTGGCAGACTTTGTATACATGGATATATCTTGTCTTGTTTGCTTTTGTTGGAAAAGGCGGAGATAAAAATGAAAATTTTATTCATAAAAGACTCTGATGCTGAGTATAGTTTTTAAAAAATGGACAGATTGTAATTGTTAGTAAATAGGAAAAGTAAAAAAAAATACTATGTACATTTAGCTAGTTGCATTCCAGAGTGGGAATGGGAAGCTAGTACAGTCTCAGTCATGATTTAAATTAAATCTAAAGCTCAGTTTTACAGGGGGAACTCAAGATAAATTCATTCATAAGGTAGGTCATTGCCTTGTGATCTTATTTTTTTATAGGTTAAAGAAATGCCAGCAGGCTATTTTATAGTTGAATTGAATTGTTATTAACCCTCACTATAGGAATTCACTTCCACTGAAGTATGTCCTCAAATATTATTCCAGAATTTTCACACAGGGATAGGTGTGGTTCAGATTTTATAGTATGTATCAACAAACATTTGAGTGATAAATTAAGATAAATTTTGCAGCTCTTTGTCTTCATTGCTGGCACAGAGATTGGAGCATTAGACAGCATTAAATGCAGAGACAGTACCACTGCATATGGGTAGTATTTTTATAAGGCCACAAAAAATGTGTGGTTCCAGTAACCTGATCTACCCATACTTAATGGGTTTGATTCTGTCCCTTTTTTTGGGGTGGGGGGATAGGCATTGAACTAAAAAATAGATGTGAAGTGTTTTGCATTTCACATTCTCGCCAGTTTTTAATGGGGATTCAGAAAGTTGCAAGTCCTGGAGAGAACACTGCAGTTTTAAACTCGACCAATATGGAGAGCATTAAATCTGGGATTATTTTTTTTTTTTAAATTTCAAAACAAATTGTTGTAATTGCTCTGGTTTAGTATTACATGTATTTACCTAAGATATATGGGTTTGGGAGAGGGCCAAAGTTTGCAAATTACTTTGTGCAAGAAGATGTATTGTGATGTGTAAAGTACATAGTTTTTGCCTTTCTTGCAATGGTGCATATGTACATTTGCCATCAAACAGACATGATAAATTAATTGTTGTTGCAGACTGGCTAGGATTTGTTACATGCACTGTGCCAAAAGCTAGGATATGTAGCATGTGCTGCTGCAGCCAGTTATTGTATGTGCTGTAATAACTATACTCAGGTGCATCCTGATGTATGCAGAAATGACAAATTGCCCAGCACCAATTACATGTAACTACCAACAGCTGTCTTTATGTTGTGTTTTATTTTAATTAAGTGGACAGCAGACCAATTTCAAACTGAGCTATATGTCCAATGTTGTATACTGTAATGTGCTTGCCTAATGGTCTGTTTAGCTGTAAATGACATATACCTGAATCTGCCATCACATAATATGCCTGGAGATTGTATTATATTGTTTTGGTGTACTAATTAATTCTAACAGCATAGACCCAGATCTGCTGGTGCTTTAATCAATGGTAGGTCTGGATCTATGCAGTTAAAGTTGGATCCAAATTATATGCCAGTGAGTATGGAATTACACTGGAAGTCTAAGCTTATAGCATTATCATCCACACAATTCACTGATGGTTCCATAGCTAGCTTTTGTATACATATACCATATACTAATTCAAATTGACCTCTGCAAGAACAAACTTAAAGACCTAATAATGTTCCCTACCTTAAATATTTACAGCATGTTTTTATGTTTTCTAATTTCATGGTGTTTGTTTTCGGTAATAATATCATATGTTTTTTATGTTATAGGTGTTGTCTAATGTTGTAAAGCGCTTAGAGCTTCTAAAGATTAGGCGCTATACAAAGTCATCATTGTTATTATTATTAAAATTATTTGATGAAAATGTTCTACCCCTTAATCATCTCCACACTTTAATAATAATGATACTACTACTACTACTACTACTACTACTACTAATAATAATAATAACAACAACAACAATACCTCAGTAGCAACTATGGTCTGAATATACCTCCCCATTTGTTTGTACCCCCTACAAAATATATATATAAAAAACCAAAACACAAGTGAGACAAAATATGCACAGAACTTAGTTCATTTATTGATTTTCAAGACTGATTATGCCCAGGGGGGACCTAACACCATTATCATCTCTGTTTCATTCTAAACGGAATTTTTCTGTGTAAAGGATGACCCTGCTCGCTGGTCATTTCCAGTTTCTGGACAAGTCCATTTTCAGCAAAGGGGTGTATGAACGACTACACATGTATGTACATAGAAGGAAAATACTACATCATGCTTCTGATATTTACAATGTCGAATCAAGCAAAGGAAAGAATGAACTATAAATTTGCCTTTCATGTGGATATAATTCCAAACTCTCAACATTATGATAATTTACAGAATTATCTGGCAGTTACCAAATAGGATGAGCTAAGCCACTATATTATCTGAGGAAAATAGACTCATCCATAGTGTACACAATATGGCGCTGTGTTAGTATGAACAGTCTGTTAAGTATGAAACGCGCAGAGGATGCCAGTGTAAGGGCCACTCGGGTCACAGTCGGGTTAGAAATTATAAATCAGTGGATGAATTGAGTAAGTTCTGTGCACTTTTTATCATATCAGAGATTTCCGTTATTGAAATCAGAGAGGGGTACAACAAACAGGGAAGCATATTCTGACTATAATCTCCATGCGGCCATCTACTATTGATGCATTGTGCAAGTTCAGTATAACTGAAATGATGTACACAAATCCACATGACAGACATATATAAACAACTGGTGCATATACAAACTAATGATCAAATTTAATGTTATTAATTTGCTTTGCAATAACATGCAGGACAACAAAATAAAATGAATTGTATGACATATATATCAATATGTTTTAATGTGCCATTAAATATGATTATATATACATGATAATAGTGCAACCTGAAACGGGTTTTGTATGCAACTAATGTAGTTGATATACAGCTGCATGTATAATAACAATATGTAAAACAGAGTGTTATATAGTGGACAAATCTTCATACTGAAATACAGGGATGGTCAGCCAACCAGAAACACACACACATTTTGTTGTTTTACCTTATTGAAACTTTAGGCAACAACTACATCCAAGGCTGCCCTTTTGAACATAGAATATAATATTTCATGTCTGATCTAGCTAGATAAAAAAAAGGATACAAAACATTTAGATAAGTCTCTTGCACATGATCACATACTTTCTTAAAGCATGGTTTTTGACATGTTATCGTGGAGTGAATTCCAAATGACATCCCTGTTGTAGTGGAGTGAATTCCAAATGACATCCCGGGAATACTGGAGGCTACATTTAAATTATTCAGTATTTGATATGAAGATTTTCACATTTCTATATCTGATCGACTATTTGAGAACTGTATATACCAGTACTTGCTTTTATGTCAAGATAAACAAATGTAGACTGCACAGACAGATCTGCCATCACTTAATGCGTTAGAATATCTGGGTCTGTTCAGTTTGTTAAGAGTAATCTGTAGAACAATCAGCTTAGACTCTGATCTGCCATCACATAATGTGCTACCAGATCTGGGTCTATGAATTTTTAAATGTAATCAGTAGAACAAACATAGACCCTGATCTTTGATCGCCAAGTGTGCAACCAGATCTGGTCTGTGCAGTTTTCTAAGGAGCAATCAGTAGAACAAACAATATAGATCCTGACCTGATGGCCCATTATGCTAATTGGAGTAGACTTATAAGCAAGTATATACATTACTAATTCTTGAAACGATTCAGTCATGCATGTACAATAGGCATACCCTACATTTATAAATTTATTAACAATAGCAACCTTGTGAAAATCAATTTGATATTTAATTTTTTGCTATTTCACTTCTCTGAACAGTGATATTTGGTGTGTCAAAAGGCAGGTTTACATTTTTCCATTTCTTGTGTCTTATTTGTTTTGCTCTACTGCAATATTCTTTTAAACCTAATCAGTTGCAGATATAGATGTTAGCATGGGATATTGTGCTATTCTTCCTCTTGTCTGTTGATTCATCTGTTACATAACCTCTTCACCTGATTGATGGAAATTCACAAAACTTTATTGTTATGTTTCACTTTGGGTAATGACCTACAAAAGGAGTTGTCATTAGGGGCCCTGGATGGCTGAGTGGTGTAAAGTTCCCGTCTTCACGATCACTGACATTTCACCTCTGTCTTCATCTGTTTGAGTTTTTGCTAGGCCAGTGTGGGTATGTGAGAAAGTTTGCCAGTAGCTTCAGGGTTTTTCCTGGGTATTCCATCATCAAAAATACTGTCTGCTATATATCGCTTTTCAGTTGCTAAGAAATGGCGAAAACCCCACAATGAAAGCCAGACCTGCCTTTATGTTCTTTGGGTGGTCACAGGTCAGAATCACAAAAACTCTAGTTACAATTACATTCTGAATATTACTTTATGGACAGACTTTATATATGCAGTCATAGCAGAAAGACTTATGATAAACATGTTGGTGTGTTGGATTTTGTATTAGGATCTGTTTTGTGGCAGAGGAGATAACAGTATTTGGATGGGGTATAGAGCAGCATTCTTGAATGTATAACAAATAGCATTGTGACTAACAATGGTAAACAATTTCAATTAAGCCACGTAGCATAGCTATTTATTTTAAATTAGTGTTTTTCTTCTGGAAACAAAATTATGGCTAATGAATTTGTGAAAATTTCATGAAAGTTGATCAAAATGTATTGCAGTTACAAGTGTAAAGAACTTAAAATAGTTTTTGTTGCTTAAAGGTGAATGATTTAGGTTTTTGTTTAAAGTTTTATTAAAAAAATCTTTCATACCTGAAAACCCGATATTCATTGTTAAAAATTTACGTTTTATTTTTTAAATGAATAATTGAGTTTAAAAGTTTAATTATCACAAAAATAAGTGCAGGCATTACACACCTGAGATGTATGCAAAAGTGATGTATTACTAGAATAAAGAATTCATAAGGTTTAGATTATAGTGTAAGGAATATGCAATAGATTAAGAAATAGTGATCATGTGGAAATGTAAGGAATTGAGATGACTAATGCTACACTGTGTGATCATCAAGACATCAAAGATATAAAAGGAAAATAGGTGATGACGGTTAGTAGAAATGATAGTGAAAATACTGTGCATTTAAATGCTGGAGTACAATGCCCAAGAATTTATTACCTTCTGCTCATAAAATTAGGCATTGAGAAAATGAGTACTCTTTTTCAAAGATATTGACAACAACTTTTCTAAAGTTATCTGCAGTTCTTTAAATAGTACCTGGGAGACCATTTTAACACATTGTATTGAATACTATTCAATATTCACTGCTCTTATTTCTCCACCTATCTGTTAAGCAAATGTTGAATCTAGATATGTTTGTAGTTCAATATTTTTCCTTCATCTTTCTCACTCACTCGTTTGTGCACAGATTTACCCCCGATGATTGCCTGAATAGTCGTTTTAAATACTTTGTGATGATTACATACAATGGTTATAATGAACATTAGGGTCAGCTTGGAAATCTGTTAATAATACTTCCTGTTTATACAGTATAATTTGGTAGATTACAGCATTTTTCTTCATGCTGTTGTTGTTGTTCTTCTAGGGTTTAACGCCATTTTTCAGCACAAGATAGGCTATACATGGCGGCCGGTATAACTGGTGGAAGAAGAACCCAGGAAAACCCAGGGAAGAACCACCGACCCACGAGAAGCTACTGGCAGGCTTTCCCACATACCCACGTCTTTATACTTTAACATATTTTAATAATCCTAATGTACATGTTCTAGGAATAGTCCTTTTTCTGTTTTTTTTTTCTTCTTTAAATCTCAGTTTATGAACATATACTGTACAAAATCCTCTAATTTACATGTTATGACCATGTAGTCTATACACATTTGAATTGTGTCTCATCAGCATCTTCTAGTGTAACATCACACAACAGCAAACTGCTATTTTCAGGAGTGGTAATAGAGTCGATATTTTTCAACAGTAAAACTCATCATTGTTGTTTATTGTATATTTTTATATTTGGCTGGCGTAAATTTTACTAAATATTTTGTTAAAATCTACACATAATATTTTTAAAAAATGATTTTAAAGAAATAATTGCCATTTGAAATGTCTGTTTGACCCATTCACCTGGACAACCTCTTCTCTGGTCATCAAACAATGTATGTAAATATGCAACATTGACACCATTGTGATCACTTTGATGATTGATTTTGGCATTCCTTAAAATGTTTGTCATGCAACAGTTGATTGTTAAATTGTATATCAATCTACATTGATTATTGTTATAAGTTTGGTATGTTTCATCAATTTTCATCTGATTTTACTAACAACAGAATGTAATTCTTAAAATGAAGTAAAATCTTCTAAATTCAGTCTTAGATTGGATGGACTAGTCTCTGCTGCTGAGTAATTGTGGTGATCTGATTTGATAATTCACCAAACAACTTTGGTTTTTGGTGGTGTTTATTGGCACATTCTTTTGCACATTGTTTATTGGCACATTGTTTTACCGTTGCAATGGATTTAACTGACAGGTCAGGTGAGGTAAATCTACACCTTCAGTAGCTTGCTCAGTTCAAGGCTAGCTGCTGTATCTTGTGATACATACTAAAATGACAACAAAGTAAACAAAAATGAGCACAATAAAATTTGAGAAGAAATCATAAAATGAAAGATATTAAAATTCAGAGAAAAATATGTATAGCTTTAAAGTAATGAGCATCATCAAGGGAAATAATGTTAATTTATTACTGTTTCCTGATTTTGATGATGTCAAAGAACATTTGTATGCACAACATTTAAATGATGCTTAATTAGCGAAAAGTGAGAACCATCTATCAAAATGTAATTTGGGGATTTAAAGAAAATTTAAATTGTCAGATCTGTTCAAAATCTAACCTTTGATTAACTTTAATTTATCCAGGTTGTGTGCGAATATGTATTAAATTTTTTAAATATGTATTTTCACTAAAGTCATAAGACATTGCCAGTAATTTGTCTTAAAAAAGATCTTTAATTGAAAAAAATATTTATCTTTGTCTATGAGATCATCACATCTCGGGTAGTTTGAATGTATCTCCCCAATGTGTTTTGAATTTAAATATCTAAAAAATATAATTTATGGATTTTGTTTAAAATTTCAAGGCTGTTAATGACTACTTTTCTTCTGCCACCATACTTACACTTAGACTTCGTTGACACTTTAATCTTGGATGTCATTGCTTGGATTATATACTAGCTGTCAACAGGCATAATTTTGTTGTGGGAGATGTTTAACCTAGATAAGTTGTCTTCAATACAAAGTAGTTTTTATTGCTAGATCATTATCCAACAAAAAGCCTGGAGTTAGTTCTACCTAGGTATTCAGTTCATATCATTTCATGCATGTTCTGTGCTTGAACTATCTGATACAGAATACACAGGGTTAACCTTCATTATTTGTTGTTTGCAGGAAACCTTGGTTGATTGATGTATTTTGTTCCATTATATTTCTGTCAGTATGTAGACATGCATGTATATAGGTATGGATGGAGGGAGGGGGGATTTTATATGACCATCATTTAAATGGTTCTTGGTACATTGCTGAACTTAACATTCTTGGGTTGTAACATGTCTTTATTTGAATATGAAATGGACTTGTATACATGTCACAATAAAAATATTTGCTGATATGTGGGCCAGATGCAGTTCACAGTCAAAACAAACAAAGCAGAAGTGACTAGCCATAAACTCATTGTTTTGGGTACAATTTGTTTATCTGACAGTCAAATTTATGTGATAATTCTTAATGCCACAGATAAGTGGGATTACTATCATTAATCTGTATGCATACCATGAGGTAATTTTACTCATCATTTTGAAATTGAATGAGATGTCCTGCAGTTATTGTTGGGCACTGTTCGATTTTGTTTTAGACTTGCTATTGTTTCAGGAACCTGGGTTGTTGTTGACATGCCCTTTGGAAGGATTATTTGAGGAATCTGGGTTGTGCTTGTTTGCTATTGCTTTCAAATGATTATTTCAGGACCCTGTGTTGTACTTGTTTGCTATTACTGACATACTCTTTGGAAGGATGTAGATAGGCAATGATTACATAGAAAGCAAACTTTCGATTACTTTTGTTATTTTTGATTTTATTAAAGGATTCCTTGACATATGTCAAAAAAATTGTACTCTGATTTAAATAGTGTGAGTGTGCTTTGTTTGCTTTATATGTAATGCATTGTCAATAATAATTATTCATTTTTGGGAAAAAGTGGTGAACGATGGGATTTTCTAATGAATACAAAATTAGCTGATTACAGTGATTAAAAATAAATACTTCTGAAAAGAGCAAGAAATAATTGTATTGCTTCTGTTGCATGAGATAAGACCATAGACAACACAGCTTGTCTAAAGCCTCATCATTTAGGGATGTTATGGCATTTTCCTTAATGGTTATCACTAGCAAAACATAATGGATGCTGTACATTATTGGCATGCAAACCTACTGTTAAGAATACTTGTACCTCTCTGACCCTGTGTCAGCCTTTATTCCACATACAGACACAGACTTGTGTACCTCTCTGACATTGTGTCAGTCTTTAAGCCAGGTATAGACACAGAGACTTATACCCCTCTGACCCCGTGTCAGCCTTTATTCCAGGTATAGACTCAGAAACTTGTACCTCTCTGACCTTGTGTCAGTCTTTAGACCAGGTATAGACACAGTGACTTATACCCCTCTTACCCTGTGTCTGTCAGCCTTTATTCCAGGTATAGACTCAGACTTGTACCTCTCTGACCTTGTGTCAGACTTTAGACCAGGTATAGACACAGTGACTTATACCCCTCTTACCCTATGTCAGCCTTTATTCCAGGAATAGAAACAGCAACTTGTAGCCTTCTGACCCTGCATCAGCCTTCCGTTTATGAAACCAGAACCACACATATTTTTTTGACACACACAGACACAGACACACACTGTTCAAATTTATAGGAAAAAAATGATAGTCCCCTTTCTTTTTAACATTCCTGAGAATGGTCTCCCTCTAATGAGAGCTACATTGTTTAGTATGTTAAAAAGAGGATTTTAACCTTTTTTATTCTGCTTACAAGAGGCCATATTATGATGATGGAAGGGTGAGAGGCAATTTTATTTTTCATGGGAAAAATAGGGTAAAATAGTAGATAGAAGATTTTTTTAAAAGAATCCATCATCCAACACAGTTTCCAAAATCTCTTGAAAATTTTGGTTTTAAAAATACCAGAAATAATACTAGGTTCTTTATACTGTTTGCAGAAAACAAGGTGCAATCAGAATGAAAGCTACTTAAGCCAATTAATCAATTCACCTATTGTGTCAATATTTTTTCCCCTCCTAAACACATTATTCACCTTTGGGAGAGAATGATCTGATTTAAACATGTTTAGACCCACTATGTATTGTGATTCATCCTGAGCAAACAGAGCCACACACATATATCAAACCATATAGCACTTATAAATTCCTTTCCTTTTTTTGTTGTTGTTCTGTTTCTTTTTATTTTTTTCTTTGGATGTTCATATAAACCGGTTATAGTAATTTATAACGAAAATAATTATTTTCCACCTAAAGCTATTTTGTTAAGCCTGCCTCGGTGGAAGTTTGACAGTGAGTACTGGGGATCTATATGCATGTCTGTACATTCATCTGTCTGTCTGTCCACAACCAACTTTTGGTTAATTGTTAAAGTAGTTTATGTTACTCTCAGTGTTAAAATGTTTTCTTTCTAGCGCAATAAACATAGCACCTGACAAAAATAATCTTTTGTCCTGATTAACTTTGTGTCGATACAATTACACAAATGTTATATTTGTTTTACTTGTATTGTACTAGTGATACTAGCAGATGTTGTTCTGTACCAAGGCGAGTAAGTACCTAGTCCAAGAAGACGCCACACTAGCTGATGTGGGTTGATCTGAGGGGTGGGAATCAAACTCACACACATCCAGTCACAAGCCTGAGGTCTTAATTACAGAACCACTGCAGCAAGAAGAAAGTATTGCAAAATTTGTTTCTGGAGTACACACAAGGGACATCAACATTTTGTATTCTTCATGGAAATATATCTGATGTAAAGAGGTGAAATGTACAAATAAGCATAGGAAACAGGTTCATAATAATTATTTTTGATGTGCATTTGTCCTGTTTATGAAGGTGTTCATTGAGGCAGGTTTCATGGTTAATGTGTGTGTGTGTGCATGTGTGTGTATATATGTATATATATTACTGAAGTCTCTTGGTTATTTCATCTCACCCTGTATTTTGAAACAATTGTGACCCGTGCTTTGTAATAGGAAATATTTGCTTGAACTGCATTTTGTGAGAAGTACTACATAGATAAAACATCAGACTCATGTTAGGACTGTCACGACTTATATCCAAAGTAAAGGTCCCAGAAGTTTAAAAAATTCTATCCTATATTTTCCATTTTTTAAATATTTTTTGTACCTTTCATTGTAACAGCATCTTTATCTCACATCTCCTAAACTGCTGTATGAACATTCACCAAACTTTGTACTCGTTTTGCTTACGGGGTTGCCATTTGCAAAAGTGATACATCAATGGCCCCTACCAATGGGAGGGGTGAAGAGTCAGGTATACACAAGTTTCAGTTACAATGACATTTAAAGTATTTTCTGACCAAACTTTATACATGTAGTCATTGCAGGAAGAGACAACATATATTTGATATTTTTTCATTATGACCTATTGTTACTGTCTGGTCTGGAGCTGGGGCACAGGTATTGAGGGTGGCTTTTAATATGCAATTAAAAGCCTTTTGATTTGTGATGGCAAGTAATTGCAGTTGCTCTCTTTTCGTTTTGACATGTAAGACATTGTGTCACACTTTTTTACCACATCATGTATCATATGAAAAGTTGAGAGAATGCTGATGAGTGAGGAAGCCAGCAGTATTCGTTTTAAATAAGACAGTGATGGAGTAGAAAGCAAGAATTCTGACTTTGGTACAGCTTCCCTCATGAGTTATATTTGTTATCCTCTATTCATTTATAATCTTTGCACTAATGATACTGCTGGCCTTTTGTTTTAGCCTTCTGTTCATCTCAGGCATTGACAGTTTAAGAGAGTTGGTATGCAAGATGTGGATATGTCTCTGGTATCTCATTTTGCATTTTTGCTTGCCATGGTTCTGATATGTTAATATATGTGTTATAGGAGAATACAAGTTTCAAACAATAACATCCAACACAAAGTATATTCCCAGCCAAGTTTTAATGCTAGGGCTCAAGATGACTGCACTTTACAGAGAACAATTTGGTAGTTTTACACCAGGGTAATATTTTATCAAAACTGTGATGACAAATGCAGACTCCAACTCCTATGGGTCAGAATCTTTATCAATATCAGATGTGAACTAGGTAGTATTTGTTTCTAACATTACCATATCTGACCACTTAAAATCCTTTAAACTAAAACTACCATATACACCACTGTCTCTTGTCTTAATGATAATCAATATTTATACAATAAATTGGAGGGAAATGTTAAGCATTAATATGACGGCAACAATCTACATAGAGAAACCATGGCTAACGAAGACGTTTATTTTGGGGGTATTCACTTGTAAGTGTAGTATTTTGCATGGGGTTGAATTTCTAAAATAAAAAATGAATTCTTACATTTTACCTGTGGGATTTTATATTATTCAAAGAAAAATCCTGGAAAGCTTATGTTCAGCATAAAACAGCTTTGCTTAAACATTCTGTAAGAACCAGATGCTCTAGGTATCTAGTGCCTATTGGGGTTGTCAAATTTGCCAGAGAAAACTTCGATCACAAGATGTTGAAAGACTATTAAATTATTAATATCTATTCCCATATATACCTCTTATGCTTATGAAGATTATCTACTTATCATACTTCTATGAATAGCTGGAAACTCTGTGTAGAAAGCGAAGCATGTGACCTATGAATGGGGACAGGCTTTAACACACATGTGATTCTACTTGAGGCAAGACAAAATACCATTTTGGTTATTTATGTCCAGTACAAAAACCAGCAGAACCAGTCTTGCATGTACTGGAACTATTCCAGAAATCATTGCAACCAATGCAATGATGGCTGAGTAATGGGATTAAGGCTGGCATGTATACAGAATCAACTGTTAATTGATTTCTTTATTGGCATAATCTGGACAGTTTAGGCCAAATGCAGATGGTTTTTGAGGTATTGTAATTAATATAGGGATCAGATGTGGTTATGACTTGAGTAAGTATTTAGATTTTATTAAATGGTCTTGTTTAAGTGCTGTTGCTTTGTTCAAGATGTTAAACATTAAAGTTTAATGAATAATAATTGACCTCTCCAATGCTCATGCTTACATTAGTGTTATGCCACACTCTATCAACATATTAAGCAGCACCTATGAGCAGCATATAGTTTAAAGAAAAGCTATATGAAGCAAGACACACATCAGATGTTATTGAACATAAACACTCTTGATACACTCCAGACCTGCCAACTCTTATGATTTTACGAAAATTACCCTTAAAATTCAGACTTGTGGCATATAAGCAAAAACTATGGAAGAATGATCGTCTCCAAAAAAATCCTGATAATTGATTCATCTTATTCTATGTTTTATTTGGATCCAGATTTCATATTAGAATTAGTGAAACTAGGTAGGGAACCAGACTAACTTTACAGCAGCACCCCAGATGCTTTAAACTGTACCTGTTTGTTCATGTGAAGTGTCTGTATGATCAAACTCTTGATTATGTAATTTTTTTTAAACATGGTGTCCCGAAAGTGATACAGGTTTAAGGCAAAATGGAAAATAAGCCTCTAGAAAGTGTTAATAATCAACACAGAAGAATAAAAAGGAATATTCAGATTCTTATGAGTAAAAGATGGAAAGGACACAGTTGTGTTTACTGGACATCACGTGCCAATTTGAGTACATCTTGTGGTGGGATATATGATTACTGTTGTCATATGAAATGGAAAAAGAATTTCCAAGAATTACATCAAGTTGAGAATAGCAACATGCCATTGAGTTGCATAGGGTTTGGAACTAAAGTTTATGCAACTGTACTAGTGGTAAGTAAGGTCTACGCTTACTTTACAAACTTTTCAGTTGAACATAATGTTATCGTCACTGCGCCAAACTTTTAATTATGTTTTCCAGCTTTAAATAGCAGTTATTGATATTTTTTTCACTTTACTGAAAACCGGTCAGTCTTATGGGAAAAAATCAGCTGCCTTACTTAGATGGTGTTGGCAGATCTGCCACTGAGTATGGAGGACATCGAATGAGCAATTAGACAATGGCTGACCTCATGACCTGGAGGAAAACGTTTTATGTGAAATATGTTCAGTTCAAATTGATTTTGTTTTTATCCTTTCATATTTTGAAGTACAGCAGTTGCAACATTGTGCGACAAATAATAGTAAAAACAAAAATAGGGTAATTTTGGTCATGTAGAAATTGGAGTCAGGGCTTATGATTTTTTTTTAAAGTCACCAGCCCGGGGCCAGTGTCTGAAAAAAAATTCTTTGAGCACTACACAAGCAGATGAATTACAAGTTGGTGAAGGGGCCCCGAGTGGTCTAAAGCGCTATCCGTTACGGATCACTGCCATCTCACCTCTGTCTGCGTGGGTTCGAGCTCGGATTTAGCCAATGTGGGTATGTGAGAAAGCTTGCCAGTAGCTTCTCGTGGGTCGGTGGTTCTTTCTGGTGTTTTCCCGGGTTCTTCCTCCATCATTAATACTGGCCGCCATGTATAGCCTATCGTCTGCTGAAAAATGGCGTTAAACCCTACAACAACAACAAGTTGGTGAAATTTTGTGAAAGCTGTGGAGCATAACCATTGCACTCGAGTTAAAGGTTTTGAGAATAAAATATTTTGATGTATTTTATATGTATGTTATGAATCACTACTATATCTTTTAAATAATTTTCTGGTACAGTAAATCAGTCAGGGATGTTTCATGTATTTAACATCATTTTCCAGTTTAGAATTTCTTTATTTTGTTTCAGATTTCCATCAATGGCCTGGAGGTGCTATGTTTACTGGTGGATCGTATGGGAGAGGATTTCAAACCACATATCAACAACTGTAAGTATTCAGTAGTCTAAATTGTGAGATTTGTAGGATGCTGTCAATATTCAAGTAATAAGACCAAGCATAATTTTAAGCTAGTTACTAACTTTGACAACATTTGGAAAATAACCATATGCATTCGTGCAGCACCCAGTCCCAGTTTTTCAACAATTTTATAGGTAGACCACCTGTATTTATCATCTGAGAATAACTGTATATTGATTGATTAACATTTTAATTCTGTTTATTGTACAGCAGTGATTGTATGGTCTTTGAAGGACTTTGATAGTTTGGGGAAAATGAGGTAGCATTTTCAAGGCCTTGAAAGTTTGGGAAAATCGAGCATATTACCCTGAGGTCTTTAAAAGTCTTTGAAAATTGAAATAAACGCAAACTTTTTAATTTCTTTCCATAATCACAAATAAAATTGTCCAAGGTTGTTAGATTTGGATGTATAGTCTGACTATACCAACCCGTTTTTTTTTTTACCTCCCCACCGATTTCAATAATGGAAACCTTTAATGTGATAAAAAGTGCAAGTCAATTCATTCACTGATTTATAATTTCTAACCAGACTGAGTAGAGTGGTCCTAACACCGTCATTATCTGTGCGTTTTATGCTTAAAAGAAGTTTTCAGCATAGTAGACGGACATGCTTGAGATTCATTTCCAGTTCCTGGACATGTCCACTTTCAGCAAAGGGTGTGTGCACAACTAAAGTTCTGTGCACTTTTTATCACATTAAACGTTTTTGTTATTGAAATTGGCAGGGGGGTACAAAGAAATGGGGATGTATAGTCAGACTTCGTATAGCGATTTCAATAGGATGTCCCACGAGCACACAGAATCTCACAACCGTCATTTTCAAATATTGTAGAAGAAAAATATTAAACTAAGGTCTTATACTGGTTGTATAAAAAAAATTAGAAAAAACGAAAGAGCACAATATTTTCTATATTTTTTCCAAGACCAACTTAGAAGTTTTGTTGTGACTACCAAGTTGACATGTGCTCTCTCACGTATGGAGCATACAAAGCAGGGAACCAGACTACTCTGCTTGATGAATCAGACTGGCCAAGTTTCTTGTAGTTGTTCAAGAAATAAATATGTTAAGAATTATATGTTCTTTCTGGTTTTTACAAAAGGTATCAGACTTTCATTTAGTATAATTAAAATTTTGTACAACAACATTACAAAGGAGTTTGTTGTTGATATCACAGGACTATTGGGTTTCCGATGTCTTTGTTTGAGATTTGTGATGTAATGTGACTATTAATGCAGGTTTCATCTATGCTGAGTTTTGTCTAGCCTGTCAGCAGATTAAAGACATAACTATTATAATACTTGCCATTTTTGAGAAAATAAATATTTTTCCTAACGATATCATGCAGGTACAAGTCAATATAACCTCACTTAAATTTGCTAGGCCCACTGGTAAGCTATCTTACGATGGCAGCAGATTCCCAATTTTTTATATGTAATTGCTCTGAACCCACACTCCATCTAAAAGTCCAAATGTGAAAAATGGGGTTGGAATATTCGGCGGAAACCTGGATTTGAAAAATTTTGAATCTCTGAGCTGAACTGTGGTGCGAAACTATTTTACAGTGACATGTGGTTTGAAGTATTGGTTAGCAGATCTTAAACAGAATGCAGGAGCAATGGGAAATTGTCTCCCTTTTATTATATATTAGGAAACGATAAGAGCCCATGTTTGGGGACTGGTTTATTGAACTACAAGAAGACAAGTTGATTTTACAGAAAATTCAGTCCTTGTTTATACAACAATATATAGTTTTGAAGGTCTTTTGTACAAATTTCAAAACCGCTCCGATGGCCTGGTGGTTAGAGCGTCCGGTCGTGGGTTCAATCCCCAGCTGAGTCATACCAAAGACTTACAAAAATGGTACTAACAGCTGCCTCGCATGGCACTCAGCATTAAGAGTTAGTGTTAGGACTGGTTGGCCTTGTGTCAGGATAATGTGGCTGGGTGGGACATCATGCTACATGTCTGCGAAATGATACCCCAGTGCTCGACATCACTATAAACTGTGACCCTGCAGACATAATAGCGATATGACTGAAAAATTGTTAAAGCTATGTTAAAGAAATCAAAATCTAAATGAAAATTTATATCACTCCTTTGTAAATGTCTTTAAATGATGGAATTTTTAATCAAATCATCTTAATAGAATTTAGGTTGGTTGAAAAATCTTGTTTGGAATTTTATTGGCACACATAATTTCAGGGTTAAACTTTTTTTGTAACAAGATAAGATTCTAAAACTTTGCATTTATTGGGGTTTTTTCATACTGTGATAAGAAATGTTTACTTTGTATAACATGCACACATATTGCTCTAGAATTCTTTGGAATTAAAGGTTTGAAAGGAGACAATAATTTATGCTCATTATTTTTGTTTCCATGTATAGCAACATAATGCAGGTCAGCAAAGTATAGTTGGAATTTGTATTCTGTACATTGAAATGGCTTTAAATATGAATTTATGGGAATATAGTCAAATTTGTTTCATGTGACTCATTTTGTGGTTTTGTACATGATCATCTTTTCTGACATGTATGTTTTGGAGAGTCTTGAAAGAGAAACATCTTCAGATTTGGAAAATGCATGTTTTAATATCCAAACAGTTCTTTAATTCCATTCAATAATGGTCATATGTTGAAAAAATTAATTTCATCCTGTAAGAAACCTGGAAAAGACCTGAAAATTTATATTTACAAAAGCGTGGGAACCATGTCTTCAGTTCATCAGTTCGTCCAGCTGGCATAGAAATTACATTATCTGTATATATCTAATATATAAATGTGTGATCAAATGTTTACCTCTGACATATAATAAATGTTGATACAAATTTCATTACAGTGTTGACTGTGGTGGTAGATCGTCTTGGAGATGCCAAAGACCAGGTATGGATGAAGCTCTCGGTACATTTGTAATTGTTAGGTCCCGGCTTGATGAAGTTTGCAGGGCCCAATCTGTCTGTCCATCTGTAGGCCAGCAATTTTGTTTCTGCAAGATTAATTAGGAATTGTTGTCACATATATTGATGACACCTCAAAAGTGTTTGATTTCCATCTTCTCTATTAGCATTTATTAGAGATATAGCCCCTGATTACTGCTTCTTTCTGATTCAATTTCCACAGCATAATAACTTTTCTAAGGTTTGCTGGATTTCAACCAAATAGGCATATGGCTTTATATTGCAGAATCAGTATATGCTTAAAAATATAATGAAAATCAACATTTTCTTGGTGGAAATGAATTTGTCCATGATTTTTTTTTATCACTGGCCAAAAACAGGGGTGATAGTGACTCACAGTGGAACAATCAAATTTTGTTTGTCCAGCTGGAAAGTCACAAAAATATAATTATGTAATATTGGACTTCCACTACATCACATTTAACTTAACTGTCAACTGAGATACAGTAGATGGTGCAGTGCTCTTTTTATTTTGTGGATGATGCCAGCTAACATGTGTGTATAGTGACAGATGATAGATAAATTTCTGAGCAAAAATAACCACCATGAAAACAACTACGTACTTCACAAAATATAAAAGGTTTAATAATGTAGAGATTTACTGTATCTGAAAAAGGCATACATTCTGCGCTTAAACAAACAAAAGAAAAAAAATTGCACATAAGTATCGGTGGATTCATATGAGAAGAAAGAAGATGCTGAAGCCTAGAGATGTCAGAATTTTGGGAAATTTCTACTGGGTACCCGTCGGTCCTGACAATCAGTTACCGAGGTACATGATCCAAGGGAAATTGCATTAAATGTGAACCTGAACTGCTTTGTTGTATGTTCACACATACTAACCCCCAGGAGAGGTATAAGCATAATTTATTACTAATTGGCAGAAAATATAAACGGATCATAAAAAGAGCAATCTCTGTATAACGTGCCATAATTACAGAAAACTATGAAAAACGTACATATTTATTTTATTTAACGTACATTTTTTGTTGTACTTACCTTGATCTGCTGTTAATTTTTTATACAAATTGGCTAAACCCATGTTGATTAGTAGTTAACACATGAGTATAGACACAGAAGAAATTGATCAATTATATATGCATAACATTCACTTTAACTAGTCTACATGTCTACAGTAACAGTAACGAATAATAAAAGTAAAGCCCAGAAATTATGTTTGTAAATATGTCTTGGGTTTCACATTAATAAATAAAGAGTCCAGTAAACAAATACTTGAACAGCTAACAGTCACAGACTTGAGGCAAAAATGGCCTTAGTTCAGCTGGATATTTATATTGTGCTTTCTTTTATTTGAATTGTAGTATGTATTTAAATATTATTTGTTCGAATATTTCTTAATCAGTACTTACTGTTGCTGTCGATGAAAGGTATTTACCTAGTTAATGTCATCAGGAACTTGAAACAATCGCATTAAAGTTGCGAGAAAAACGGTACATGAACCATGGACTGGCACAAAGTTAGGACAGTTTAGCTTTAAATATCAGAGTTGATTCTTAAACAGGTCGTGTGAGAAAGGAGAGAAGAGTCCTCACTTGTATTATTGTAAATTGTAAGCAACCATACGAGCCTCTGTGATGATGAATAAATGTGCACGTGACATGAGCCTCAAACTGTAATCGTTATTATTTGTCTTGATCAGAACTTGGAATACTTTTTTTTTTTAACAGGTATCTGGTTGTTCATTTTATTACCCATGTTATTATTAACGGGTGGATAACCAATTACCTGGGTACCCATTGGCATCTTTACTGAAAAAGAATGTTACATAATTGCATGAACTAATTATTTGTTAAAATAAGGAATAGAACACGTACATGCCACCCATTACACTTTTGGTGTAATCATTATGCTTTTTTCCCCACCAAATTATATTTTCTTCTAAATTGTATAAGGATTACGCTTTCTGCTACATTAAAAAATAAAATAAAAATAAAGCAATAAAAAGATGTTTTGTCGTTTTAATTATCATCTTGTTAATTTCACTTATATAAATTTGAGAATATTCTTAAAAAGGTAACTGCTGCATAAGAATAGCATAAGATCACTTATTTGCTATTTATAGCACCTGTGTTTGACCCCAAGAAAACAGACTAGTTTCTTCAAAAGTGAACTTTGCCTTACAGATTCATTTATTGATATTTTAGTTGATGAACCAGTCTATATTTTTAAAGAAAATGGCATCAGATATTAAGTGATTCAGTTTACAGTGTGAGTTGTTGATGTTATGTGATGGATAATAATAGAGCAGATGGATCTTTTCAAGCTTCAAAACATGTCAGATCAGAAAAAGGGACAAATCAACACCGCTTTATAAACTTTAAAGAAAAATATGAGAGTAGTGTAAATCAGCATGCTGAGCATGTCACCATGATCATTGCAGTTCATGATCATTCAACCAAAGTTGTACATGTAGACTAGTTGAAGTGAGTGCTGAATATAAATAATTTTTGAGTATATTTTTGAGTTTGTATTCTGGTTCTAATCAATATGGATTTTTCCCTTTGTAACAAGAATTCTTACCAGCTACAGAACTAGGTTAGTAATAAAAATGTCTGTTTTTCAGACATGCTGTAATTCTGGCATGTAATATATAGATTACACTTTTTACACCCAAATTACACCTTTTTGCCACTTATAATAGCAATAATTATGCTTATACCTCTCCGGGGGTGAGGGTGGTTGTTGGCATATATGATAACATATTCCCAGACAATGAAATAAAACATAATACTGTACTATCCAGGGTTGTTCAGCCTCTGTGTAGTACTTGCTCATTAAATGTAAATGTACATGGGACACTGTTTCTCCTGAACTGAAAGGCACTATAGAGATGAGCTTGCCTATCTGTACACTCACTGTTTAGATCCAGACTATTTTTTTTAAAAATTTCTTTTTGTCAGCAGCTTATATATAAATATGATTACTGGTTTGGTCAAGTAGTTGGTCATGGTTCATACTAGGATTTTCCCAGATTCTTCCTCCACTAGTTATACTGTCCGCCATGTATAGCCTATCTTGTGCTGAGAAATGGCATTAAATCCAAAACAAAAACAATAACTTATTTATTACAAAGATGCATTTTTAAAAAAGAAAACTTGTTGTGTAACAGAACTTTTGTTACACATGTCATAGCTGCAGTAGGTTTCTACTCTGTGTGCTGTCAACAGATGCAGGGGAAAATACCAAATTTATATAGTTTGCTTTATGTACCTCTTTAACCAAAAGGTTTTGCAAAAATATAACTTATCCTCATTGTGTTTCTCAATCCAGATTGTAAGGTAAAATTAATCACTTTTGCACACAAAATATCTTATTAGTTTTATAATTTTACTTTTGTTGCAATAAGAAACATGTTCATTCATTTATTTAATGTGCGTTTTGAAACGTCTTTCCCAATAATAACATTGCATCTTGACAAATTTTGATTGCTGTTTGTAACTGTGAGTACATGTGTTTCCTGACTGGTTGTATACTTAGAGTAAGAATGTGACTCCTCAGCAGGTGTTTTTTGATAAATTCATGAGAAAGTGATGATCATATGTAACCTTTTTGATAAAGTCATTTTATTGATGACATGAAATGCCACTGGTAGAGTGCAGTATAAATGAATTCTGCACACACATTTTTTTTACTACTGTACTCTCAAATAATGTCATTTGCACTGCACTGATTTGGGCAGTACTCTATGCACACATACAGTGATATTAATAGACTTGTTTTATGCTGACAAGTGATAGGAATATTTGCATTGCAAGAAATGTTTACCATGTTCATATATTGTAGACGTAGATAAATGAATAACTGCATTAACTGTAATACTTTGTCTCATGTTTTTCTCAGTTCCCTGTTCATCTGCTATACACTCGCATCAAAAAGTTAAAAAATACATGTACCATTTTCAAGTTAAGACAGATTGTCTAAGGGAGGTAACTGTTCCACCCCAACTAATACCATGGCACAGAGAATTGTAAATTAGATGAAAATTAGGCAATTTATCAAACACCATGGAACATAGCATGCAATATTTGTTGGATTTTATGTGATCAAAAAAGGTAATACATTCATAAATTTACTGTTGAGTCCATTAATAAGAGAACGTACAGGAAATCTATAGCAAAGATCCACGATGATATAAGAAAGGGAATTTGTTGCGTAAGTCTTGAAATGATCCACTGTGGTGTAATTTGCCATGAACGAACTAATGACACTGAAAGGAATGCAGAGATGCATACTTGTCATGGATGCACACACTACATCTGCCCTATAGGCATCATCTCAACAGTTCATTTCCCATAGAACTTAATACTGATGTAATAATAAAAAATAAAATACTTTCTCAGTGTATCCCCTAGAGGTGAAAGACTGAGAGTAAAAAATCCCCATGGTGTCAGAATTGGGGGTGAGACTGAGTAGAAAATAAACTTTTACATCAAAACTGGGGTCAGATTACAATTGTGGGGGTCCCTGAAGCACAGATGAGGGTAAAGAGAAACACTGCTTTTTTCTTTTTCAATGGCATATAAACCACACATGCTTCCATTCATCAGAGTTAAAGAAATTGTTTTAAGACTTGAAAAACAGGTGTTTCATAGTATTTTTGTGAGCAAGTGCTCCGATTCAGGTAATATAGTCTAGCAACATTGATGTACTGCACGAGTTTGACTTGTAGGCACCATATCTTTTAGTAACCACTTTTATGTATCTACTATAGGGCAGAGCATAATATGCTGTGATGTTTGTCATCCATTTATCTCTCTGTTACTGGAGTCCTGAGTGGTCTAAAGTGCTCCGTTACGGATCACTGCCATCTCACCTCTGTCTGCGTGAGTTTGAGTCTCGGATTCAGCCAATGTGGGTATGTGAGAAATCTTGCCAGTAGCTTCTTGTGGGTCAGTGGTTCTTTCCGGGGTTTTCCCGGGTTCTTCCTCCACCATTAATACTGGCTACCATGTACAGCCTATCATGTGCTGAAAAATGGCGTTAAACCCTACAACAGCAACAACAACAACAACATCTCTCTGTTACCAATTTAATTTCCTCACAATAATTTGAATTCTTCACTACTTATACTGATAGTTATCAAAGTATGTCATAGTCAAATGGTCAAAAGTCAAGGTAGCTGTGTCTGAAGGAATCTAAATTGTTCTTACACTATTATCATACCATTCACTGTCAAAAGTCAAGGTAGCTGTGACTGAAGGAATCTAAATTGTTCTTACACTATTATCATACCATTCACTGTCAAAAGTCAAGGTAGCTGTGTCTGAAGGAATCTAAATTGTTCTTACACTATTATCATGCTATTCACTGTCAAAAGTCAAGGTAACTGTGTCTGAAGGAATCTAAATTGTTCTTACACTATTATCATACCATTCACTGTCAAAAGTCAAGGTAGCTGTGACTGAAGGAATCTAAATTGTTCTTACACTATTATCATACCATTCACTGTCAAAAGTCTAGGTAGCTGTGTCTGAAGGAATCTAAATTGTTCCAACACTATTATCATGCCATTCACTGTCAAAAGTCTAGGTAGCTGTGTCTGAAGGAATCTAAATTGTTCCAACACTATTATCATGCCATTCACTGTCAAAAGTCTAGATAGCTGTGTCTGAAGGAATCTAAATTGTTCCAACACTATTATCATGCCATTCACTGTCAAAAGTCTAGATAGCTGTGTCTGAAGGAATCTAAATTGTTCCAACACTATTATCATGCCATTCACTGTCAAAAGTCTAGGTAGCTGTGTCTGAAGGAATCTAAATTGTTCTTACACTATTATCATGCTATTCACTGTCAAAAGTCAAGGTAACTGTGTCTGAAGGAATCTAAATTGTTCTTACACTATTATCATGCCATTCACTGTCAAAAGTCAAGGTAACTGTGTCTGAAGGAATCTAAATTGTTCCAACACTATTATCATGCCATTCACTGTCAAAAGTCAAGGTAGCTGTGTCTGAAGGAATCTAAATTGTTCTTACACTATTATCATACCATTCACTGTCAAAAGTCAAGGTAGCTGTGACTGAAGGAATCTAAATTGTTCTTACACTATTATCATACCATTCACTGTCAAAAGTCAAGGTAGCTGTGACTGAAGGAATCTAAATTGTTCCAACACTATTATCATGCCATTCACTGTCAAAAGTCTAGGTAGCTGTGTCTGAAGGAATCTAAATTGTTCCAACACTATTATCATGCCATTCACTGTCAAAAGTCTAGATAGCTGTGTCTGAAGGAATCTAAATTGTTCCAACACTATTATCATGCCATTCACTGTCAAAAGTCTAGATAGCTGTGTCTGAAGGAATCTAAATTGTTCCAACACTATTATCATGCCATTCACTGTCAAAAGTCTAGGTAGCTGTGTCTGAAGGAATCTAAATTGTTCCAACACTATTATCATGCCATTCACTGTCAAAAGTCAAGGTAACTGTGTCTGAAGGAATCTAAATTGTTCCAACACTATTATCATGCCATTCACTGTCAAAAGTCTAGGTAGCTGTGTCTGAAGGAACGTAAATTGTTCCAACACTAGTATCATACCATTCACAGTCAAAAGTCAAGGTAACTGTGTCAGAAGGAATCTAAATTGTTCCAACACTATTATCATGCCATTCACTGTCAGAAGTCTAGGTAGCTGTGTCTGAAGGAACGTAAATTGTTCCAACACTAATATCATGCCAGTCACAGTCAAAAGTCAAGGTAACTGTGTCTGAAGGAAATTGTGTAAATTTTACCTAATCACTCACAAAATAAATAAAGTCTGAAGTAAATAAAGTCCGAAGGACTTTATGTTAACTTTGTGAGTGTTTAGGTAAAATTTACACATTGATAAATACCCAACCATGATCATTTAATCCTTATAATTCCAATTTCGTCCTTTCTATCGTCAATCAACATATTCCATCAATAATGCAGTCAAATTTAAGTAGAGTGTACTTTCCTTTCATTTGCCGCTTCACATCACCCAATAATACATAACCTATACAGAATAACAAGAACAGATTGACTGCTGTCACAGTGCGTTTATTCAGAATTTTCGTACTTTACATCTTAGGCAGTGGCTACCAGTGGTTTGAACACATTTCGTTTATTAACAACATACTTGTTCACTTTTAGTCAGTCCCATCTGCTACATCAGATGACCATGACCTTTCATAATAACAGCTGATACGGATTGAACAAGTGTGCTAAATTAAATTTCCATTCAAACCTGAAATCATTATAGATTTTATCAATAAACAACATAGAAATATGAACAAGATGATGCTATCCCTTACTAAAACAAAGGTAACACTGAAATAAATTGTACACAGGAATAACATTTTATGTTATTCTCAACAGCGTTAATACTTAACAAGACCCGTTGAATGATCTAATGTGAAACGATACGTGACTACTATCACATTTATGTTTATGCAGAAACTTATACAAATTAGGCAGTGGCTACCCTTAGTGTCAGCACATTTCTTTTTATATAAAAAAATAACAACATTCTTGTTTAATTTTAGTCGGTCCTATCTGCTACGTCAGATGTCAATGACCTTGCATAATAACAACTGATAGGGATAGAACAAGTGTAATAAATGAAATTTCCAAGCAAACCTTAAATCATTATGGATTTTTTCAATGAACAGTATGGAAATGTGAACATGATGATGTTATCCCTTACCAAAATAAACGTAATAATTAAATTTTATACAGGAATAATATTTTATATCATTTTCAGCATCGTTAATACTTAACAAGACCCTTTCAGTTATCTAATATGAAATTAAATGTGCAGTTGTTAAATGTAGAGGTGCTCGCAAAATCAGCCATATGTCTTGCTTGGTTGCATAGTTGAGTGTTGGAGTGCTGGAAGGAGAGTGTTTGAACTTCGGATTGGAGAGTTTATCAATGTTTGCTGACTTTGATCTGAAGTGAAAGGGGTTGGGGGTTGGTGTTAGGGTCTGATACAGATAAAGCTTGACCACCATTAGCCATATTTTCCAAAACTGAATTAATTAGTTGTTTTTGTTCAGTGCTAAGTCTTTGACTAAGTTTTTAGAGACTCCTTATGTTTGTGGTCTGTCATAAACAAAATATTTTTGGTTCCAAACCGAGCATCACTCATAGCTTGAATTGCTGTTGAACGGAGTGACCAGTATAGCATTGCACTTCTGCATTCTTGCAGATGTCTGGTATGAATGAGGAAAATTGATTTGGTTTGACCGCTTCACAAGTATACGATTTGTCAACGAATTTAGGAGATCTTAGTGATTCTTTACTGCATGGCGTAAATAATGCCTTTGCTGCTTTGTCACATTTCTGAGGGAAATTTTTTACAGAGTTCACTGGACAAGTGTTTGTGCCAGTTGCATACATTCTTTGTCTGATGTTTCTTCAAGCTTCGCATGAACACCATCTTGGTGTTTTTTAAAAAGCGTTCCATGATTTAGAGTAATGCACTCCATGCCAGATTCATCATTTTCAGATTTTAAGGAAATTGGGGTCAGTTGATAGTGAAATTCTATACTTCTGGTCACAAAATGAATAGCCAGCAGATACCATATTTTGAATTAAAGGGGAATGCATTGATTTTTTCCTAATTCTTCAAGTGAAATTACTTGGTACTGCTGGGTTGGCCTTGAAATACCTGATTTAAATCCAATTTCAGTTTTGCATTTAACATTGAATTAGCATTTTTGAATTCTTTGTCTTTGACAATGTCAGTATCTTTTCCATTGTCCTTCAAGTATCTGTTTATGGCTGCACAAACATTTTACAAGGAATATTGTGATATTCTTGCGCCTGATCAGCTGGCATTTTTGTGACCCTGGGTGATAAAATTTTGGTTGGGTCTCAGCGTAAAACCTTCTTAAGTGGCCACTCAGCTCATCTGGTCTGATTGTGTTGAAGTCAAATTTGTATTCAATAATTTCAATAGACAAAACTGTTAGTAAGTAGAAAAATACAATTCTTACACTTGGCAAGATCATTTTTAAATGCACATAAAGACATGTCCTGCAGTTTGTACATATATTGTATACTTATGGTTGGGATTTATGTGTATAATATGGTGACATTAGTAATTATATCCTTCAACATTTCAAGTCTTTCAAATTTATACAGAAGATTTATTTCTTGAGAAGAAGAATAGCAATGCAAAATGTTATGTAATTTCTTTTTCATTGAAATTAATGACTACACATCCAGAATAATTTAACTTAGCAAAACAATCACTTTGTGGACTATTGTATACATTTTTCAATGGTATTTAGTCACACTGTTGGAGATATCATGATATTGTTGTCATGTCAGCAAAGTATGCACTATGTTATTATATATGTTAAAGATCTATCCATCAAAGATATTTGATGCGAATAATCTGATTATCTTCTTCTTGTAGTTTTACCATTTAGAAACTTTATTTAGTCTTTGAATACTGGTCTCATAAATAGGTTTTTTTTTTGTGTAAGTGGTCATATTCACACTATGCCACCAACACACACACACACACATTTGAAAATAAGCGAACAAAATTATTAATTTTTAAAAAAAGTAGCCTGCAAGTATTGATTTATTTCAAATGCTTTTAAGTCTTAAGATAATTTCTTGAATCTTGGTTTATATCCCTGAGCTGCCTTAAAATCGACTGTCCAAGTTCCCACGCTATTATTATTGTTGTTGTGTATGGCTAGGGTGACGGAGGTCATGGGGCGATCTGTGAGGGCATTTGTCGGTCTCTGTTCTGTTTCGTTTTCAGTGCTTGTAACAACCATTGCAATATCATTAAATCCATCTCCAACTGCTTAAATCACTGCTGTTATTTCCTTTAACTCCATTTCATCAAATTGTTAAAAAAAACTGCAGAAAATTGCATTGAAAGATCACCATAATGGGCCATTTTGCTCAACTATTTAGCAGACGAATGCAGGGGCCCTGAGTGGCCGAGTGGTCTAAAGCGCTCTCCGATACGGATCACTGCCATCTCACCTCTGTCTGCGCTAGTTCAAGTCTCGGATTCAGCCAATGTGGGTATGTGAGAAAGTTTGCCAGTAGCTTCTCGTGGGTCGGTGGTTCTTTCTGGGGTTTTCCCGGGTTCTTCCTCCACCATTAATACTGGCCGCCATGTATAGCCTATCGTGTGCTGAAAAATGGCATTAAACCCCACAACAACAACAACAACAGCAGACGAATGCTAAATTGTATAGTAAACTATATTTCAGTCAAAAAATATTGGAAAGATTATAAAAAGGGCATAAGTTATATTTATTTGCTGAATAAAAAATTTAAAAGAAACAATTGTTTCACAATGACGTGTCTGCAATGTTTATTTATATTACAAAGCAAAAGTAGTCCCAGAATTTATTGATGTGTAAAAAATTCCAGATGAGTATCACGTGACCATTTACATCCAATCATATTGCAGAAAATCCGTTTCATTCATAAAAATTGGAATTATATTGGCATAAAAAATCTTTATTATTAATTTAAGTTATAATATTTGGATATTTGGTCAGTTAGAGCATAACATTTACATATAGATCAAACTTGTTTTGAAAACTTTTGTCTTTCAGGTTAGAGATCAGGCTCAGCAGTTATTACTGAAGCTGATGATGCCAGCATCCACCCCACAGGTATGTACTATGTGTACATTTTTTGTGGCAGTCACTCCCAACCTTTTTTGGTTGTGACCCTAAAATTCTTTTTTTCTGAGCTTGACTACTCTGTTTCCACATAATCAGAATGTTTTCATGACCCTGATTTGGGTCTCGAACTGGGGGCTGGGAACCACAGGTCTATGAGATGCACCATCACAGGTCTGTGGGATTCACCATCATGGTCTATGGGATTCACCATCACGGTCTATGGGATTCACCATCATGGTCAATAAAACTTGGTTATTGTTTAAATGTTGAAGCAGACTCTTTTATTCAGTTTTGTTTTTGGACAGAAAGTTTTCTGACAATTGGAGATTGACACATGGTGATATTAGCAGTGATTATGATGACCATGATAATGGCCATGATGACTGATAATGATTGGTAGTGATAATAACGATACTGACAAGGACATGATAATAGTGATGATAATGATGTAGTGCATTTTTATATGTTCCAGTTTCTGTATGCAAGTTTGTAACAGTAATCTTTATCATTTCAGTATGTTTTTGAGAGAATGGCAGGTGCTTTTCAACACAAGTTGTGGCATGTGAGAGAAGGTGTTCTAGTTTGCCTTATAAATACTATAAACACGTAAGTAGTTCTGGTTTTTATCATTTATTACAAAATGTAGCAGGCATTTTTTTTTATGGAATACATTGAACTGCCAACAAAGTGACATAAATAAAAAATTTGAAGAGACACATGTACATAGTAACGAACATAAACAAAGGATAGTAAAGTTTGCCCCTTCTGCATTTGTTTTGGCATGTCATGGTGGCTCATTTGGTAGAGTGTTGGACTTGGAATCAAAGGGTCTTGGGTTCTGGGGCATTAAAATGTTTTAACCTCATTATGCCACATTACAAAAAGCCTATATGTTATACTGTGATATAACATCTGACTGTGTCACCTAATGATATTAAACAGTGTGGTTCAATCTTTGCAGACATGTCATATAGTATTATAATTCATCTTGTTTTATAAATATTACATCTGATGAACAAAAGTCATGTATGATTGTTTATATCCTGAAGTTGTGAAGCTAGTGAAGTCATGAAAGAAAACTTGATTTTGTTTCATTTATTTGGAGCAAAAGGAATTTTTTCTTGATTTGGTTCAGTCCTGTCCAACCATCTGTTCTTGGAATCTTGTTAGCAAGATTACAGTCATATCCATGAATATATTTTGTATGACCTTGCGATTTTTGTTAGCCAGATTACAGTTTTGTCCTTGCATTTATTTTTCATCTGTCCTTGCAATTTAGCCAAATTACATTCCTGTCCATCCATCTGTTTTTCATCTGTCCTTGGAATCTTGTTATCCAGATTACAGTTCTGTCCTTGCATTTATTTTCATATGTCCTTGCAATTTTGTTAGCCAGATTACATTCCTGTCCATCCATCTTTTTTCATCTGCCCTTGGAATCTTGTTAGCCAGATTACAGTCCTGTCCATGCATGTGTTTTTCATCTGTCCTTGGAATTTTGTTAACATATTACACTCCTGTCCATGTAGATGACTTAAAATTTTATGCCACGAAAACACTTTTGAACATCGACTTTTGGAGGGTTAATATCTTTTCTGGTACAGTTATACAAGCAAAATAACCATTGACAAGATTGTCACAGCATAGAAGTGATTTTTAACCCTACTGGGCATTATATAGTTATAAATATATCAAAGTGACTTCCAAAACCTTCAGAGTGACCTCCACAACCTTGATGGTCACTCTGACAAGGTTTATCTGGCTTCTTGTCATGAAAAGATGACCAGGTTTATCTGGCATCCTCTCATGAAAAGATGACCATATGTATACATATTTTTCCACTATAATAGTATTATAGCAATACAATATGCTAACTCAAACATGCAAGAAAATATTTTGCTGGCCAGACATGTTTTCTTTGAGTTTCACAAGAATATTGGGTTTATTCAATAATATGCAGTTAAAATGAAGGAAGTGTTTTTGTCTTGGATTCCTGAATGTAATTTTCAGCCAATAGAATTTCAAATCCTTTAAAGAACTTTTGTTTTTTGTCTGAGTGGCAGATTGCTAGCATTCTTGGATCTTCTTATGAATTTCGACACTTGATGCCTCACATTACCTCATTTGAGTATAACTTACAAATTAATGTACTTACGTCCTCTGGACTTGATGGATATGGGTGCAGTATGTCTTTATCTAACTAAAAATTTACCCAATTTATCTAACTTTACTTTTTAAAAAAATTACTATTGCCTTTGTTTACTGAAATGTTTATATTTTTAATGGAGTTTAGTATTATCACCATGATTTTTCTTTATAGATATGGAGCAAGATGCCTTCAGTTTTCCAAGATTGTGCCAGCAATAATAAAATTACTTGAGGATCAAACCCCACAGGTACTTTATACACCTGGTACTTCCTCAACATTTTTTTGTTTCATATTGGGAAAAAAATCTGTGTGAATACTTACCATTTAAGACTATCTAATTCTTTGTCACACCTTTGTGATTGTCATAAAAAGCCATTTATGCCACAAAGACTTGTGGGATCCTGGGTGGCCAAGTGGTCTAAAGCGGTCATCTTTACTGATCACTGCCATCTCACCAGTCTGCATGGGTTTGAGTCTCAGACTCAGCCAATGTGGACAAGTGAGAAAACTGCTGGTAGCTTCCCATAGGGTGGTGGTTTTTACCAGTATTTTACCATGTTCATCCTCAACCAGTTCTACTAGCCACCTTATATAGCTTATCTTTTGCTGAGAAATGGTGTTAACTTGAAAGAATAACAACAACCACAAAGACTTGTTAACATGTCAGCAATTAAAGCATCATGAGTAATTTTTGTATGTCAGAATTGACTAACTCGCTCAAAATGTTCTCTAAAAAGCTTCAGAAGTAGCATTCATCAAATATAGAACATGATTTGTGTTGGAGGAAATGTTTTTAACTGTTACTGGAAATTAAAAAAAAGATTGTCTAGAAAGACCACTGTTATGAGAGACCACCTGTCTTGAGAAACCAGGTTCTCAGTAAACAGATTCACTCGTTATATGGTGTTATGACCTTTTATGAAAGATCTCTTGTGTTCAGATTTTTTTGGCAGAAATGGTGGTTATTCAGGACAGATTATACTGTATTACCTTTCATTATGAGAACGTGAGTATGACTTTGTCCTTTAATATATCCAGCTAGCTTCCCATATCGTATTACCAGTAAGATTTTCTGAGTCATCACATACTGAAATAATTCTGATTGGCCTGTGATAAGTAATATATAAAAAACATATATTGAATGTTACTGATTGCATCAGTCAGTATATTAAAAAGCAAGATTCATGCATATTCTATTACTTTTAATCAAACTATCAACTCCCTTTGGGAGCCACAGTTGTTCATTTGGTGGAGCATTGGATTCTTAATTCAGGGATTTTCAGGTTCAATAACCACACAGGCCCTTTATTTTCCTTGTGAAAGGCAGTTAGTTCTTATTTCTTCAGCATTGTACAACTGATGATTAAAAACAACCTACCATCTACCATTTGCATCCGTACTAGGCTGTGTCCTGGTCAGAATGAGCAAAATATTAAGTATGTTATAAAATGTAAGTCAGAAGTAAGATGCAAGTCATCATTCAGTGTAACAGTAAAAGAGTTATTGATTTTTATATGAGGTGAACAACAATTCTGGTAAATTGTCACACAAATAGGCAATAATTGTACATTGTTAGCCTTTGGCAACCAACAATTCATTATTGTTTTTCTTGATAGAAATAAAAAGAACAGTTATTTTCTATTTTAAAATGTGTATGTAGCCCACTTCTATAAGCTTCATCATTGCATTGTTTTAATTTATTGCCAAAAGAAAGCACTAATTTTGACTGTAACCTGCTATAAAAGATATGTGACTTTACATCAGATATGGGGGCCCCGAGTGGCCGAGTGGTCTAAAGCGCTCTCCGTTACGGATCACTGCCATCTCACCTCTGTCTGCGTGGGTTCGAGTCCAAGGCTCGGCTAGCGTGGGTACGTGGGAAAGCCTGCCAGTAGCTTCTCGTGGGTCGGTGGTTCTTCCCTGGGTTTTCCAGGGTTCTTCCTCCACCATTAATACTGGCCGCCATGTATAGCCTATCGTGTGCTGAAAAATGGCGTTAAACCCTACAACAACAACAACAACATCAGATATGTATTAGAACTTTATTTCACTAAGAATGGTCTAATGTTAAAGTAGGTCTTAACATAATGTCAAAGTAATCTACCAAAAAACAAAAATTACTCACTTTTCCCAAAATTTGAATTGTATATTTATTTTGTATTATGTGTGTATATGCTTTTTGTAAATGAGAAAAAAATCAAATACATTTTAGTATCTGTAACAAAACTAACCCTCTATTGACATTCTTGAACATACTCAGGTGCGAGAAACTGCTGTGAATGCACTTGCAGAGATATACAGACATGTTGGAGAGAAAGTTAGATCAGACTTGTCACGCAAAGGAATCCCTCAGCAAAGGTAATTATATCAGTAATCTGTTTGTATGCCACATATCAGAAACAAATATGGAGAGAATGAAATTGAAGAGTCTTAGAATTTTGAGAGAGCTACCTTGAACAATTCGTGATTTTAAAGAACTTGGGATTTTATTCTTAAAATGTTATTAAATTAGCTAATATCCATCCAACTGTTCAGTGTTACAACTTTAAAGGTTGTATCATTATTTGATTTAGAATAACCAAGAAAAAAATGTCCAGAAGAAAATATTTTCCCATCAAGCCCTTGGATGATTTGGATAACGAGCAAGATTCATGCATGTTAATGAGGTTATCTTTCATCTGATCATTGGGACCTGTTACCACACTGTAGGCAATATTTCTGTGTGATTATTAGTAGACATGTAATATCTGCTTTTATCGTCAAGATTTTGCAAGAGTTCCAAATTGAGTCAATTCCATGCATATTAATGTGATCGTGCATCTGATTAGCTTAACTTGTTACCAGTTGAGAATTGCATAGGTTATTTTCCTTACAATACTGTATAAGCCAGCCTAATGAAAACCTCATCTATTAAGTTTAATCCAGGTAAGTTAGAACCACATAGGCCTCTTCTTATGTTAAGATTGTGTTCATTCAAAGCTGACACTTATATTTCACTTCTGTAGGGGTTGGAATGTCAGATCCTCTTCCCTCAGTACCACCCTGCCCCATGTTTATGCTCTGAAATGGGACCATAGGGACAAAACATCCAATTTTGGTTGAAGTGTTTGCTTAAATTTCATAATTTACATTACTCGTGCACATGGTTGGAGTCATGGGGTTAGGACACATACTAAAGGAAGAAGATGACTGTTTGGATGTGGAGGCAAACCCTCCTGTCTGCTGGGGTGTCCTAGTCACCCCATGTCCCTGACCAGTTTTGTTAACTATTGTAACTCATGAGAGGGAATAATATGAGTTGATTCATTTGTTCAACTGTTCCATAATAAATTTAGTTTATAAATGACTGAAGTCGCATTTAGACCAAGATATTTATCCCTACCGGATGTAGAGTATGTAATTTGTACCAAGATATTTGTCCCTACCGGATATGTAATTTGTATATCCAGTAAAGATCTCTATCTTTCCCTAAAGATGTAGAGTATGTAATTTGTATATCCAGTAAAGATCTCTATCTTTCCCTAAAGATGTAGAGTATGTAATTTGTACATCCAGTAAAGATCTCTCTCTTTCCCTAAAGATGTAGAGTATGTAATGTGTATATCCAGTAAAGAGCTCTATCTTTCCCTAAAGATGTAGAGTATGTAATTTGTATATCCAGTAAAGATCTCTATCTTTCCCTAAAGATGTAGAGTATGTAATGTGTATATCCAGTAAAGATCTCTATCTTTCCCTAAAGATGTAGAGTATGTAATTTGTATATCCAGTAAAGATCTCCATCTTTCCCTGAAGATAGTGCTATGATCTATGAGCTCTGGATTAGATTTAATAATTTCTGTTATTTGATATTTAACACAATCTTTGTCTTGGTTAGATTTGTTAAAATGCTTAGACACCGGGGAATCTTTATGATTACGGATATCCCTCAAGTGCGCTTTCATTCTCACCTGCTAACCTTTTTGATTTTGCTTTTCCTACCCCATGGGTCAGTCCTACCCTTGGGTTAGTTCCCAAGTTAAATATGGAGGACAAGTTTTGGTTACAGTTTTGATTCCATATTTTGTGTTCTAATAAAGATTTCATCCAATTGGCTATAAATTTGGAATATTGTATGATCTCTTGCTTCCCTTTTTCCCTCCACTGCTGTTGTTAACTTTGTTACATCCCTGGATCATGGCATCCAGAAGTAGGATATTTTCTAGAAATTTTCTTTTTTTCTATTTTAACATTCAAAAAAATACTCAATTCATTTAACAGTTGGAAATAATGTATGATACCACTGTTAGCCCATGGTCATGATCCTTTACTCCTTCCAATACCACTGTTAACTGATGATCACAATACCATACTTCTCTTCTTTCAGTACCACTGTTACCCCATGGTCATGATCCAATGCTTTCATTTCTTCTAAAACCATTGTTACCACATGGTCATGATCCCAAACTTTTCTTTCTCCCAATATCATGGTCACTCCAGGGTCACAATTTTATACTTTCCTTTCATCCAATGTAACTGTTACCCTAGTGTCATGATTCCACACTTCTCTTTCTCCCAATACCACTGTTACCCTAGTGTCATGATTCCACACTTCTCTTTCTCCCAATACCACTGTTACCCTAGTGTCATGATTCCACACTTCTCTTTCTCCCAATACAACTGTTACCCTAGTGTCATGATTCCACACTTCTCTTTCTCCCAATACCACTGTTACCCTAGTGTCATGATTCCACACTTCTCTTTCTCCCAATACCACTGTTACCCTAGTGTCATGATTCCACACTTCTCTTTCTCCCAATACCACTGTTACCCTAGTGTCATGATTCCACACTTCTCTTTCTCCCAATACCACTGTTACCCTAGTGTCATGATTCCACACTTCTCTTTCTCCCATTACCACTGTTACCCTAGTGTCATGTCCATGGCATCAAATGTTGAACACATTATGATGACGATAATCATTATTATTATTATTATTATTATTATTATTATTATCTTAGAGCCATGTTCATTTCTTTGTTTACTTGGAATATAGCATCTTCACATTCTTACCACTTTTGCTTTTGGATTATGTTGTTGGAGTGGGTTCAAAAGTATTGTACTTTTGATCATGTTTCTTTTTTATTTTTGCACTGTATTTAGAGTGTATAACATCTTTCCTTTCTGTAGCATGCATGCACTTGAGTCTTGCTATGTGGTTCTACTCTTTGATATATTTTCTCTGGAACTGGTGTGTTTCTGAACATGCAGTTTTTGTTAGAATGTAAATATTTAATGATTTAAAGTTCTGACATTTTTCATAGCTTTAATCAGCTTTTTATTTTCTCCCTATTGTATTGTCTGGAAAGGGACATTAAAGGTATTCTGTTAAGAAAATGTTTGAGAGATGATACAAATATAGACTTGTCATTTTTATTTGACCTTGTAACAATAGTTAGTGTCGTTGATGCAACAGAGTTGATTTCCAACATCTGTCATCATAGTTTGGGTAAAACTACACTCATCTGTTGCATTTATAACCTTTCCTTTGCTCTTTTTCTTTATTTTAAAACTGTAATAATTTTAGATCTTCAAATTAATGTTTTAAATTTTAAACTGTAATATTTCTTTGTAGGTTAAATCAACTTTTTGCCAAGTTTGATGAAGTTAAAATGTCCGGCAACATGGTAGCAACAGCTGATATGGGTGAGTAAAAATTTACAAAGTTATTTCTTTACCTCCAATCGGGTCCCAAGTGGCTGAGTGGTCTAAAGTGCTCTCCATTATGAATCACTGTCATCTCACCTCATTTTGCATGGGTTCGAGTCTCGGATTCAGCTAATGTGGTTATGTGAGAAAGCTTGCCAGTAGCTTCTTGTGGGTCAGTGGTTCGTTCTGGGGTTTTCCCAGGTTCTTCCTCCACCATTTATACTGGCTGCCATGTATAGCCTTTCTTGTGCTGAAAAATGGCGTTAAACCCTACAACAACAACAACAACTTTTACCCCAAGGGAAGTAACCATTCAAGGGTTAATTTTTTTTAGAGTTATTTTCCTTTTGTATTGTAGCCCATTTAACAACTATAGCAGTTTACTGCAGAATTGTGAATGATTTTTATACATTCACTATAAGGCAGTGTATATTGTCTGCCCATTCATCTGTACCTCCATATGTTCGCTGTTTCAATTCTGCACAGTAACTTTGGTTTCTGCAATCTGCCATTTACCAAAGTGTATAAATAAATTGCGTTTGAGATATAGACACCTATTAATTTTGGGATTGAGGTCAAAGGTCAAAATAGAGTGAATCAAAAAAAAAGGAAAACTTTTTTCACAAAATAATCAGTTCCTAATCCACAAGCCATGACTGACCACAATTCATGGGTGGCTTAATTTGAGGTGGGTACTGGGGGGCCATTTGTTGTATGTCTTTACAGATCACTCACACATCTCATCTCTTTCTACATGAGTTTGAGCCCTGGTTTAACAGTGTGGGTATGTGAGAAGGTTTGCCAATACCTTCCTTCAGGCTGGTGCCTTTTCCCAATGTTTTCGTCCACCAAATATACTTGCCACCATTTATAGCCTACCGTGTGCTGAAGAATGTTGTTAAACCTCACAGACCAAGCAAAGGCATTAACTGATTTGGGGTAAATAGGTCAAAAGTGGTTGTTAATGCAGTTTTTCAGCGTATGATAGGCTATATGTGGTGGCCAGTATATTTAGTGCAGGAAGAACCACTGATCTACAGGAAGCTACTGGCAAGCTTTCTTACATTACCTGAGCACAAGACTTGAAAAAACAAACATAGCTGAGATGTCAGTGACCTGTAAAGGGGAGTGCCTTAAACCACTCATCCACCTGGTGCCTCAAGGTCAGAGGTAAGGAGGACAAAGAAGAAAATGGTTTTGACATCATTGTCCCCATGATAGATTTATGTAATGAAATGTTGAACACATTAGGAGCTCAAAATTTCTTGTCTTGTACCAGAATTTCATCAGCTTTCTTCATCTTTATAATTATTAGGAGGAGGATAAAGTTAAACACATACTGCACTCACTTATGTGTTATTTATTCTTGATGTACAGTATGGTATGACGAGTGTCAGCAGATGGGATAAGCATGTACTATGCTGTGTCATGTGTTTTTTATTCTTGATGTACAGTATGGTATGACGAGTGTCAGCAGATGGGATAAGCATGTACTATGCTGTGTCATGTGTTTTTTATTCTTGATGTACAGTATGGTATGACGAGTGTCAGCAGATGGGATAAGCATGTACTATGCTGTGTCATGTGTTATTTATTCTTGATGTACAGTATGGTATGACGAGTGTCAGCAGATGGGATAAGCATGTACTATCCTGTGTCATGTGTTTTTTATTCTTGATGTACAGTATGGTATGACGAGTGTCAGCAGATGGGATAAGCATGTACTATGCTGTGTCATGTGTTTTTTATTCTTGATGTACAATATGGTGTGATGAGTGTCAGCAGATGGGATAAGCATGTACTATGCTGTGTCATGTGTTTTTTATTCTTGATGTACAGTATGGTATGACGAGTGTCAGCAGATGGGATAAGCATGTACTATGCTGTGTCATGTGTTTTTTATTCTTGATGTACAATATGGTGTGATGAGTGTCAGCAGATGGGATAAGCATGTACTACACTCAGTCATGTGTTTTTTCTTCTTGAAATGCATTATAACATGAGGAGTATAAGCACATGATGTGATCTTGATGAATATTACTGTACTTCTTTAACTGTAATATTTGACATTGTACCTGTACAGCCACACTCATCATTTGGGTCAGAACTTGCAGCAACAAAAATTAACCTTTACTGGTCAACAGGAGTCTTGATTCAAGAGTGGGATGCAACTTCTAAATCCAACTGAAACCATCAGGATATTTCGTAGAACATGCCACCGTGCAGTACAGGGATGTCTTGTTGTCACACAAAGTTTCTGCCCATATCAGATTATTTATTGAATTTAATAAATACAGGTCAGGATATTGTGAAATAAAGAGTACCAACCTTTCAGTGATAATAGGCCCAGTATGACTATTAGGTATTTAATGCATTGTCTTTCGCATTTATATGAACTTACATTTTTTCAACAGAACTTTTAGTGTCAATTTGCACAGTAATGGCAGAAAAATAGAACATATATTAAAGTGCCTTTTTTAAAAACCACTCTTGAATGCCCCTTAAACACTAAAACCTCTGTTAAGAAAAAGGAAAAATTGAATGATTTAAATCTCATATCAGTGGAAAATTAGCACAAAAGTGGCTTCTATTAAGGTTAGTCTAATTCTTGTTTTGTTTCTTTCTCATGTTACATTTTAACTATAGTGCTAAATCATGCAGCTCATATATAAGGGCAGATACAGTAATGGGCTTAATTGGTTGGAAAAAACAAGTCTTGTATGTTACATTTACTGTAGCATGACTGTAGAGAGAATGTATCTCCAAAATGGAGAACTCCCAACACAGACAAAATGGAACTTGTTCAGTTAGAATAGACACACATATTAGGGGTTCCTTGTTTGTGAGATCTTTGATGTGCTTTTTTTTATGGTGCATTTTAAACTTGACAAGTTTATCAAAATAATATTTTACATGTGGACAGTGTGGGTCCTGTATCCAGTAAATTATGTTTGATATACTTTTTGTAATGTGAACCAATGTATATATATATTCCATATTATACATCATTAAAAGCTAAATGCAACTGTATCAAAGTAATGAGCTAATACATCAATTGGTTGACTGTTTTCCTTTGTGTGATGAACTTTTGCCCTCATCTTTTATGAAGCAAGGTTTTTCTGTTTTATTGACTCTAGCTAATAAGTATTTTAAGAAGTGTTTCTAAAATAAAGCATTTAGCATCCCTATAAAGATCAAATGTATACATTGTGAATCATGGTTCTTTATTCTAATAAGTGTTTTGCATGCAGTTTTTAAGTACATGAATTTGACATCGTGCAGATAAAAGTGGGGAAATGATAGCATGCCATGATCATAAACTTATACGGTTATTGACTTCAATACAGCCCACCACAAACTTAGGTAATATTTGTATTCCCAAGAGTAGTTGCATAATTCATAATTTTTGGTTTCATTGCCTGTAATATTCATTGAAAGGTACATAATTCAGTTAACTTTAATACCATTATTTTAGCTTTTTACAAATCCTGATTTTTGTTGTTGTTGTTGACAGATTATTTCTTTATTTTTTAGTCTGTACTTAAAACATTCAATTAAACAAATTCAAATGAACTCACTTTAACATGAAATTTATGCAAGTTGTAATCATGAAAATAGGCAGATACTGTATACCATATACCATATAGCCCATAGGTCAACTTGAACAAATTATTTTTGTGAATAAAAAAATTGTTATAATTTCAAGCTCATAAGCACAACAATTTGCTGTTTTAATAAAAATAAAGTTGTTCACAAAAAATAAAAGTAAACAAGAAAAGATATAATTTCCATGGATTGGTCTTCTTTGAAAATTAAAGGGTATGAAAAATTATCATGCCAGGTCAATTGCCTATTACCTGTTAATGTGCCTTGTAAAGGTTTGGTCTTTTCAGGTCCAGTTAGTTTGGGTTATTGCCCCTTTTCCAAGATTTTTTAAATCTTCACTATTGTTGATCTTTGTAACCAGCATAGCTGAAGAACCATTGAGCATGTTTTGATGCAATTTGGTATTAACAGAGTCATATGCCATTTATATGTTTGTCTCAGCAAGTCTATTTTGGATAGACTTATGTGCCATGGCATGTAACTTCATATATTGTCATACGATATTGCTTGTAACTGATACATATTAATATGATGGAGTTTTTTTATGAACATTATTATACTTCTCATTGAGCAGATTTTTGTCTTCACATTGAAGCATAATCATTGTCTTGCTATCAGCATAACTGAAGAACAATTCAATATATTCTTGTGCAGTTTGCTGTGAACATTGTTGTTTCATAAAAATGAATATTTCCACAAGATGTTGCTTACATTGATGAGTCCTTGAAAGGACTGGATTTCAAACATTCCATATCATTTAGTGGGGTCATGCTCCCTGAATGCCCCACTACTTCTAACTGGTTTCCCATTACAGGCTTTCCTAACCTGCCATCCCTATTTTATAAGTAAAACCTGTCCTAAAACAAGCATAAATAAAGTTTAAAAATTTTTGGACAGCTATACCTAGACAGTTTTAGGAACACTATTTAGAAGTTATTGGATAGATATACCTAGACAAATTTAGAAAAAACTTTAAAAGTTATTGGACAGAAATACATAGATAGTTTTAGGAACACTGTTTAAAAATTTATCAGACAGCTATACCTAGACAGGTTAGGATCAGTCGGAAGATAATTGGTAGGAAATTACTGGTCATTAATGCCTGTATGGTTTAAGAACATATCTCAAAAGTAGTGGACAGCTTTACCAAGACATTTTCAGGAACAGATGAAAAGCTATTGGACAGCTATATCCAGAAAGTTTTAGGAAAACTAACCTGTTAATGTATTGCACAATGATGCAAAGAAAGTTATAAGAATCTTAATGCAATGATATGACACCGAAAGTCATCATAACTATCAAGTCACAAGTTTAAATGTCATATTTTTCTGTCATAAGTAACAAGACATAAATTAGCTTATTTTTCTGTTGTCATTGTAACAAGTTGTAAGTTTAATTGCCATATGTTTCTGTCCTAAGTAACAAGTTGTAAGTTTAATTGGCTTATTTTTCTGTCATATAAGTAACATGTTGTAAGTTTAATTGGCTTATATTTCTGTCATCATAGGTAATAAGTAATAAGTTTAACTGCCAAATTCAGCACTTCTGCATTGAATCTATGTGCCACCAAACTTGTACAATCAGAGTATGGCTATAAATAAAATAAATGACATTTCATTCAGCCAACAGGATGTATGAAATGATCCATGTAAGCATACATTTACATTCCTATCTATATTTATTCATGATTGCACTTGACTTAATGATGTAAAACCAGTAAAGCAGATATAGTGTGCTATTTTTTGACTCAACCTAAGTATTCCTCAACCCCACTGATTTTAGAAAGACTGAGTAGATTGAGATGATGGCATGCAGTTGTGTCCATTATGCAAGACAGACTAATTTAAGTTAACTAAAGATGAGGGAAAATAACTGAGCTTAGGTCAGAGTGACCTAAATACAAGAGAAATAACTTACACTAGAACTATTAGTCTGCACAAATCTCTTCACCCCTACCCATGCAAAACATGCACACACACACACATACACACACATGCACACACACACAGTTACTATTTATAACAATTACCTACTTTATCTGTTGTAGTTTTACAGTGTCTCAGAGCTACAGGGTCATGTTTAAAAATTTTCAGTGTTATATACTTTGATATACCAAGCACATAGATATCTACCCTAATGTGTAGATTAAATTCTGTGAAAGCATCGCTGGATAAAATTGTATGTAATAGCGTACAATAGAACCTGTCTTGAAAGGCCACCTTTTGCCCAAAAATGATGGTCTCTCAAGACAGGTGGTCTCCCATAACAGGTCAGAATCCAAAATAATAAATTTGTGCATTGAGAATGTGGTCTCTCAAGAAAGGTGGTCTCACAAAGCAGTGGTCTTTCAAGACAGGCTTTACTGTATTAAAATAAATATCTAGGTTTTTTTTGGTTGTATCTGATTACATCATATATCACAGGCTTCTAGCAAGTCAAATATAATTTGATTTCTGTAAACCACCTTGGCTGTTTTAGTATGCATGAATTTTGATACAATGATAACATGCTTTAAAGTTTTGTACGACCAGATTCATCTGTGCTTGGAGGCATATGCTGCAAGGTTGATTGTGGGCACCCATGTTGATTTGTTTTGGTCCATCGATATGTTCCTTGTTGAGCAATACAATTTTCAACAACATGTATCTCTTTAAAGAATTCATTGGTTTTGGAATTTTGTATAATTTTTTTTTTACTAAGAAAGCTGTATGTTGTGACCCTGCATAATTAGCCTTCCATAGTGAGGTTGTATGTGTAAATCACTAAGGTCCATTTAAAATTATGCTGATAGTGAGGTTGTATGTGTAAATCACTAAGGCCCGTTAAAAATTATGCTGATAGTGAGGTTTTATGTGTAAATCACTAAGGCCCATTTAAAATTATGCTGATAGTGAGGTTGTATGTGTAAATCACTAAGGCCCATTTAAAATTATGCTGATAGTGGTGTCTTGTTCAGTTGCAATATTTAGATGATGATCCTTCACAGTCTTTAATTTCATAAACTTCTCTAGCTTTTCTCTCAGGAATTAGTACTAACTTTAAATGCTGATCACCAAGCATTTCAGCTGCTAGTACCATTTTTATAAGTCTTTGACTTGGCCGGGGTTCAAACTGCAACATCCTGCATCCAAGGTGGACACTCTTTACTTCTTAGGCCACTGGAGCAGTCGTCTTTGGAAAGAATTTGTATTGTACCATATTAAAATAGATCACGTCAGGATGATTAAAGTTTGGAAGATCGTTTACGTTCATTCTTTTCTAAAAAAAAGGTATATAAATCTGCATAGTGAAGTGGTCAAGTGTTAAGTTATGTAAGCCAAGTGAGCATTATCAGACACACTTTGGCCTCTTTTCCAAAAAGTCTGATTTCAAAATTTTAATAAAAGAAATTTGGATGTGGTGTACAAATTCTATCAGGTCTTTTAAATAAGAATGCAAATAAGCATACCAAATGTTTTTGTCTGTCTCTAGTGATTTTTGATTAATCATGTTTAAAAGATTATGGTAAAAAAATGTGTTAGTCCAAGATGTCTAAAAGTGTAAACCAAAACTGTAAAACAGCTATAATGCATATCAGTAAAAAATATTCATGCCAAAATTTTAATACGTTTGCTCAAGTAGTTTTTGTTTATACAATACTGACAAGACTTTGGTTAGATAGTAAAAGTTGAAAATGTTCCCAGGTATGTTAAACAAATGATAAGGTCACAGTCACAGGAACCTAATCATGTTTTGGGACCCACTCAAGATTTCTAAATATAACATTTTGTCTGCCCTGGCTCATTAGTTCTCAGCTTTCTTGCCTATAGGAAAGTGATGAAATTAATGGAATTGATAGGCATCACAAACCATTGTATCCCACCCTTGGTGTGGGTTTTTGGTGGAATAGGTAGGAAACATTTTTTCTTGGCATATTTCATAGCAAAGTTCTAATAAAAGAGGTCAGATAAATTACTGACCTTGTATAATTGAACAAGGGAGATGACTTGTGCAAGAGTTTACTTACAAATGTATACAGTGTGTATATATCATAGGTCTGGAAAAATTTTCATACACTGTTGGACATTAGATTTTTGGTGATGGTTGGGTTAGGCTAGTGTGGCCATATTAAAGTTTTCTGTAACTATGCTGGTGCATACACTTAAAATCATTTCAGTCCATAATGAAACTAAAAAGTTACTAAATCCATCAGCACCTAATTAAGGGAAGTTTTGATCATCACAGTCACAGGAAACGGGTGCTTTTGTGCACAAAACATCAATCTCCTGTGCCGCAACTTTGTAAATGTGTTTTCTCTCAAATGAGGAGCTCCCACCACTTACCTGTAGTATTAGAAGGGTGTAATAAAGTACATGTAAAGACAGAAATATCAGTGTCATAAACTTCATCTGTATTGTCTGAAACTTTGTCAAACATAGTAGTAGGTGTTCTTTCTTGCCAGTTTCAGCTTTAGAGCATTGTACATGTTGATTACATTTTGCAAAGGGAGTCGCACTAGCTCAGTGGTTAGCATGCCGAAAGGGTGTGAGTACAAATCCTACCATCAGACCAGCCAAGGTTAGCTACCGAGGTGTGTCCTTTTCAAGGCACTTTAGTCCAAATCCCTCAGCATTAAATAACCTATTGTATTGCTATGCCATAAAGCACCCCACCAAAAAAAAACCATCTTGCATGATCAACGGAGGCTGACTTTAAAAAAATTGAAACACCATGACTGAGAAAATTGTTATTTTGCTTGTGTTGTTGACACAACTTGCAAAACATCATATTCATTATTTTGTCATAGCTATGAGAACTTGTTTAAACATATGTTCTTGAAAAACTTCTTGACTTCACTGGATTAAAATGTTCATCTGGTCCGATATTTGAACTGAGGTCACATTGGTATACATTGTTATGGCAGTTCTGACAATTTAATGGAGAGAATGGGTATTAATACTCGACAGTTTGCACAGAAGTATAGCTGGACTGTATTACAAAATCTGATTCGTCTGTAAAATTGTGAAGACAGGATTAAGGAGCACTCACGACCAACAGTTGAGGCTGTCTGATACCTGTCATATAACGATTTGTCATCCCAGGCTTGTTTCTTCAGGGTTTGAAAGTACAACCTTTGATTGTTGTGAAGTTAAATATTAGTAAAATAATATGATTTACGTTTAGAACTACAAATGTTGGGCAGGATTATTTTTGCAGTCTGTGACTTCTGTCTGCTTGGTCTGCTTGGTCCTCAATTAATAAGGTTCCTGCTGACAGTCAATATGGTGCCTCAGATAACATAATGAAATCTTGTTGTAAACTCTCTAGAATTTATGGTCATATTGGCATGGGGTTTTCACCAAAAGTCTTCTATCTTACATCCACTGTAGCTGCCATGGCAGCTAATTTGAAAATCTTGACAAGAATATCAGAGATGATTTCAACACTTGGCACTTAAATATAAGAAAAAGTCTTATCTTAAATACCTGGACAGCAGAGTATCAGATCCTGTGGGTGCCATTTGTTTCATTGAAAAATTATACAGGAAGCAAACATCACAATGTGTGGTGCAGCAAGACAGAAAGTACTTTTAAGATCTAAAGGACACTTGGTACTATGTATATGGACAAATGGGAACCAGTCTAGAAATGAACAAGCATAAAAATAGAGTATATTGGTTTGGAGGACCGTGCTTGGTTGATAATGAAAAGTAAACTTTTAGTAAATGGAATCTTTCAAAGCTTATCCTGTTTGTAATGAAAACAAATAGAGACAATTTTTATTGATGGAATTTCAGTCCTTTTACAGACTTGACTTTAGAATGCTCATTACTAAAATTAGCATCTGATTCATTATGTACAGGATTGAAAACATGTTTCAGACACATGTAGATCCCAAAAATGATGTGTGACATGGCTTTCTCCCCACAGAACCTTGCATCAAAGATAGTTTTGCTATGGTAGCTGAATTAGTAATATAAGTTCCAACAGGTCCTTTCTTCATTGTACAAACACAGAAACATAAACCAAATATATATTTGCATACTTTTTTTTATTATGGTGGAAGCTAGATCACAAAACCTAATACTAATATATCAGGAAAATGAGGATAGAAATCTGTTTACTCCAAACATTTTATGTTGTAGAAAATCCAATTTGTCTAAAAGACTTCAATTATAAATTGTCAACATTTGACCTGGTTTGCGAGCTGCAACAGACCAGTCTTCTTTGCAAATAGTTATGGGTGGGGTAAAATTTCAGTGTGATGTCTTCATACCTTTGATAGATGAAGACTGAAGGTTGTGGTATATAGGGTTCATAAATCGGTCTTTTGTAATGGTGGAAGGAGTCTAAACCAGTTAGAAAGTTCATTTGATACAGTTTGATAAATATCTTAGCAAGGTAGTGTGATCAAATTTTGAACAAACACTCATTCTTGCTTTTGAACTGATCTAACATAAAAGAGAACTGAAATTCAAAACTCGTGATGATTTCATTATGGTCTACTTTATGGCTGGATATTTCATACTTGGTTTTCGTTTAGTTATTATTTGACTTGATAGTAGAACATTTGCCACTTGTACACAGAGCTGTGGACAAGATTTTGTCGCATTGGGTATTTTCTCATTTGCTTGGAATTAATCAAGTTTGTAGATAGACCAGATGAGCTTATGGCATGGCTTGTTTTGTCTGTCTGATGTCTATCTGTTAGCAAATAGCTTGTTATTGCTGTTTCTTTGAAACTACTCAGGATTGCCATGAAACTTTAAACACACATTCATTGCTAGGTCTAGTTTGTTTAAATTGAAAATGGTGCTGCTTGAACATCCAATATGGCAACCACAGAGGCGATTGTAAACATCCAATATGGCAACCACAGAGGCAGTTGTGAACATCCAATATGGCAACCACAGAGGCAATTGTGAACGCTCAATATGGCAACCACAGAGGCCATTTTGAACATCCAATATGGCAACCATAGAGGCCATTTCGAACATCTTGTTATAGCTACACAATGGATGGTGATAGCATCATAGGGTTTTCACTACAATTACTTATAATGACTAGTTGGTCATACATGTAAATGGAGATATCATCATGGCATTTTCACTAAAAGACTTCTTATGATGTCTAGTTGGTCATGAATGGAAAGGGATGGCATTTTCACCACAAAAAAACTTCTCATAATGTCTAGTTGGTCATAAATGAAAATGGAGATATCACCATGGGGTTTTCACTGAAAGACTTCTTATAATGTCTAGTTGGTCACATATGAAAATGGAGATATCACCATGGGGTTTTCACTGAAAGACTTCTTATGCCTAGTTGGTCATGAATGGAAATGGATGGCATTTTCACTAAAAGACTTCTTATGATGTCTAGTTGGTCATAAATGAAAGTGGTTTTATCTTTAATCCTGTATGGCAGCCACAGTGGCTAATTTGAAATTTCATTGCTCAAGCATGTTTTTTTTTAGAAATTGTTTAAACACTTAACACTTGAAAAGGTGGTCATACCTTGAATTCCTGGAAGTTCTTTTCAGACAGTATAGCATGAGTACCATTGAGGAACTCATTTAAAATTTCATCGGGCTGTTTTATCTCCAATGAATATTATATGGCACTGAGAATTAGTATTATCATCAAAACATTTATATATAAGAAAATTTGTTGAATGGCCTAGTGACAAAGACTGAACTCATGGTGCATTCATTATATGGTTCTGATTGATGAGTATCATGCCAATGACTGTGCTCACTGCAATCGGGTACAATCATTTCATGAAAGCATGCTCAATCTAGTATCCTGCCAGTGAGTACTCACTGCAGTCAGGTACTATCATTTCATGAAAGCATGCTCAGTCTAGTATCATGCCAGTGAGTGTGCTCACCACAATCAGGTACTATCATTTCATGAAAGCATGCTCAATCTAGTATCCTGCCAGTGAGTACTCACTGCACTCAGGTACTATCATTTAATGAAAGCATGCTCAGTCTAATATCATGCCAATGAGTATACTCACTGCAATCAGGTACTATCATTTCATGAGAGCATGCTCAATCTAGTATCATGCCAATGAGTGTGCTCACCACAATCAGGTACTATCATTTCATGAAAGCAGGCTCAATCTTGTATCATGCCAATGAGTACTCACTGCAATCAGGTATTATCATTTCATGAAAGCATGCTCAGTCTAGTATCATGCCAATGAGTGCTCACCACAATCAGGTACTATCATTTCATGAAAGCAGGCTCAATCTTGTATCATGCCAATGAGTACTCACTGCAATCAGGTATTATCATTTCATGAAAGCATGCTCAGTCTAGTATCATGCCAATGAGTGCTCACCACAATCAGGTACTATCATTTTATGAAAAGATGCTCAATCTAGTATCATGTCAATGAGTGCTCATTGTGGTCAGGTATTATCATTTTATGAAAAGATGCTCAGTCTAGTATCATGCCAATGAGTGCTCATCACAATCAGGTACTATCATTTAATGAAAGCATGCTTAGTCTAGTATCATGCCAATGAGTGTGCTCAATGTGATCAGGTGTTATCATTTCATGAAATCATGCTCATTCTAGTATCATGCCAGCAAGTGTGCTCACTGCAATCAGATACTGTCATTTCATGAAAGCATGTTCAATCTAGTTTCATGCCAATGAGTGCTAACTGCAATCAGTTACTATCATTTCATGAAAGCATGCTCAATCTAGTATCATGCCAATGAGTGCTGACCTTGATCAGGTACTATTATTTCATGAAAGCATGCTCAGTCTAGTACTCATGCCAGTGAGTGTGCTCACTTCAATCAGGTACTATCATTTCATGAAAGCATGCTCAATCTAGTATCATGCCAATGAATGTGCTCACCACGATCAGGTACTATTATTTCATGAAAGCATGCTCAGTCTAGTACTTGTGCCAGTGAGTGTGCTCACTGTGGTCAGGTACTATCATTTAATGAAAGCATATTAAATCTAGTACTTGTACCAATTGCATAGTCTGTACCCAATGAATGCTCCATAATAAACATTGTATATTTCCAGAGAAATATGCTATCTGTTTGATTGATGCTCATAATAAAATGTTTTAAATACTTTGAATGGATTTTAAAGTTCTTGGTGCATTTTTATATGTCTGCCATAAGGCAGAGCAAATTAGGTTATGATGTCTATCTGTTTTGTCTGTTACAAATTTACTTCTATATAACAACCCAAGTTTGAACACTTTGAATGAAGAGGTATGGTTTTTGCACAAAACTGTCAGTTATCCAGGTAAAGGGCTATTACTGTATATACTCGCGTATAAGCCTGTTCACATATAAGCCGACCCCCAAACTAAACAGGTATAAAATCTAAAAAGTGCATGACCCATGTATAAGCCGACCTACAACTCCGAGACATCACAAGATGCACGAGGTAAGTTCTAAATGCATTTTTTTAGGCAAACTTATATTTAAAAAAAATGCATCTTTATTATCTCGAGGTTGGCATGCATGATTATTAAAAAGAAATGGTATAAACTTGTTTGAAAAGTAATCTGTTTAGTTTTCTGTTTTCTTATTGTTTCAGCCTAATTTATATTTGTGTATAATGTGATCGACCGATGAAAAGAATTTAGCAATCGCGAGTTGCAGAAACACTATCCCTCCCTTTTGAATTGATTATTGTTTATTTATGCATTATTGCATTGGACATTTTATATCAGTGCACCGGTAATTACGTTTTACTTTGCTTTGAAATTGTAAATATCTAACTCATTAAAATGTAATCCCAGTATGACAACACAACGAACCAACAATATGGTTCGATGCTAATACTGTAAAAGCTGAGTTGTAGTTTGCTTTGATATAAGTGACCTTACGTCATACCTTGTCAACTTTCACACTGGGAGGAATAAGAAAAAAATCCCAATTTTTGGGGTCGCTCCATGCCTACCTCCCGATTTCATAATATCTTCAGATTTTTGCATAAAACTCCTAATTATTACATTATGTCTTCGATTTTCATTTCTTCTAAACAAGAAAAGTCCTACATGTTCTGTTGTATCACCTGTGAATTATTGTTGTGACGAAATAATTACTTTACTATAAAGAATTCACTTCACTAAATAGAATGTTAAGTTTAAACATTTTTCATGTAAATTAATGATTTTTTTTACCTATACAGTAAAACAAAAATAAAAAAATAAACCAGGAGAAAAAAAGCAAACCACAACAATAAAATCATCAACAATTATTTTCAATCTCAAGAATGATCGCTAGGAATGCTGTAACTCCATATACTATAGCGCTATTCCCACAAAAGAAACTTACACGAGTGAACATCTGGCATTGTTATACAGTATATACCAATGTTAATTACCATTGTTAAATTAAAAGAAATGAAAATACATACCACATAGCAAATGTGTCCTCTAAAAACTAATTCAGAATACATGTTTTATAATAAACAATACTAAATGCTTTACAAGTTGACAGTATTGGAATAAGGTCTGATATACAAACAGGGGAAAATAGCATGTATGGTACCATGAGGCTGGCTATTTTGGTTCAACAAAATTGGGAATCCTTTATTTGCCAATCAATTGCTGGTGCTTGTGTAACACACAATAGTGTAGAATGTGGTTTCTTTTAATTACGACAGAGGGCCAGTCGTTTTCACAAAATAGTTGCATGGATAAGGATTAACTTTTAATTAGTTGTGCTGGCTTTCTTGCTTGTTTATTAACCCTTTACCTCATCGAGCAGAGTTACCCAGTGCAGCGTGCTATAAATAGAACAACTGTTACCTATTCAACTCCATATGCATAGGCCTGCCTGTTAACTGTTAAGCAATGTAGTGTATGTTACGTTTAACAGCAATTTTAACCATTTTACTCTTTTGGTACACATCTATTATGTGTGGAAAAATTTAAGAGTAAAGTCTGATTGTTATAGCTGTGTAATTATTTTTCACGGAAGAATTTTTTATGTGCTTTAAAATCTTGAGAGAATTTGTTCACCGTCAAGTCAATGAGACCACGTGGCCAACTGTAGCTGCCATTTCTCATACTCGAAATTTACAAGTTTTTTGTCCACGTCTACATCACTAAGTCATCTGAATATGATAGTTTATAAAAACTAATTGCTGCCTACATCAGTATCAGAGCCTTTACCTAAGTTATTGAATCTTTCATAGTTGTGATTCTAATCGTGAAAACTTCGTAAGAACTGAATGAAATCCGCGACCTCCATTTTCGAGAGTGGAGATTACGAACCAGTTACTTTAAATAGCAGATATCGACCAGTGCATAAACAGTGACCATGTGATCTGATGTAATTGTCAGTCGCAGAAATGAATTTAGTATTTAATAGGGGGTTTTCCCTGAAGGTGGCACTACAAAAACCGGCTTAAAATGGTGATGTTTACAGAAGACGTCAAAATGCGCTTCCATGCAAATGGAGTAGAGACGTCAAAATGCGCTTCCATGCGAATGTAGTAGAGACGTCCAAAAGGCGCTTCCATGCGAATGTAGTAGAGACGTCCAAAAGGCGCTTCCATGCGAATGTAGTAGAGACGTCAAAAGGCGCTTCCATGCGAATGTAGTAGAGACGTCCAAAAGGCGCTTCCATGCGAATGTAGTAGAGACGTCCAAAAGGCGCTTGCCTGAGGTAAAGGGTTAAGACTAATCTTTAGCTGTTGTGCAGTTTGACCACAGCTGACCAGAATATGAAAATAGGGCATGTTTTGGGGAAATGAATAAAGTAAAATCTGCAGATAATATGTTTGGGAATAAGTAAGGATTAAGTCATGCTATGCACGCTTTGCACTGTGTAAGTACTGTGCATTATAGTTCAGCATGGTCTCCCTGGTAAACTCTACCGGCCCACTAATTATGAAGTGTGTATTTACCTTTATTTAACTTCGTGTTGGAGAAATCAGAAAATTTGCACATGCAAAATAATAACAAAAATCAATCATACTACTTTATAACAGTTTAATAAGTGTCATGTCACCGAAATTTACTCATTTGTTTACATGTCTATGTCTTTAAACTCGGACAAAATTATTGTTTCATGTCCCAAGATTTACAGCGATTACAGTAGTCAATAAAAAGACCTAAAAACTGTCAAGTTTAGACATTGGCCCTCGGATAAGTCGATCCCCCCTTCTTCCAGGCCTTTTTTTTCTTCTAAATTATTTGGCTTATACGCGAGTTTATATGGAAAACATTGAATCAACATAAAATGTGCCAGTAACAGTACTCTTTTTAGTCAATTTATTTGCTTTTATGTGAATACATTGCATCACAGACCTACATCTCTAATATGCAGCATGTTGATAACGGTCTTTTGGCCCTAAAGTTTTTGTAGTGTCCTGACATGCTTACTCTACGAGATAATTCCTAGTCATTTTTAGTACATACTAATGTAGTTAAATTACCAAGATGCAATATGGAGTAACATTCATTGCAGAAGGAAAGCTTTGGAAATGATTGTTTAAACCTAATCTAAAGAAGATTTTTTTTTTTTTGTATTTACAAGGCCTAACTTCACTTAGTAAAATTAGACCTCATTAAAAGCACCAAAAATGTAAATTTTAACAATTAGAAATTTTAAAAAGTGAAATGCATTTCTCCAAGAAATATTCGAACACTTAGAAGTGCAAGGTGACTGTCTACAAATGAATGACTGCATGAAAGGTGGGGGGGATGGACTTCTACAGCTGGAAAAAATGAAAAATGTATAGCATTTCACCAGTGATGTACAGCTTTGCCAACCAGTGCTTGACAGCAGCCAATAACTTACAATAAAATGTTTTTTAAAAGTATGCAGGGTGGCATATGAGATTGTTGTCACTCTTTATCCCAGAGTAATACACATTTTCCTCCTTGCTGTCTGGTAATATAGGTGTGACGTAGGTGAGACAAAAACAAATGAATGACTCAAGTAGTCAGTACTTGGTGACATACAGAATCAATTGTTGGGTTTCTTGTTCAAAATTTATTATAACAAAGGACTCTGATAGGTTATATGTCTGTACATTTTAAATATATTCTCACCTGCCTTACCATGGTGAAGTATAGGTATCAGTGTTGTGTGGCAATGGCATCATCAGTGTTAACATATTAACCCCTAGCGACGACTTTATGGGGCAGGAGGTAGTAGCCTACTGCCGAGCTCTGTAGCGTCATGGTCATGCATGATACACTAACGTGGATGGTATTATAGAAAGGTAGACAGATGTAGCTCTACAATGATACCAAATAATCTGGAATATCTAGTTGCACTACAAAATACAGATAGAAAAACCTCATTTTTTGGACCCGTCTTTTTTTAATGCAAAATTCGCCTGTGGTCAGAATCCCATTTTGTGTCCGGACTTTAGACTTTTTGGTCTCAAATCTAAGGCAAACCAGTATGAACTGCAAACAGACAGATGAGTCTTTGCAAAAAGTAGGATAAGATGGGCATTTGGAATAAAGAGTGGTCTCCATACAAAAATAATGGCTTCATTTAGCAAAAAAACCAAAAAAAACAAAAACAAGTCCAACTTTTACCCTTCTGCTCATGCGCGAGTCAAATAGCCAACGAAAAATGATGTTTCTAACACAACTAGGCAGTATGTTATTGAAAGATGACCAGGGATTTGGTGTTGTTGAGTCTGTTCAGAAATAGCTTTCAAAATGTGTTTCCTACTCGATTTTCAGGCAAAAATGGCAAAAACCTCCAGAGTTAATGTGTTAACAGTGTTAATGTAAATTGTTCATTAACAGTATTTTGTTTAAGATGCTCCAAGTCAGATAAAAGGATAGTACATCAAAACATGGATGCAGGTGAGACACCAGTGTTCCATTTGAAATATATCAGAGTTGAAAGTAAACCGTTTCTGCTGATATAAGCCCCAAATATAGAAGGGGTTGGTGGGATTAGACTCTAAGGGGTCATTTATATTTATTAGAGGTGATACTGTTTTTTGTCTGCAAAGTGTACATATATTTAGAGGATGTGTCCATAGCTGTTCTTTTGTTTTTCCAAATTTTTTTGGTCTGCTTATCCTTTTTTTTAAGCTGATGTTATGTGAGATTGCTATTGGACTCCAGTGAATGTAATGACTGCTTACAATAAATGTTTGGGTATTTGGATTGAATTCATTTTAGCTTGAAAGTGTGTTTGTGCGTGTGATTTGGATTTTTAACATAGCTTTTTTAAAAAATCAGTTAGTGAGTAATTACCTTTCAGATCATTTGGAAAGACTGTTTTAATTCAAATCTTTGTTGTAGAAATACCACTTCATTCCATAAAAAGAACTAAAGTTATGTGAATGTTGGAAAAAGTAAGATATAAAAAAATACCCAGAATTTTATTGACCCCACAAATTCTAGTATTTAGGGAAACTAAAGTGTGTTTCATTTTTTCCGTCTCTCTGCCATTGTATGCATACATTTAATAAATCAATGAAATAGAATTTTGATTTTAAGAATTAAGAATGTCATAAATTAAACTGACAAAATCATACAGAATTCTAAAAGTTGACAATTTGAATTCCATTACATCTGTCAAAGGACTAGTTGTAATATTCATTTTGAACACAGTTCATTATGAGCTCTTGGACAAGTTTCCAAAGCTGATAGGTAAGCTCTGTGATTTACTTTACAAACTTCCTGATAATGGTATCAGAGAAAAGTAAATTTATTGTGATTGAGTTAATGCATATCTTTTTTTTTTCTCCAAAGAAATGTGGCCCAGGGTCTTGCAAATAGTTGAGGTCAAGCATAATGCTGGTGACAGGGTACATGTATTGATATCCACTGACCTTTTACCATGAAGGTTTAAGCATAGGAAGTTAAATTTACATATGATGGTATGGTGTTTTATACACCAGTCTGTAATTTTGTGATGCACCAATCAAGAGTCAACATCGGACCTGCAGATTTGTAAAACTTCTGAGCTTGAGCTAGAATATGAGCTTTTGTGCCTCTCACCCACAGTTGTCTTCTGTTTTGTAATGTCACTTTTGATTGGATCAGAGTGAAAACTCTTTCAGACTGGGTCATTTTATGATTTACAATCGCCTGGATTGACATTAGAGGTCATAAAAGTCTTGAGTTTGAGATTTTATTTCAACCAATCACGATTGGTGTTACTTTTTGAAAGGTTCATTCTGATTGGCTAACAGTGGTAACAGTGGTTGCTAATAGTGGAAACTAAAGTTCAGGCTTTAGTGCAGAGTTTTGTAATATACAGGTCTGGTCTAAATAAATTTCACCCACAAAACTTGATCACACACTTGTATCTCACTTCCAGCAAGTCTGATTTGAAAATTACTTGTGTCAAAAATCTGGACCTAACTTTAAGACTTGCTATGAAATTAGGGTCACTACTCTTAAAGAATTTTGAGCACAAAACTCAGGCCAGATTTAAAGTCTGACAATTGTGACATTTTGTAACTTGGAGAGGAGAGAGGTTCGAATCCTTGAACCCTAGATCTTTCAGTATCTTCTAACTTTGGTATCTATGCAGGCATGGTAAATAAAAATGATGTGGATATAGTCTCAAGTATTATACAAAGTACTTGATGTGGGGATGAGTTTAAAGTTCAGAGTTTTAATAATCCCTTTGGTTGATTTTTGGTATGAATATCAGTTTAACACATTATTGACTCTGTCATGTTAAGGAAATGGGAGCTAAATGCCATTATCAGGGACATATGGAGGAGGCCATTTTGGCTGACCTGAGGGGTATAGAACACATGACCCTTGGATTATGCTTTTCTGAGTTTACTGCAGCCTCCTCTAAAGAAGACAGGGCCTGGTTAAAAAAAAAGATTCAGAGAGGCGTAACTAGAACAGATTTTACAGTATTAAATTTCTAAAAAGATTATTCTTATAGATAGTAGATGATTTAATTGTATTTTATTCTCATATCATCTGCTTCTGAATTGGGTGTTTAACAGTAGTAGAAATAATAGGATACAGTATCTTGCCAAAAGTCTCCATGCCAAGTTGGCTCTTGGAAAGTTTCATTTTGGTAGGCTTTGGCTTTGGCAAGTCTTTGATTTATTTGACCCTAATTGATAAATTTCTAATCTTAACGTTGCTTTGAACTAAAGTTTGGAACATTAAATGTAGAATTTATCATTTGTCTTTGATGACTGGTACTTGTTCTCAACTATATGTAGTCTTGAAAAGTTTGTTGACCTAACCTCATTGCTATGTTTGTCCTCTGTGGTTATGTGAATGCACATCTTTGTTTGCATGCCTGCATTCATTCCATTTTATAGCCATGGCTTGCATTCAGGGTGTTGTCTTTGACAGACATTTTGTAATGTAATGAAACCAGAATTCATGCATATTTATGAGTTTTGTATCATAATTGATCCCTTGGCTTTAATTTTACACCCTTTAACTTGTAGATAGTAAGGGCTTTGTTTCTGTTTCTGTGACAAATTCACTGTGGATAATGAAAGTTGATATATGGATGGATGCTTTTTTAATCAGTACTTTGTTAACATAAAGATTTTGCAAATCTCTGTTGGTTGTTCCAGTTATAATTGTATATTGACTCTATAACTTGACTGAAAACAGCATACTGTATATACTTGCTTATAAGACTAGTCTAACTGCAAAATGCCCAAACCCAGATCTGCCAGCACATTATGTGCGGGCAGATCTGGATCTCTGCAGTTTTTTAGGAGTAATCAGTAGACTTTTATCTACAGGCACATTATATTATGGTAGATTGGCTCTTTGTTGTTTACAGTTTATCTCAACTTATAAGCATGTATAGATGGTAGATTAAAACCTGCCATAACACCCATACCCATCCAGACCAGCATTGGTTTGATTCCTGGGGTTTTTCTTGGGAAAGGCACTTAGCTCCCATTTCATTTGCTTGATAGAACCAATAATGTGTTCAGAATGCTATGAAAACCAACCAACCAATCAATGCACATCATGCAGTCAAATCTTTGGTCTACTTTCTTTTTTCAATTTACCAATTTCAAACAAACAACGTAAACACTGATCTTGTGCATTATTCATTGCTAGATGTAGACCTTGCAGTGTTGTAAGTTTTATCAGAGTAAATATGGCATGTGTTCATTGCTTATTTGCACATTTCATTGCATAGTCATTTTCGACCATTTGCTAAATCTATTAATACACCATTTTCTTATTGTCCATATATTCTGCTTTTACATATCAAGTGTGTTAGAAATATTTTTTGGGTTTCTTTTCTGCCATTTGCTAAATTAATTAATACACCATCTTCTCACTCTCCATGTATTCAGCATTTACATTCAAGTGTGTTAGAAAATTTTTTTGGGTTTCTTTTCTATATGTTTGTGGTGTTATAAAAATGTGATATTATTTGTCCATAACATAACCTAAGGTGCTGTAATGTATGTGTACCATATATATTTCCATATAAGTCTGACCCTTCTGAAAACTGCATGGACCTAAATCTGCTATCACATATAACATACATCCTGGTCTGTTAGTGCATTATACAATGTAAGATCATGTCTGTGTTGCTTACAGTTAGGTGGACTAAATGAGCATATTTGGTAAATTGACTATTAACACTATTAATTGAGGTTACATTATTGCAGATGTTGCCAGGGTGCATGAGTTTGAAAATTAATGAAGATTTGTACATTTGGAAAAGAAGCAGTATTTGAGAACTCTTACAATAGAGTTCCGTTACACACACGTACACACACACACACACACACACACACACACGTTGAGTAAAAATTATTGTTTTATGCATTCAAGTTGAAGTCATATAAACAGCAAATTTATTGACCATATTATTTGTCTTTCATAATTTTCAAATTTCACCGAGGTTCAGTGACTTGTCAGCATGATGTTTAATATGAAAGTTTAAGTCTGACCTCAAGTATTTTGGTTGTTATCACTCTGGCATTAAGTATAAACTTTACAAGCAAAAATCCATCTGTTATTTTGTTAACTTACTTGAGCACAGCGAATTAAGCATGACATTTAGTTTTTCTGTTTGTATGAAATGATAATCAGCTTTATTTCCATTCTGTCTAAATTGTTTAATCTCCACAAATCATTTTGAAGTGTGGAGTTTGCCATGGTCTGCTTGGGGTCTCTTGAGGTGGGGGCAGTGAATTGGAATTAAGCAAGACACCATCCCATAGATCATACTTCACATAAACATGTGATTTCTTTTGTCAGGAATACCTGTTGTCTCATTTGCACTGAATAAAACGAGGTCATCTCTATTGGAATTAATACCTTGGACATAAATACAGGTCACAACAGTGAAACAGCTGTAGCTTAAAATTGAATACTGTGTACTCAAGGTTTGAAATAGAGATATTTTGCCACAAGTTTGCATATGTCATCTTCAAAATTAGGGTTGAATGCACATTAATTGCAATGCATCTTTGGCTAAATGCTTAGTTATACAAAGACTCCAAACACTGTGCATTGTGCTTAACACATTAATCCCTGGTGACGAGTTAGAGTGGCATGAGGTAGTAGCCTTCTGCTGAGCTCTGTAGCGTCAGTGTAAGTATGATACACTAAAGTGGGTGGTATTGTAGAAAGCTAGACAGATGTAGCTCTACAATGGTACCAAATAATCTGGAATATCTAGTTGCACTACAAAATACAGAGTGAAAAACCTCATCTTTTTGGACCTGATTTTTTTTTCTTCCCAAAATTCGCCTGTGGTCAGAATACGATTTTGTGTCTGGATTTTAGACTTTTTGGTCTCAGATCTAAGGCAAACCAGTATGAACTACAAACAGACAGATGAACCTTTGCAAAAAGTAGGATAATATGGTCATTTGGAATAAAGAGTGGTCTTGATATGAAAATAATGGGTCTGTTAAGCAACAAAAAAAAGAACTCCAACTTTTACCCTTCTGCTCATGCGCAAGCCAAATAGCCAATGACAAACAATGTTTCTAACACAACTAGGCAGTATGTTATTGGAAGATCACCTGGAAGTTGGTGTTTTCGGATGTATTCAGAAATAGCTTTCAAAATGTGTTTTCTAGTCAAATTTCAGACGAAAACAACAAAAACCTCCAGAGGTTAATGTGTTAAGTGTATTTGAAACCCTGATATTTCAACACTATGGTTCATGACCACTGCAGTTTGCATGTGATTATGCATTCAAATATTAGGGCTTGTTTGGAAAAAATATTGTATTTGTGAATATGTTTTCATTGTTGCTTTGGAGGAGGGAGGTTCTCGAAACGAAAATATGAGGATTCTTGACTGATTATGTACAAGTATTAAGTGTGTATGAAAACTTAAAGAGATACAGTTGTGTAGGTCTTGGGTTGCCCATTTATGTCAGTGAACAGTATTTTAAAAACCAGTTTTGTACGGATTTGTCTTCTTGCTTGTAATTTTATTTGCCCTGGAGCAAAATGTTTCTGTGTAGTATGTTTCCTTTTCAAAGGCACCTCACCCTAGCAAAGCTTCCTTTCTACAAGCTGCTTGTGGTGTCAGACAATCAGACCAAAGGTTAAGGATTTACACAGTAAGTAAATTAAAGTCATTCATTCATATCAAGTGGGAAGAGAGTAGCCCCAAGTAAGCCCTGGTAGGTCTAATTTTTTCAAGGTTATTTTAAGTAAGTATGATAAAACCAGTGTAATTTATTTAAAGCTATAAAATTATACATTTCAGTCACATGGACAATGAATAAAAATAGACCACAGTACAGTGTAATTTATGCAGATTATGAGGAAATAAAGTTTTGACACAGATGGATAAAAACGATTTCAAAAAAAAAAATTCTAGAAACAAAATATTTCATTATACATGTAAATCTTTCATTCTACCAGTAATTTCTTATTAGATCTCTAATGGAATGTTGATTTTTGAAACTTTTTATGACAGGTGTCAGTATGATTGTTGAATGTAAGGGGAACATGAATTGGAATCCATATGGTAACATTTGACCTGATTGTAGTGACAATTTGTTCAAGGGCTTGTCGGGTTCTTGTAGCTTCATCCATATAAAGGGATATTATACTCGAATCAAGGAAAGGGTGTGGTTTGATACTTTGGCCTCAAAATATTAAAGTTTCAGTTCTGTTTTCAAGTGTTTTCAAAAAAATTTCAGATACTGGGAAGTATTTTTAAATCTTATTTCAGCAGTTTTTGGCAGGCTTTGGCCTATAAATTTTAAAAATGTAAACCCTTTTTAATTTTTTATTTATTATTTATTTATTTGGTTTTTGATAGGTTTAAGAGCACTTATAAGACAATGTTGGTTTTGTCAGGCCAAGAAAATAAAAACTAAGAGCCTTTCTCTTGAAGAACATACCATGACAGCTGACCTGTGGCTGGTCTGGGTGTTTGTCAAACCTGTAACCTTTAAATTAATGTTGGATGCTCTACCAACTTGGTATGAAAAAATGGTTTGTTATCATCATTAGTTAGATGAGCAGAAATATTTAAATTCAGATTGATCCTCTGTTGAATCACATCGGAAAAGCTAAAATTTTATTGTGCATAATACGATAAATGGATGATGATACTGTACATCATACAGTAGTTTATGTACAACGAGATGCAGGGATGATCTCACAGAATGCAGTTGTATTTATAATATGACTGGGATGATAATGTACATCATATCTCATGGAATATAGTTGTATTGTTCATAACATGGTACAGTGATGATGGTACAGTATATCATATCATGTCACAGGCTACAGTTGTGTGTTAACATGATACAGGGATGACGATACAGTACATGTCACAGAATATAGATGTATTGTGCATGATACAATACAGGGATGATGGTACAGTAGATAATGTATTAGAATACATTTGTATTGTTCATAACATGATACAGGGATAATGATACATCTTGAAACAGACCACTTAAGTGGCTTAGTGGTTACAGTGTCTGCCTCAGATGCAGGAGGTCGCTGGTTTGAACACTGGCCAAGTCATATCAAAGACTTCTAAAAATGGTGCTCACAGCTGCCTCGCTTGGCACTCTGCAAGCATTAAGAGGTTAAGTGTTGGGGCTGGTCGGCCTGGTGTCAGGATAATGTGATTATGTGGGACATCTTAGCGATATGACTGGAAAATTGTAAAGCTACATTTAGAATCCCAAATACACATACTCGAAAATTGTAAAGCTACATTAAGAATCCCAAATACACACACACACACATACATCTTGTAACATGCGATACAGTGTATTGTGCATTATGCAAAATAGGGATGATGATACATTACATAATGTGTTATATAATGCAGTTGTATCATTCATAACATTATATAATGATACAGAACATCATGTTTAATAGAAATACAGATATTTTTATTAATTGCTATGTTGCTACAGCTGTATTAAAATCATGTGAGTGAACTTGATTACTTGACATTTATTTCTTACATAATAGACTTTAGACTCGTGTTGTATTTGTGCCATTTCATTTGAAGATGTTTCAATGCCCAGGACTGTAAATCAAGTCAAGTGCAAATACTTTTGATAAATATGCTACTAAAACCAGTTTCACCTTGTTTTCTACATAAAGTGTGGATAGTACAAAACTTGATTTACAAGTGAAATTGCTTTGGGGGTGGTATTCTTGTTAGAATCATTTGTTTGAATGTAGATTAATGTTTTTTCTGGATGTCATCTTTTGAATAAGAACCTAAATAGAATAATTTACCTTACCTACCTGATCTTATTTCTAACACGTTTGTCGTTATGGTTAAAGCCAGCCCACTGGGGCCTATGATAAATGGATTATAAACAGAGGTGTGTTCAACTATATATCTGATTAACATGGAAGGTTTTGTTCACTGGGAAATCTGTGATCAGTTTTGCTTGACTCTCAATTTCTACAGCAGGTTTTACATGCTATGCAAGGTACCCTGTATAAACTTTTTGTAAATGTAGCTAGCCATTGATTATTTGCCATTTTAGGTGGATTTTATAATGCAAATTAGTGAGTGTCAGTATCATTTGGGGCTCCCCTTGTAGGAATGTGGATTAATCCATACCAGGTAAATGACATGTGAACTGGAAGATTCCATTTCATTACGAAGGAGTAGAGAAGTCACAAGATGTGTTGTCATTTAAGTTGTGACCACTAGTGTTTGCTTTTATGACAAGTCTCAACTGTGTCATGTTGGAAAGAATTTAGCTCTGGAAATCTGGTTGTTCATATGTTGGATCTATATAAATATAAAACTAGTATCTCACCACATATTCAACTAGGAGTCTGCAAGGAACATTTGATCTGACACCTGTTCATGAGCTTGTACACCTGTACATTATTAAGAATGCCGATGATTTTAGGGATTTTCTTCTTTTTTTTAAATACATAATTTGTAAAATTTTGAAACTTTCTGTGTTAAACGGAGATGGTATTTCAATTTATTCAGAAGACATTTTTAACAAGTGATGTAAATTATTTTAGTGAGAGAAAAAAGTGCATTTTTAGTGGATCTTGATATTTATTTCACATTTTAGTGTCAGTCTCACCTGAAATTATTGATGGTCATTCTAGATTCAAGAATTTACAGCTTTGAAGGATGCAGATGTGTTAGTGCCAAGTCTCTTGGATTTTCTTCTAATGAAACAGTGTACTGCAAATTGTAACACAAGCATGATGCAGTTGATGTCTCAATTTTCTGACTACTTTATCCATGGGGACAAGTTAGTTCTGGGTGTCATGTTACAGGTAATTTACATCACAGGTGAAATATATTTACTGTTCCAGTAAGTAATGGCAACAGTATGTTACATATATGTAGGAAAATAGAGACAAGGGAAGGAACATCAAGTACAAGACAAATCTATTGTACATGTTTCAGTAGCCACTGGCTGCTAGGCATGAGATGTAATTAGGCAAGACAATTAGGTGTCATACTGACCAAGCTGGACTAAAACAGACTGTGATACTTCAGGGATTTTGTTTTTTACCTGTATACTTATTGTTTGGATGAATCATAATATTCATATATTTCAGTTAAATAATCTGATACTGAGAATAAAAAGAACAGATGGTATTAGTTTTAATGGCTGGATGATTCAGTAGTTTTTCAATTCAAAAGAATTCATAATCATGTACTCGTTGGAACTGGATATACAGGGCCTGTTACTGAAGAGAAAATCAAGTGGTTCTTTGCTCATATCTTTCTTAGTTTAACAAGTTTCAGTCTTTCAAGAGCCTATTTTGACCCCTTTCAACATTCATAGGTATTTCTCTATTCAAGGATACCCTACCAATTTGAACACATGGATATTATCCTTATACTGGAAGCCTGTTTGCCACTATTTAAATCAGTGAGGAAGTATTTATCAAAGAGCATATTTGGTGATATTTTACCAAATTGTAGATAGAATGCATTCCAATTCAACAAGGAATATACCAAAATGGATGTAGTCATTTTGAGCTGTTGGAAATATCAGTGGATCTTCAGCTTAAAGTATGGATGGCCATGGCGATGATGATGTTTTCCTGCCAAATCCCAGCCGTCATGCACGGACCTCTTCCACCTCCGATGCAGACCTTGATGAGGAACTATGGTCCTCACCACTTATGAATTACACCTCCCCATTTAATGATTATGAGGATTTGTTTGAAGATATACCTGAGGAGGAAGAGGTTCAGGAGGAGGGGTATGGCTCACTTACAGGTATATAAATACATGTGATTTTCTGGATTGATCTAAAATTCTGGATTTGCAGGTTGACATGTCTTTATTTTTTGGCAGACCTTTCCTATCATTTTCTTAGGTACAGTAAATAAGGCACAAAGTGTTTCATGGAACTAAATGCATAATGCAAATACAGTTTGCGTCAGTTAAAGGATGTGATAGAAAAAAATCTAACAGTTCATTAGAATCTTGTAATAAAATATTGAGAAAAATTAAACATAGCCTCTTAGAAAATACTATTGTTACACTCTGACTTGTCTCAAGTTTTGATCATTTTTGTAAATGATTAAAATACATGTATACAAGCTAACTATTTTTGGAATCCCTTCCCTTTTTATGATTCGTTCTGTCTGCAGTAGAAGCTTTTGGACTTCAGAACTTTGCTGTTTTGAAGAATAAAGATGCTTTGGATCCCTGGGGGATACCTCCCCCCCCCCAAAAAAAAGAAACATTTGGATTAACAGGAATTGTAAAATAAACTCTGAAGTCTACCAAATCTTCCATGTTTGAAGGGCATAAATATGACTTGAATAAACTGATATTAAATAATCGGGGATGAAGGGGGAATGTGCAAAGTAAGTTGTATTATATAATTAACATGAAACTAAAAGTTTGTATAATCTAAAAAAAAGAACATTTTGTCTTTATTTAATGTAAGACAATAGTAATTGATATACCCTTGAAGTAAACGATGCTCTGTCACTTAGCTCATAGGATTGATATCATTGTTTGCTTTGACACTTTTAAAAGTAGTAAAGTAAAGACAGATTTTGAACATGGTGTTAAGGGTTTGACCCTTTAATTTGTACTTTTAAACAGCGTGGTGTGATTGGCACTTTAGGTACCTCTTGGATAAGATTTGGATCAAAACAATGCATAGTAAAATAGGGTGAGGGCTGACAGTTTATCAAAACTTGTATCTCTGGAACAAATCCAAATTAATTTATACAAATGTGTATTGGATATGATCCTTCAGTTAGTTAATTACTATTACTATTACTTGTTTTTTTTTTTTTTTTTACATATACATATCCAGATGTGTGTATGTGTACATATCACACACACACACACACACACACACACACACACACACACACAGTAACCATAGTAAAGAGGGAGAAAGAGCAGGGCGGATATTATGCAGTTTTATTTTTCTTGATTCAAGTGATATCTTTGTAGTTGAACAATATCTAACGACAAAAGACACGTTCTGAGGAAGGAGAATTTGTAAAAAAATTCAAAACAGTATCATACAGAGTGTTAGTTTAATTCTTTAAAATTTTGGTTTACTTTTTCAAAACACTGTTTGCATAATGAACTTATCATTTCCTGTACAAACATTACCTGTTCCACTCTTTATTCAGTCAGTTGTATGCATACAAATAAGCCGATTTAATGTTGGTCCCTTTTCAGACCAAGAAAGTAATGTGTACAGTCTTTGCATACAAATGGTCAACATCAAAGTGAACCATGATTTAAAGAGCAAATGACCGTTATAACCAAGCTGACTGTTTCACTTACAGATTGTTGCTTTTTGTTTTAAAGATTTTTTTTATCAGCATCCATGTTGTGTTTCTTATGAAATATTTATATTCCATGTAAAATTATTAGAGAGTTAAATATTCTGTAAATTCATTTGTGGTTTATATATTACTTAGTTACCATATGTACATATGTACTTACTTATAAGTCTTGTCCAACTGCAAACAACAGAGATCCTTATCTGCCATTGCATAATTGAATGGCAGATCTGGGTCCATGCAGTTGGACCCAGATTTGTGAGTATGTATATATAATATCTTTTTTAAAAAATTGTTGGTGCTTTTGTATCTGTTGGTTTTAACTAGGCATTTCACACATCTTTGGCTATGTCAAGCCAAGTGTATGGAAGCTACATATCTTTCCCAAGGACGCTGAGGCAGCTGACAACAGCTGTTCTGGGTGGGTATCAAACCTGTGTTCCTTGGATTACCATTCTGATGCCCTAACAACTGAGCTACTATGGCTCTCCGAGAGAGAGAGAGAGATAGAGAGAGAGAGAGAGAGAGAGAGAGAGAGAGAGAGAATACAAAGTACTTAAAAGTGTTAATTTACAAATTTACAACAATACACTCTGTTTGGAATATAAACTAGATGCAAGGCAAATGTTTACTCTTTCTAGGTGTGATAAACTCTCCAGTTTTGGTAATTTACTTGTCATGTTTATAAATCTAACATTCAAAGAAAGACCATTCTTTCTGATACAGGCCCTAACATTAACAATTTTCAATTTGTTCTATTTTCGCAATGAATGTAATAATATATGGCAGAAACATGGTCCAGTTTACTTTCTGCGGTCTTCAAACTCAAACATGTCCATTCCTATGTTAGACTGCTTTGCATAGAGAAATATTTTCAAAAAAGTTAATAAGAATAATAGATAGTACCTAATATGGATGTGGTTGAAATATTGCTTAAACGAAAAACATGCCAAGCAGTTACTTAACTTCCCCACCCCACCCATCAAATAAAGAGATTTTGTTTTCTTCATTGCATACTGTAAGTGGAGCTTCCATAAAGAGTTTTGATTCTTGTCTTCTTTGGTCAAGCAAAGAAGTGACAGAATTCTTTCTATGGGAGACATGTTGCTATCAGGATAGACAGCTACATATCGTATATCAATGTGGTTATTTCATCTGTGTGACCGACGTGTCTGTGACCACTTACTGCAATTTGTTTTGTCAATTATTCATTTTTTGGCATGGTCATTCATAGGAGAAGCTTGGTGTTTGTCTTAGCATACTACAGTGTAAATGGACAATTTCCTCTGGGCATTTGTGGGACCGTATGTTTATATACAAAATGACTCGTTCCAGACAGTTAAGAATTTTTTCTTAATATCATGTTTCTGTATGCCCCTGTCTACTAAGACAAGCATTCATCTTACCCAAATAACATTGGACCCATTTGTATATTGGCTTTGCTTTAAATCTGTATTTCACTTTTTTATTACTTGTCTGCCTGTCAGTCTTGATTGCAATTTGAAATCTTTAATAGACTTTGCTAATACCTTTCATATAAAATTAATGTTAAAGTTGTATCCCCACTGACCAGATGTGTGTCGGGATCTGTATGGCAGTAGCAATATGTCTAACCGTTGCCCATAGAATGGGTGGTTTCCACAACATAGCAAGCCTCTTGTATGACTTAAGCTTAGGTGGAGACAGAAGACTTTCAATTTACTACTGCTAGTTTCATAATCAAGGTTACAAGCTGAAAATGTAATTTTCCTTTCTGCATGACAAGTCAAATTTCATTGGTCTGATTTTGATCAAACTTTACATGTAGACTACACTTGGGAAGAGGCAGTGCCATATTGATTTTGATGGCAAAGGTTAAAGGTTAAGATCACTGACCTGACATTGTTATCTTTTTAAAAAAATTGTGCTTAACAAATTAGGTTTTATGGGTCCAGTTTTCATCAGACTTTATTGATGGATAAAACTTGTTGCAGAGGCATGTTTCTTTTAATTTTTAAACCTTGAAATTAAAGGTCAAATTCATATTTGCACTGTATAGAATAAGGCTGTTTCTGTCAGATTTTCTGCACCAAGTTGTTATTAGCTTCGCATTTGCATTACATGTAAGGAAGGGCACCACTTGTATTTGGCTGTGCAATTAATAGATCAGGGCTTAAGTTCAATGAATTTGAAATCGCAAAATTAAGTTCTTTTTACTTTGATGGCTATTTTTTTTTATGAAATCAAAATTACATACAGTTATGAGCAGATCTGTAGAGACAGCCAGTCAAAAAAGAATAAGAGAAATAATTTCTTTGAATACAAAATGGCTGATCTGTAATTTTTTCAAATTGTATACTTTAACTGTTGAAAAAGATCAATGTATACACCTTTGGTAATTTTGTATCTTTGCATAGTGTAAGTTAATGTATATATTAAGTACATGCAAAAACTTGATTTGGGCAAGAGGGCACATACTGTGGTTAACCTTATTTGTATGTGTAGATAAAATATACATGTATTGTACTCTAGACATATTGTCTTACCCAAATACACAATACATATTAATGTGATTTAGGCACTGTGACAATAGGCTGGCCAGTAAAGATAAACAATATTAGCCAAGAGCAATGGTTTATGGACAAATGATAATACCTGCCTTTGTAAGATATTCAATAGGATAACCCCAAGTGCAATAGGATATGACATTACTTTTATGAATAGACCTATAGCCATTAAAAGAATCATAACATAAACTCAAAATATAGGCATGTCATCTATGATATCATGAGATAGCAAAATTTGGGTATAGAGATTTCATGGATATGGTTATAGATGTCTGTGGATTCTTATGAAATCAGTTTATAATAAAGGATCCATAGATGGTGATCCATTTTATCGTCAAGGAGATTTAACAAGATAGGTATTTACTCCCTGGTTTGGAACTAAATGTGATTTTTTAAATTCGATGGTGTGTTTATAATACTAGACTGAGCCTCAAGACTTTAATCATGCATTTGAGAATCATCCAATGGCTAGTTACCAGACTGAGCCTGAAGCCATAATTTGTGCATTTTAGAATGCATAAATGGCTTAGTGACCAGACTGAGCCTAAAGACATGATTCATGCATTTTAGAATGCATCAAATGGCCTAGTGATCAGACTGAGCCTTAAGACATGATCCATGCATTTTAGAATGCATCAAATGGCTTAGTGACCAGACTGAGCCTATAGACATGATTCATGTATTTTAGAATGCATCAAATGGCCTAGTGATCAGACTGAGCCTCAAGATATTAATCATATATTTTAGAATGCATCAAATGTCTTAGTGTCCAGGATGAGCCTAAAGACATGATTCATGCATTTTAGGATGCATGAAATGGTTTAGTGACCAGACTGAGCCTGAAGATATGATCTATGCATTTTAGAATGGATCAAATGGCCTAGTGATCAGACTGAGCCTAAAGACATGTTCATGCATTTTAGAATGCATCAAATGGCTTAGTGACCAGACTGAGCCTGAAGACATGATCTATGCATTTTAGAAGCATTCACTGTCTTAGTAATCAGACTGAGCATCAGTACATTAATCATGTATTTTAGATTGCATCAAATGGCCTAGTGACCTGACTGAGCCTCAATACATTGATCGTGCATTTTAGATTGTATTAAATGGCCTAGTGATTAGACTGAACCTCAAGACATTAATCATGCATTTTAAAATGCATCCATTAGCTTAGGGACCAAGACTGGTTCAGGGTACAATTAATTATATGGCTCTGAGTGAGTGTTCTCACAGTGATCAAGTAATAACGTTTCAAACATTCACATACCATCTAGAATTTGTCCCAGTTGCATAGTTTTTATTGTAATGTGCTAATGTGCTGTCACAAAACATGGACAGTACTTAAAATCAGAGCATTGGAATGACAACTTTTGGACTGTATGTTTAAATTTAAATTGCTTGCATAAAATACACAATTAAACTGCCTATCTAGAGCTCTGTACAGATTTCTCAGTCAAATGCTGAGGAATGCTTTGAACTTGTCTGTTGTCATCTTTGGTAGCCAAGGGTTGTCTTCATTCCTCATTGACCCTTGGTATGTGTAGCTAGTCACAACAGTATCTGCTGTCTGATCACATGCTGCTGAAAGAATCGGATCCAGTCAATTCACTTGTTACATTAACCTAAGATGATAGTTGGAAATAACCAAAGCAGCCCACATGGACAATGACAAATGTTGCATATACTCTTCATATAAGTTCTTAGTCAAGCCAAGGCAAGCAGATGTCATGGATGTCACCATATTTAAAACCTGAGGCCAAGCAACAAGTTTTCTGACTGATAATTGATTTTGCATGCTAATGAATGGTAACTCATATCTGCAAGAGGGCATTTGTTTGAAATACTGTCAGTTTGGCCATATGGCATGTCATAAATCTTTCAGAGAGATTTTCCAAAATGGAGCTTCCGAAATTGTCCTTTTAGATTTCTTGATTTCATCACAATGATTTAACGAAATTTTAGGACCATTCAGATAATCACTTGATCAAGAATGATATAAATATTTCAAGAATGATATAAATATTTCATATATTTCATAAATATTTCATATTTATATCTATGTTCTATGATTTAAATTTCCGCTTTTGTAGTATAGACTTTTACAGAATTTCAGCATCTTTATCTTTATTCTTGATGTTGGAGTATTGCATTTTACATTTATTTGAAGGAGGGTTTTTTTTCAATTCTTAATATTTACAATTTTTTTAACATTACTTTTAATCAGCATCATATAGCCAGTATTGTGCTGATATGCCAATAAATCCTAATACATACATATATGCATACATACTCCTGCTGGATGAAAAAAAGAGGATTTAGTGACAAATATAATTGTCCCAGTCAAATGTGTTTCTGTGAGTAAGTTGTCTAAATTTTGTTTCCATAATTGTCACTGTCAAATGTGTTTCCTTAGTAAATTACCCTTTTTTGTTTCCATAATTGTCAGTATCAGATGTGTTTCCTTAAGTAAATTGTCCACTCTTTGTTTTGATAATTGGTTGCTTGAAGAAAATTGGTGCTTTCCTTTTAGCCTCTGTAGTAGATAGTGAGATGGATACACTATATCAGTTATATAGGTCAGTACTTCACAGCATTAGGACATAATACCATTGGAATTCTGTATGTAATAAGTCACTAAATGGATCATCTGCATACAAGTTATACTAGTCTCAGTGCAAACATTGGTTCGTGATTTAAGTTTGTTAAGCATTGTATCAATCATCTGATAAACCATGTCTTCAGTCCCAGGAAGTCAAATATTGCATTCCTTACAATAATTTATAAATTTTTAAAGATTTATTCTGTAAATTAATATAGAACCACACAATGAACCACTTGTGTACCTAATCACTTGGTGTAAAACATTTAGATAGAATCATCTTGAGGATAAAGAGGATTTCAAAAGAATTATTTTTGCGTCTCTCATTTCAAACTCATGGTCACACACTATAAATTGAGGTCAAAGTCATGGTTCTTTCCAGCTTTAGAGTTTACCATCTTTTCTTACAGAAGGACATTTGCAGCAAAAGTAATGACTCATGTAGTGCAGGATATCTTCCGTTCAAATTATACCAGGGTCTTTTCAAGGGCGTTTGTGTAGAAAGAAACAAATAATGCAAAAATCATTTTTCATATTCTCAAACCCAATCTAGATTCTAAATTTAATTCAACCTATGTTCAGACTGCCCCTCCCCCCATTCTTTTAAATTGAAATGAACATTCTCCAAAATTTTCCTTCCTGGAATAGGCTCTATTTTTTAGGTCTACACTGGTGGCCTAATTTAATCTAAAACAAATAAAGGTAATTTGACTTGTTCATGATGCAGAACTTCTTTACAAGATTTCTTTTGCTGTGTACCACATTTCTTCTAGTAAATGTCTTGGAGGCTGTGCAGTTTCCAAAAAATAAGAGGACATCTGATAGAGTATCAAATTGAAACGTATGTTACAACACTACTGGTGCATTGCTCTTCAGTCATGTTTGATTATCAGTCTGCTTTAATTAAAACAACCCTATCTCCCCAACCAAAACTTGGTGAGGTTTTAACTCATTTACTCTGCCATGTTTACATGTCATGAGGTTGTTCCCAACTTTTAAGCTCTGTAATATGAACAGGATTAACTGGCTGAAAAATTGTTAATGCTACACTAAAAATTTGTAATCTCTCTTACACACACACACACACGCACGCACGCGCCAGTTAATCCTTGTAAAGAAGTTCTGCATCATGAACAAGTCAAATTACCTTTATTTGTTTTAGATTAAATTAGGCCACCAGTGTAGACCTAAAAAATAGAGCCTATTCCAGGATTATACAGCAGCCAGACGGACTATTTGGGACATGGTTAAACTTCGATTTCATAGTGGAACTGTCAAAAATTAACAATTTTCATGAAACGTTAGTTGCAACATAGAAGGTCAAACTGACCCCAGATTTGGCGCCTAGTTATAAAAGGCAGTAAATATATTTAATCCTGATTGGTTACGCTAAATAAGAAGCGTGTTTCCCCACACTAAATTTCCTAGTTTTAAATATCGCCTCATTAGAAATCTAATTAGTCTAAGCTTTGCTGCAAGAGTAAACATACGTGGACTCTGAGAGGAATTTGAAAGGTATTCTCTCTTGTAAAACACTTGTCCAAGGGACCAGAGGTCGGAAAGTTCAACAGTCATATTTTTTGGCGGTAGTAGAGAAAAACGTTGAAAGCACAGGTACGTGCGTCAAAATTTCCTGAAATTCGTTTATGCCAATATAATGTTTTGCTTGAATTATTTGATATGTGCATGAATTTAGTTTGTTTAAATTCGTAAATCAATTCTCTTGATGTGAGTATAACTGTGTTGAGTTTATATATATATATATATGAATTCGTACAATAATTTTCTTTACATAAGATTGTCAAATTGTTTGAATTTGTTGTCTTGTTTGTATAGGAATTGTGTATTCAAGAATTCATGTACAACCTTTATTTAAGTTGATAAATTGTTTGAATTTGTCATCTTGTTTGTATAGGAATTGGGTATTCTAAGAATTCATGTATAACCTTTACTGATATGAGTTACGGGAATCCGTTTGAATTCACCAATCTTAAATGATTTCACGTATGATAAAGACTTCAATGAGTGTATTCGCTGAAATAGCGTAATTACAACCTGTAATGAATTTAGTTCATTCATTTGTGTAATTAAGACGAGAAAGGAACCGTTACAGCCATTAGGAAGTACATTAATTTTATGAAAATAGGATTGTTTTGGTCTGCCATGCTTGGCCCGACTAAATAGCCTTTGGTATCTGTTTGAATGCCGATAATAAGATCTGATAACAACAAGGGGAGGAATGATCAACAGAAATTTGCCCCCTCACAGCTGGACAAGTTTGAAATTTGGAGTAAAAAGGGGCCTTGTTCAAGGATGCAATACACAGTAGAAGAAAAAAAGTTCTACTTTACTCTTGTGTACATGTGCAGGGGAAATGGCCATCAGAACCAACATTTTTTTAAATACACCTAAGCATCCAGTTAAAGAAAAATCTCTCCGATATAGATGTGCTTGGATGCATTTGGAAGTAATCCCCAAAATGCATTTCCTATTCATGCAAAAATGAAAAGAATCTCCAAGGGCCAGTGAGCTAAACCTGGCGATTCTTTTCCATTTCCACATTCCATTCAGTATTTTGTTGGTTTTTTTGGGGCAACAGTTCACTATTGGGAATATTCACCAGTTTAGCTAATATTTTCTCGCCGTATTATTTAAGTTTCTGAATATCATGGGAGCCTATGCTGGCCCAGTGGTCTAAGGGAATCGACTTTACATATCACTGACATGTCACCTCAGTTTGTATGGGATCAGGATTCAGCTCTGCTAATGGAAGTATGTGAGAAAGATTGCCAGTGGGTCAATGGTTCTTTCCAGGGCTTTCCTTTGTTCTTCTTCCATCAGATATCCTGGAGCCATCAAAAGCCTATTATGTGCTGGAAAATGGCATTCAGCCCACAAAACAAGACAAACTGAACACTGCATTTTTCATTTGGATTTTACATTTTGTATATACTTGCTTCTAAGCCAAGTCCAACTGCAAACAAAATAGACCCTGAACTGTCCTCACATAATGATTACTTTTAACTAGTTGATTGGACTTGGTTCTGTGGTGCGTTATGTAACAGCAGATCTGGGTCTATACATTTACACTTGATCTGACCTGTAACTGAGTATATACAGTAAAGGATTTTAAGTGATTCAGCTTTTTTTTCCCTCCCGAAAAAACAAGGTGGAGTGATACTTTTTAAAAGAACTAACCAGTTATTTGTGACTGTTCATTATCACCAGCTTTTGACATTTACTAAAAGATTGTCAGATAGAGCCTCATTCTGGGTAGATAGTGATCAAAGGATGATGAGTGACAGGCAGATGTTCATTTCCTATTGTCCTTTACATGCGTTCCTATTAGTAGAGTTACTGAATAACAACGAATTTATGTTTCGAATTCTCTCAGCCACTGGCATGGGAGATATCCCCATGCATTAGTAGGGAAATTCCATAATCTGCCTCTCTCTCTGCCTTGGTGTCTGTTACTTCATCTCTTCATTTGCTGGGTAGAAGTTCACAAAATGTCTAGTTACATTGCCCTTGGATAACTATCTGTGGTGGTATTATCCATGAATTCTACTTCTTATTCTTGTGAACTGGAAGGGGGTCAAAAGTCAGAAGGTTGGTTTTGTAGTGTGTGTGTGTTTTGCATTTACGATTTAAATCATGTCAAGGCAAGTAAAGTACCTTGCCCAAGGACATACCTCCAGTGCTGAGAATCCAACTGGCACCTTTCTGGTAACGAGTTCAACATCTGGACAGCTGAGGTCATGGTATCTTTCTGGTAACGAGTGACAACATCTGGACAGCTGAGGTCAAATTTTCAAATATGCAATGACATTTCCAAATTTATATTTTGTCTAAATTTTACATAAGCTGTGATAGCAAGATGATGCATAGTATGTTATGATGGAGTTATAACCTGGGGTCACAGTTGGATTGGGTTTGGAGTGGAATACGCAATTGAAACGGTTGGGATTTTTTTTTAGTGGGCTACTATTAGATGCTCAAATTTTAAGTTGGGAATTGTAGTGTTGACCAAGACGGGGTGCTCAGTAGATCCTGATCTCTTCCTTACCCATGTAACTGATGGTCGACAAAGCAGCATCTGATGTAATATGTATGGGATAACCTCTTTTTCAGCCAGACCTCATAAAGATCCTTAGTTTGTCTGAATACCAGCTATGGCCCCTAAAAATGTCTTCATCTGAACTACATTTTATCCAAATATTTATATTTTTCCTGAAGGAGTTTAGATAAATGACATTTCACCATATAGAAAATCGATAGTATCTCAAGGATAAAATGTGTTGTTTGTTTTTTCTCAATCAAAGCAAAAACTTTAAATTTAGAAATTTCCTTATGTCTGCCACCCAGCAGTGCAGTTGCAGAGACTTTGTGCACTTGTTTGCTTTTGTCCATAAATTCAAGTTTATATAATATATATGATTTGGTGAGCTCATGTTGACCTAAAGAGAGAGAGAGTTATATATCTTCATCTGTGCAGTAAGAGTCCCTTGACTTGGAAATGTTGACTTAGGATTATCAAAGGGATCAGTACTTTAAACATTACTTAATCCCCAGATGGCGGTTTGTGTCCTTACCAGAAGTTCAAAATCAGTGATCTAATGATAAGGAAAAAATGTGCATAAACCAAAATGTGCCAGATTGTGCCCACTCAGGTCCTCTATTATCCTTCAGTTAGTGTTGATATCGACGTTGATTGTACAGTAAGAGGTGTCTCCAATAATTTAGAGCATCTATATTTTATATTGTATGTGTTAAAATACATGTACATAGTTTGTGATATATTAATATCACAGTATACTAGATGGAAAGTAAAGAATTTGAAACCTTTGACTGTTTTTGTTGAATGCACTGAGCATCATGTATATCCCCACCCCCAAGGCCCTCAGGTGACCAAATAATCTAAGTAGCTTTCCGTTACTGATCACTCACAGCAAATCCGTGTCTGTATGGGCATGAATCGTGGCTTGACTAATGTGAGTATGTGAGAAAGCATGCCAGTAGTTTCCAGTGGGTCGGTGGTTCTTCCCTGGGTCTTCCAAGGTTCCTACTCTTATCAGATGTACTGGCTGCCATTAATAGTAGACTATCATGTCCTGATTAATGGCATTAAACCTTATAAAAGAAAAGAAAATCTCAACCATCTTCCCCCAGGTAAATCATTTGAATATCTAGTGAGGTAAATTATTTACACAACCCCAAGCACAGAATACTGAAATTTACAAAACATAAAAGAATGCACAAAAAAATTAAACAAATTCCAAGGCCTTTTTGAGGCAGAATATTTCTGTCCTGTTACCAATCCCAAAAATGTGTATATTTTCCCAAATTTGCCCTGAAAATTCCCCATTAAGAAGAGCTAGATTGAACATCTAGATAATAAGTAAAATAAGTAAAATAAAAAAATATTTGTACCCTTAAGCATTTCTAAGCCAAAAATGAGAAAGAACTAATAAAAATGAAAAATATCTATTCATCATGTTTTTTTTTTTAATGGGAAAGTAGGTCATGTTATGAGGGGGATTACCATCTTCTTTAAGGCATTACAGATGTGCAGTCCTTACTGTACATGTTAGCTTAGACATCTAGTCTGACTGCAGACAGTAATGACCCAGATCTGTCATCACCTAATGGGCCAGCACATCTGAGTCACTGCACTTTTTTTCTACTGATTATTCCAAACAAACTGCAGAGCCGTAGATCTGCTGGTGGAATAACTGAAGGCAGATCAGCTTCATTACAGTTTGCATTGGAATCGACTTAAAAGCATATATATATATATGGTCGCTTGCTCTATACATGGAGTGTTGCTTTCTTGTCTGAAAATTTTCCAATTTCAGCTTGATTATGCAAGGATTTTCTCATTTCCAGATTTTCCCATGACCACACTTTGCATATGATACAAAAATCCACATCGTTTTGCCATCTTTAATTTTTATCTAATTGATTTCCCAAAAATTTTGATCATGTATTTAAGATTTAATATTTTGTACCTTTATCTCTTATTTTATATACATTTAAAACATCTTTACCTTTTTTATAATAGTGTATATTTTACATTTAATTTGAAGGGTTTATCTTCCTAAATTTTTTTTTCTTCTTGTAATTCATGTATTTGCATTTTTAGAACTTTAGTCTGCATTATATTGCCAATTATTGTGCTGTGTCCTGTTAAATCCGCAACATACATCCATCCATACATCGATACATACATACATAAATATTGATCTCTAAAATAATTTCTGACATCGGGTGGTTTTTCATTTCTTTTTATAAAATCTCTTCATTAATAATTCAAAAGCTGTTTACTTGGTTAAGATTGATGAAAAATGGTCTCTGAGATGTACCATATACTATTGTCCTTAACAATACAAAAGGCTTCACTTGAGAATGAATCAACTTTGTGTGTGTATAGGTATTATTGACTTGTTAGTGAATATTACTCTTGTTGCGGCTCTTGTTAACATCAGAATTCAGATCTTTGATCTGGCTATATCGGGCAGTTATCATGATCAAGGGTCAAATGTAATTGCCTGGCACACTAGATATTATTAATATCACCCACACGAGAACATGTATTGTTCCATTACACGTCATTCCCTATTGAAGAATGAATTTAGTACCTTTGATGTTAAATAGTATGTGGAAATTCCATTTTATTGAATATTTATTTATAATGGACAACAGTATGAGAATATTTCCAAACTGTTTGGGGTTTGAAAAGCGTTATGTATGCTTGTATATACAGATGTTTGTAGCACAGAATTTTTCTTCAGGTGCTGTAGACCAGAATGCCAATTCAAATGAGCTTCCGATTCCAAATTGCAATATTTAAAACTCTGAAGAATTTTAGAAATATTAAAGTTGATATAATATGTAATATAATTATTTTGTTACAGCAGATGGTCACTTATATATATAAGGGAATATCTGGTGCTCTAATTTTATGAATTTACCTTCGCAGCAGTGTCCATCAGTTTGTTGTGCTTCATGAGTGGTAATAACTTATTAGCTTCATCTGTATTGCAGTTTACATCAAGTTTAGCTTCTGCTGTCTGAAACCAGCTTTTACCAGAAAAATAAAATTTCTTGATTAGAGGAACAGATAGATATATGAGTATGAGATGTGGTTGGTTCAACTGCAATATATAAATTATATGATTCTGCCCTACTTCACTCTTGTTTCCTTGGTTTTTCCATATTTTTGCCCTACTTTATAAAATAGCCTATTTTATCACAGCTTTTACAAAAAGATCGCTTAGAAACCTGAATTCTCTCTCCACCCTACCTAAATCCTTTCTCAACAACAACAACAGTAACAATAATAATAATAATAATAATTATAATAATAGCAACAACAACAACAATTAATAATACTACTAATAATAATAATACTTGTGATGACTATTGACAGAAGAAACGCTATTGGTCAACATATATCTTCTATAAAGACTTGGTTCACTTAGACATGTTAACTACAGTACAGTGTAGGAATATAGACTAGCACATTGTCTGTAATCAGTTGTGTCTGCAGTATTAGTACATTTAAGTCTATACGTGTTTATTAGATATAAATAGTGACACGGAAGAGGGGAAAAGAAAAAAAAATGGAATTTTTTCACTAGCTGAACCTTGGCCTTTGCACTTGAACAGGCATGTGTCTTCTGTGCATGCCTTTGCACTTGAACAGGCATGTGTCTTCTGTGCATGTTGTAGGGAATGACTCATTGTTAATGTAAACATCTTGATCTTACTGCAGTACCCTAAAAAAAATGTGAGGACATCTTAATATAGCTTCGGCTGATGATGACTAACATAGCTAAACAAAAAGTTTCAAGGATATAAAAAAATGCACAAAACTTATGTCGTCATTGATTTATAATTTTTAGCTAGATGTCACCGATTGGTCCCTAACATTGTCCTTGTCAGTTTCAAACCTAATGGAAATTTTTATTGTAAATGAGGAGTCTTCTCACTGTCATTTTCTGGTTACTGGAAGAGTCTATTTTAAATCACAGGTGCTCAACACGAGCTTGATGTTGAGAAGAAAAAAACAATAGTCTGAAGGAAAAAAATTATATAGAGTGACAAAAATACCTTGGATTACCCCTATGACCCATTCTGACAGAGGACACTCTCTTTCATAATATATATCTTTTATAAGGACTTGGTTCACTTATATATTATGATAGAGAGGGTCCTATGTCAGAACGGGTCATGGGGATAATCTAAGGTATTTTTGTCACTCTGTATCATTTTTTTCCTTCAGATTATTGTTTTTTTTTCCCTCAACATCAAGCTCGCGTCGAGCACTTGTGATTTTAAGTGAAGGGGTTGATGCATGGCCTATGCTTAAATAGAAAGTTAACATTTTGTTGTGTGCATCCATTGTATGCAATGTCTAATTCTAATAGCTCCCAAAAATTGCATTAAAAAAGGGAAAATATATGCCCTAAATCACAATGTTATGGAAATTTATGGAATTATCTGGCACTTATGGAACGCTGTAAACTACATCATTCCTATTGTGCAAAAATATACTGGCCTACAGAAATATGGATGCTGTATTTATTGTTGAAGTTCCATTAGGTTTCAAAAACAACGGTGAATGTTAGGGTCCGCTTAATGGCAGTCAAGGTATAAATTATAATTCAATGAATGTAATGAGTAAATTTTGTACATTGTTACATATTGTTGATGTTTTTCATCTTCAAAATCGGCAGGTTGGTACAAGCTACCAGATGGTGGGGTTGAGTGGCTTAGGCAGAAACTATAGTAAATTGTATTTAAAGAAATATTTCTATCAGCTGTAATTATTTTTAAGCTTAAAGTCACAATCCCAATGTTCTTAAGGTTTTAGAAGTCAATTTCTAACACTGAGTTTACATAGGAGGAAATAACTTGTTATAATATGCAGCAGAAAGATCGACAGGTCATTTTAGAGTAGGAGGGTAATAAAAAGGCAAATGCGTAAATCAGCAATCAGGTGCATCATTCATTGCTCTTAGCATCAGTCAGTATGTAAACATGGCAAACAGACTCTAATGGCAAACAAAATTGGGCAGGGGGTGCACTTGAGTCACAAGTATATCGTGTGCTATTTCACTTTCGAATACACATTGCAGTAGTATTCTTATACATGGAGCACTATAGACCACATCACTCTTGAACAACATATGCTTGACAACACAGTTATGGATGCTGTGTTTGTGTTGGAGTTTGTTAGGTTTCAGACTTGAAGAAGGTGATAATGTTAGGGACTGCTTGGTGGCAGTCAAGTTAGAAATTATAAATCAGTCAATGAAATGAGTAAGGTTTTGTAATTTTTTATATCCTTGATGCTTTTTGTTTTAAAAATCAGTAAGGGGATGGGGATCAGCTGCTGGGGTGGGTGGATAGGCAGAAACTGTAGTAAATTATTTTTTAAGAATTTTTTTCTGTTTGCTGTAATAGCCACTAACCCAGTGTCCAGCAGGTTTGGAAAGTTGGTTTCTAATATTGGGTTTTACATAGGTGGAAGTAACTTTATAATATGTAGCAGAATGATCCATAAGTTATTTTAGACATAGGAGGGTAATAAAAAGACAAATGCGTAAAGCAGCAGTTGGCTTTCAAAACATTGATTGCTCTTACTTGTTTGTCACTGTGTAAACATGGTACGACAAGCTCTGATGGTAGGGAAATTTGGGCGGGGGGTTCACTTGAGGTGCACTTAATTTTGGTGCATTTAGGCACTAGAATGCACATTGCAGTAATATTGTTTTTGTTTTTGTCAGTTTTAACATCGTTTTTATCACATGTAGAGGCAGCCAACCCGGCTAGCTTGAGCAAATAATTACTAGTCTGACACTCTTCCAACTGAGCTACTGCAACTCCCACGTTGCAAAAAAAACTATTTATCAAGGACACAAAGTACCTCCAAATTTTTTCTTTATTGATAGGTGTCCAGTATATGCAGGTAGAAATGTTCTGTATGTCTCCTTTACATGGACATACCTGCTAATGATGTCTACTTTAGTAAATCAATGATTACTGTACAGCTCAAAATGACATGGTCATTACATTAGGATGTCATCATTATGGCATAACATGTTACCTAATTTAATCATAGCACTATGAACTCAACCGGAGACTGGACATAAAATTATCACTCAGATTAAAATCAGATCTTTATTGTCCTGTGTAATGATCTGACAGCAACCATTTAGGGATCATGTTCTGGTGACCTATATTATAAAGATAGGTGCTAATGTTATCTGCCAATCAGATGAAGCAATATCTTTGCAATTGGAAGACAGAGCATTATCGCTAAAAAGCATCAATGTTTGTAGAACAATTTGATTCACTTTCATATTTCTGCAAGCTTCATTTCCACTGGCTAAATGAGTGGTCACCTGAACATGACCCCTTAGCGGTCACTGTCCAATCTTCACTTGGGACAGTGGAGATCTGATTTTTAATCAGTTTGTAAAATTATAAGGTGGTGATTGCTGCATTTGTAATAATGGAGAAAAAAAAAATCATTTTACAATTTAAATAATAACAATAACAGTTCTGCTAACCAAAATAATAGAGTGAACAAAAAGTATACGGTACATTGCCTTTGGAAAGTCTTCAGTGATTTACTACTTGTGGTGAATTGGCTGTGCTGGCATTCTTTATAGAAAATTGATGTGGTGTCAGTAATTGCGTTGTACTGAATTAATACTTACCAACACATAATCAGGCTGCAGATCACATTGATCTTTATACACCTGCAGTATTATATTGCAATGTTGTCATCCATCCATCTGTTACAAATCTCATTTCTGCACAGTAACTTGAGTTATCAATCAGATAGAGTTACCAAACTTAGCATCATGTGCATTCTGGTTTATGAAGAACCCAATCAAATTTAGGGTCAAAAGCTTCAAGATCAAAGTTACTATGGTGGAAAGAAGACAAATGGTTTCTGCACAGTAATTTGAGTTTTCCGTCAGCTACAGTTTCCAAATATTGTGGATGATTTGCACTAGTAAGGAAGAACTGTTTTGATTTTGGGATCAAATTCTGGAACATCAAGGTCACTGAAAGAACAAAAAATAGTTTCTGCCCAAGAACACTAGTTCTCCACCATAAGTAGTTTCTAAACTTTATAGATGGCTTTCTCTTAAGAAGAACCCTATTGATAATGGGTCAGAAGCTCATTGGTCAAGGTCACTGACTTACAGTCACCAGACTTTGTGGATGGCTTGGTCTTGAGAAGAACCCTATTGATATTGGGTCAGAAGGTCAATGGTCAAGGTCACTGACTTAGTCACCAGAATTTGTGGAATGCTTGCTCTTGAGAAGAACCCTATTGATATTGGGTCAGAAGGTCAATGGTCAAGGTCACTGACTTATAGTCACCAGACTTTGTGGATGGCTTGCACTTAAGGTGAGGAAGAACCTTCTTGATGTTAGGACAAGAGGCTAAAATTACTATGAAAGAAAATGTTGATATAGCACAATAATTTGAGGTATCCATCATGTATGTTTATGAAACTTTCTGGTTTGCACTTGTGGTAACAAGGATTGTGTTTTGTTTCCGTTTTTGGACTTTTAATGTAGCTTTAACAATTGGAGTCGTATTGCTATGATGTCAACAGTGCCACAGTTTATTGTGATGTCTAGCACTGGGGTATCATGCTGCAGAAATGTAGTATGATGTCCCACCCAGTCCGACCAGTCCTAACACTAACTGCTTGCTGAGTACCAAGTGAGGCAGCTGCTAGTATCATTTTTATAGTCTTTGGTATGACTTGACCAGGGTTCGAACCCATAAAATCCTGCATCTGAGGCAGATACTCTAATCATTTAGGCAACCTGAGCAGTTGGAAAGTCTGTCACTTTTTGTCCAAGGTCAGGTTTACTGTGACTAAAAGAAAACTGGTTTTAGCTTGACATTATATATACCTGAACCAACCTTTGTAGATGACTTGTACTTGGGCTAGAGATGAGGCCTGCTGATTTTGTGGTCAAAAGTTGAAAGGCTAAGGTCACTGTGACAAAGTATAACAGTGGTTTTCACATAAGGACATTAACTCTATAACACAGACCTGGACCAAATTGGCTCACATTTGGGACTAGGAAGAAGTTGGTCAATTTTGGTTGTAAAATACAAAGGTCAAGGTTACTGTGACTGAAAGAAGAAAAGTCATATTTGGGCTCAAATTTCAGTTATCTACATAAAGGACCATTAAACTGCAGGCATGTAATGTGTCTTGAACAGTACTCATTGAAACTCATTCAGCTGTGATTTTATGGACAGTTAGTGACTGTATTCCCCCCCCCTTTTTTTTTTCTTCTTCTGAATAAAGACTTTTACCTGGGGGCTATGCATTTTTGTGAGAATTTTGATTCTTTAGACCCTTGGCTATGTAAAAATATAAACTTCTTCTAAAGGTAATTATGCCAACATTTCACAAATGATCATCCTTAAGTTGTACTTTATATAAAACAGTATTACTGTCATTAGTTCATACAGGCATAACAACAGCATGTCTATGTGACATTTTGAAATAGTTTTCAAGGCTGTTTTTTGTTGTCCTCTTTCTGGGAGATTTTACAAAATACATACAATAAATAGGAACATTTTTAATAAGCTCCAGGGATATTTCCAGTCTTTATAATTATTTTAAAGCCACATGTTAGGTCAGAGGTTAAGGTCACTGTAACTGACAAATGAAAAATAGTTTCTGCACAAAGGTTTCTGTTCTCTACCATGTACCATCAGCATGTGGATGTCATTCACTCAGGGTAGTAGAGAAACCTATAGATTATGGGGTCAGATGTTAGAGGTCATGGTCATGCGTAAATCTAACAAGAAAATTATGGCTTCTTTAAGGTACCACACACCAGTACCATGACCAAAGGTCTGGGTCATTATGACCCATTGGTTAATAATCACCAGAGTGTATCATGCCCTTTTAGTGCCTGCATATAGAACAATGACACAGGTTAGGCGTATAATGTAAGTTGTGGTACTATTGTTTTCCTTTCTTACAGCCACATTTTGGGGGCTGTATCAAAGTCTTCCTGATGATGAAATTAGTGTAATATAATGTATATACTCGCTAATAAGTTGAGCCAAATTATAAAGATCCTAATCTTCTGTATTATTATGTGCTTGCAGATCAGGGTCTGTCATTTGTTCTACTGATTACTCCTAACAAACAGTACAGAACGATCGGCTGGCAAATTGTGTTATGGCAGGTTTGGGTCTGTGCACTTTGCATTTGGGCTAATGTGAGCGAGTATATTCAGTATGTAATTGTCATTAGTCACAGCAACTGTGAAATAAACTTGGAAGTTTGCAGTGTGAAAATATTTCATTGTACATGTATTTAAATGAAAAAAGTGTGAGAGACAATTAAATGGATGTATTGCATTGTTGGGATAGTGTTATAACAAGTGTTTCACGTATCTATGCCAAATCATGAAGATGCATATTGTAGAGAAGAATTCAAATAGTGAAAGTTGGCCCAGTCCAGGTCGTAAAATCTTGTGAAATTGTTGTATCTACATGTAGCAATAAATACACTTAGGGACATTTTGTTGAGATAATGAGGAGAACTTCATGAGACATTTATGTTCACATGCTTTGTCACAGACTGGCCAACTTAAATTGTAAACTGTCAAGTTGGCTCATTTAGTGCAATATAGGGTTGCCAGTCACTTTTATCTTATGTTCAACACTTATCTGGCACCTGCAATGATACCAGTATTGTGCCTGCAATTCTTTTCTTGCCTTTCTCACCAACTTTAGCAAAAAAAGCATGTTTCATCATTGCAGGTAATGTTAAAGTTTGGTGTTACAATTTTTTAAATTCACATTAGTAACTGGATTGAAAAGAAAATGAAGATAATAATGCTATAGAGCTCAAGTTTATACCTGATGTGTGATGAATTTCTGTCTCATCTACTTAAACATTAGTTAACTGTGTTAAAATTGAGTGTGAAAATCTGATACAGAGGATGTTCTTAGTCTGCTTAATATTGTCCAGCTGTTTATTAAATTTTCAGTTTGTATTAAAAATGAATTACTAATCTGTGTGGTGGTAATTGTCAGAATTTTAAAAAAAATAATAATTTGCTATAGCTAGGTGTGGTGTTGTGTGGTGAGAGGATTGGTGGTTTCAGATTCGGGTCATTGCTCTTTGTGATTGGTGCATTTTTCATAGAGATTTTGTGGTAGGTACATCATTTGACATCTGGATGCATCATTTTAGACTAGTAAATAAGGCAGCCAACCCTCCAGAATTATTTATGATGATAAATGAAGAAATATTAACAAGGAAATTACAGGTCCACAGAAAGGTTCGAGGCTATTATTGTGTTACTTGAAGGCTTGGATAAAATGTCTTAATAGCATCCCTTCATTGATTGCAGCTAGGACCAATTGTTTTTGTGAGTGAGTGCGTGAGTGAGTGAGTGAGAGAGAGAGGGAGAGAATTATTTGTTAAGCTGAGTTTGTTATAATTGTGATGACTATATGTATATCTAATCTGATTTTGATCAAACTTAAATGATATGTTTATATCATCAAGAGCTCTGACCAGACTTTTTTGAGGGAGATTATACGCACATCATGTTGATTTTACCTACTTCACTATAGTCTGTTTAAAAAAATTTTTTTTTTCCATAGATAAAGTCCATACTGATGTGCATAAATCTAAAACAGATTGGTCTTAAATATTGATGATATAAACCCCAAGGTCAAACAAAGAAACGTGTTTCTGATTGTAGGCTGTTGAGAGTAGGTAGGTCATTTGTTTCTTTTGTTAAAACGGTGGGTGAAAAAAGTGCCAATATTGGCTGTGAGAGTAAGGATGGTTGGGTTACTAGAATTACACATATTTTTGTGCGTGGCCTAATTATCACGTTTGTATCAAAATCAGATGAGAAATATAGTCCCCAGGGATGTTACTAATACAGGTAATCAGGTATTAACCTGATTAATATGTACCAATATTACTTATTACAAAACAAGCTCTGCCAAACAGATGCATTACCACCTCAATAATTTGCATAGATTTTCCTCATTAGAGATCTTGAAAATGTACCAATGTTAAAAAAATTGATATTGCCTCAGGGCAATAAAAGTAGTTTTGCCATTGTGGCAGCAACACCTCTGGAATGAGTGTCTTTTACTATTTGAACATCTGTTACTCTGTTACGAAAATAGACTGTCAGCTTTTCAAGGCCACAACTTCATGATTGAATACAGAAATAGCAAATGAATTTGCCAACCATAACAGGTAAACGCACTATCAATAAAAGTGTTAACCGCATTAGCACAGACAGAAAGGTGTCACATTCATGCAAATCAACATTATCTACCTTCAGATAATTATTATTTTAAATAATTCTACAATATGAAGAAATAATTTATTCATAAAGTGGAAATGGTTGTTGTTACTTCTGGTTTTGCCACTAATGAGAATACCATGTATTCACCATACTTTTGAAATATTTCTTTATATCTACTAAAAACAAAATGTAGATATACTCTATGTGTATGTAGCCAGTATCTGTGATATTGTTGGAGCAGTAAAAGTTGAGATAGATATGGGATCATTACGTAAATATTTGTGAAAAAAAACACAAGAACAATTAAATGATCTTAAAAGATGGAATAGGCCATTAGAATGGTCATTGGTTATTTCAGGCACAAGGAATCGCATCTTGAACATCACTGGTGCCTTGTGACTACTTTACTACTAGCCTGTCGTAGTCCATGTGATCCATTTGTTCCGGCTTGTTTTGGTACAGGTTTATGGGCAGGTACAACTACCAGTACATGCCTTTTTTCATAGGAGACTGCACATGCATGTGAGGTCTCTTTGTGTTCACTTTATGCCAAGGACCAGGATGTTCTTGGAATGCATGATTGCAGACAAGTAGGGGAAGAAGCAGAGGGGGGGGATGAGCTCTTGCTACATTCTGGCTGGGTAAACTAGCCTGCTACTGCTGCTGATACTGTTTTTCAGCCCTGGAAACCACAAAAAGTAGTCTGGGCTGACTGGTACACTGCTTACTCTGCATGCCTTGGGGAGTGAATTAGAAATATGTGTAAAGCATGCACTTCATTTCCCTTCTTCAAACATCTGGAGCTAGTGCCTTTTCATGCTGCCATGAGTGATTTGGTGCTGCGAGGCACAATAGTCATGCTTCTGTATTCTTTCAAAATTCACACTGTGGACTTGGTTCTTGTGATATTTATAGGATCTACATGACTGTATTCTCTTATTTAGTTATTGTATGACCATTGCACATATGTTTATAAATGCTACTTGTGCCAGCTTTGAGTACTTTGGATGAATTTAATAATTTTTGGATGCTTCCAAATTTAGTGAAGGAAAAATGTTCTTGGGTGTAACTTGTGCATAAAGAAAAACTATTGACAGCCATCAAGCACATTCATTGATATTGGAGATCATTGATTTGGAATAATGTAAACACATCAACTGTGATATATATACTGTACATGGGGAGTGGTAAACTTGAATTATATGACACTTAACTTTCTGGTTCATTTACTACACAGGCAAACTGTTATTTTGGAATATCAGGCGTGTTTCTTTCTTCCTTAACAGTCAGCTTGTTCAGTCTTGAAAATTCATTCATTATTGATAAAGTATGCCTTTGAATTTGAATTTCACAGCTTTTTTCTTTGAGTTAATTACAAACCATACACCAGATGGATTTTTCAGTCTTGATTGAAAAAATGATCTTTGTAGTATATTAATGTGTATTCGCTTTGGTTGTAGGATCTATTAGTTAATTTAATACATGAATGCCATCATTCACATCATTTGGAGACAGCAGATGCTATACGAAACTACCCATTTATCATGGTGTCACTTAAAGAAAAAATCATTCAGAAGTATAAAGCCTTTGTCTCAGCAGCTAATTTAAAGAAAGGTGAGTTGTGCATGCAGTGCATTGATTTCCTAACAGATTTGCATGCCAAATAGGCATAATGTTTTGTTGACTGTTTGAATTTCTCAATCTCTCCAGAATGTGAAGGAGGGTGGTATCAGGGGGTACCCTTACTTTTGTGTGTTGATGTTACATTCCTGGCATCATTGGTGTTGCAGACATGGTTGGCATTGTCTTTAGTCAAGATCACATTGATAAAGTTTGTTTTATTGACACTGCTGCATGTCTTAGACATTATATTTTAAATAGGACTTAGTTAAGGTGTTCCTTGAATGAATCTGAACCCCTTCATGAACAGTAGATCACAGTGACCTTTTTTTTAAAAAAAATGACTGTTATTATCAGTTAACCCTACATTTCATTTTTTTTGTGTCTTCCAAAACAAAGTGCCAGCTATAAGCATAGTTATGCTTATATAACTTCTTCAGGGTGTTTTCTGTTTTCTTCTGGGGTGTCCTGTGGAAATCTTGGTTGCAGTGACATATTTGTTACACTAGTAAATGTCATTTACAGCTTAAACCTAGTGTAAAAGTTTTATCTTAATGGCATTACTCCAGCTGTATGTATGCTTTGTTCATATAGTTTGGCCAGGGTATTCCTTTCATCATTTTAACTCACTCCTGGTGGAAGTTAGTCACAGTGACTAATGATTTTGTTTTTCAAAGGTTAAACACAGTATAAAAGTTGTGGTCCCTTGTCAGATCTGCAGATGTAGGCATGGTACCTACCTGAAATACAGTTAGGGTTTTCCTTGCATCATTCTGAACTACCTGGTATTCCAATGGAAAGTAGGTTAATAGTGATTCCTTTGTCACCACTAAAAGGTTAAACTCCAGTCCTGTCCTCTTGCCATACATCCACATATGGTTATGTTCATGCATGAAGAACTAGGTCAAGGTGTTGCTTGCATTGTTCTGAAGCAACCCAGGGAAAACCAAATCACAGTGGCCTATTTTTCTTACAAAAATGACTGTTGTTTACCAGTGAACCCAGTGGTAAAAAATCACACTGATTGAACTTAAGCTGTTGTTATGCTGTAATTATAGAACTTGGTCAGACCATCCCTGACATCATTCTAAACCACCCCAGCTTACTTTATTACATTGATGACTTAGTTGATTAAAGGTTAACCCCAGTACATACAAGTTTGTTTTCCTGGCTGATTTCATATATAGGATAGTTTGATTCTTTTTCTGTAAAGTCTTGTTGATACCATTATTGATGAGAGTGAGTTTGCTGGTGATAAGAATGATTTTGATGATGCTGGTGCCGAGATAACTATTTGAATCATAACACTTAGTGATTACTTGGACTGAATTCTGAATTTCTTTTTGGTTTCCATGAACTACAGTTTGCTCAATTTTGCTTTATGTACTGCCTCCTCTATATAGGTAGTTCAGTAGTTCCATCTCCAAGGCACCCAATTAACTCTATATGGCTTGTGCAGCAGTTAAGGGGCCCAGGAGGTGATATTGCAAAGGCAGTTTGCTGACAGAAATGATTGCAAATAACATGACAGATAGCCAGGCCTTGAAGGGTTAGTACCATACAGATCCATGCAACAAATCCTACATTTCGAGATGTTGGAAATTTGTTTGATTGAAGATAATTTTCCGTTGATCCCATATCTCTTTGTTTTTCCTGATAATCTGGGTTGATGGAAAATGACAAAATAAGTAATTCAGTTACGGACAATAGAAATGTGACAGGAACACTACACCACTTTGAAAATTTTATAAAAATAAAACGTACATTATACCATTAATGCATTTAATTGTATTTCAGAAGTTTGAAAGAACTTAGCCAAGGTTTTTAGCATTACATCATATACTCTTTGTTTGCAATCAGATAGCAGATGATTTGGTTGTTTCGGGTTGAACAGATCCCTCCCCAATTTTATTTAAGGGCAAATTTTGCAGTGCAATTTGAGAACAGTTTGGATTGTTACATTGCCTATCATTCAGATGACTTTTGGGATAGATCATTCAAAATATTGGAGCCTTGGGCATTAAATTAGTTGAAATGAAAAATTTTGATAGTGTTGTCTATAGCTTCCCTTGGATTTGGATTTGTGTGGTTTGACTCCATTTGACCAGTGCATTATAACATTATTATCCAGTTTCTGTTGTTGGTTTTAACGGCACTTTTAACACATTATTGGCAGTATCATGCTGAGTTCATGGGAGCTAAGTGCCTTTCCCAAACCAAAATAGGTGACCCAGGCTGGCCTTGGCAGGTATCCATTCCAAGAACTTGAAGCTCTGATTGTACAGCGTAAAATGCCATTACACGATGGCAATTTACGCGATCTCAATTTACGCAAATTCAGAATAACGCGAGATGGGGATAAATGCGAAAAAGATTGCTACCATTGAGATAACTCTCTCATACATATAGATTATGCCACCTTTGCAGGCAAACATTATCCAAAATGCCCAGCTCTTATGCTTCCACCATTCTGTTTATTGTGGCCTCAGTGCTGCATACGTATGTAGGTGTACAAATTGTTTGTTACAATTTTGGAATGTTATTAGTGATGGCATCTAAAAGACAAGCAAGTGATAGTCTGAAGAGACCAAGGAAGGTTATTTCTTTAGAGGTTAAACTTGAAGTTGTGAAAAGGTATGAAGCTGGTCAGAGTACCGCCATGATAAAGCATGCTTTGGACCTTAGTGAAAGTATGGGTAGGACAGTACATGACAGTGCATAAAAAATAAAAGCATGTGTGAAAGCTCCTGTTGTTTTCTCTACAGACAGTTTCAAAGAGATTATCAACACTACTGTTCAATGCAGCTTTTGTTTTTAATAACACGTACGTTTGTTCTGTTGATTAAAATTCATAATTTCATGCTTTCGTTTTATGATTTCTATGTTTTAAGCTTGTTTCCCTATGCTTTTTATGAAAACTTTTATTATCTTAACATACTGAATTTATACAGAGAAAATGATTTAAATTTACGCAAATCTCAAATTACATGTATGTGCAGGTTTCAAAAACGTAACCTTTGCATAAATTGCGATCACACTCTGGATTGATATCAAAGTAATTTCATCAGAGGAAATCATGTCTTTATTTTTGTGGAGTAAACTACACAGGACTGTAATGAAGTTGCTTTAATTGTTATTTACTAGGTTTATATATATATATATATATATATATATATATATATATATATATATATATATATATATATATATATATATATATGTGTGTGTGTGTGTGTGTGTATGTGTGTGTGTCACTGTAACCCACTTTTGCAAGAGATTGATACACATGTTTTAATGTTTGTTCAGCAAATAATGGAATAGATTCCAGACAAGCTTAGACATCTTAATTTTTTGTCAAAGCAGTTTTCTAAAACCGATTTTAAATTTTTTTTTATTTTTATTGTGTTTTCTGCTGGTGCTCAGCCAGCCATGAGGCCCACAGGTGTAATTGTAAATGAGTGTTATTTTGATCATGAGAATAAATTGCTGCTGTACATTACAAGTATCCAAATAAAATTGTCATTCATTATTGGTTTATTATTTTAATGCTTGTTAATGAGGATGTTTTTTCAGGGACGTCATGTTTTGTGTGATCTGGGATGTAGCAGTTTAATACAGTAACAATAGAATGTCATTTTGTGTAACCATAAGGCCCCAACAAATGTTTCCTATTGCACGCATGTGCGCGCGCGCGTGTACACACACACACATGGCACACACACACACGGGGCAAAAGCAGCTCAAGTATAATGCACAAATCAATTTTGGGAATTATTTTAAAATTATACAGATATTAAACTAATTGTTTAATTTTTTTTTAAACCCTGGGAGAAAAGGGTGCTATGGTTAGCATCGAAAAATAGGGATGGTTGGCAGACCAGAAACACATTTTATTTTTGGCCTGATGTACTGTATATAGAGCAGACAGCAATACCCTGATATATTCATGCGGTATATGATGACAGATTAGGGTCTATTTTGTTTTGGAGTTGGACTTGTAAGGAAGTATATATTGAATAGGCATAGGTATCATTTTCCACACCGTCATTGCGTTGATGTACTTGACATTCAAGTTTTAAGTTTCTGGAAATTATTTGCAAGTTGACGTAGGTGGATGAGTTAAGATTCATCAGTTTGCAGGCACAAGTGAAACATTTGGATCTGCAAAACACTTGTGATTCTTCCTGTTATATATTTTTTTAAAACTTGATCCAACAAGCATGGTTACAAACTAAATGATCATTTGAGGGAAAGAGTTTGATTTCGTTTTGGTGTTTGATGGCACAGCAACACAACTAGGCCAGCTGATGCACAGGCAGTTGGAGTGTTGTGCCTTACATCGGGACACACAAGAGTTAAAAAATAGATGGTGTCTTTTGGAGACAGTTAGCCTTAATGCTTATATACTGGCTTTTATGCCAGAGCCAACTGCAGACAACATAAACCCTGATCTGCTGTTGCATAATGTATGGGCAGATCAGGGTCTGTCTTGTTGGTTCTGCTCATTACTCTTAACAAATTGCATAGAGCCAGATCTAGCGGAGTATGTGATAGCAGATCTGGGTCACTGCAGATTGCAGTTGGACCTGCTGACTTATATATATATATATATATATATATATATATATATATATATATATATATATATATATATATATATATATATATATATATGGTATATTATGATGTTGAATATGAGAGGTCAGTACCTGCTGTCAGTGTCTGTCAAGACAGTGTTCACTATACCAAAGCTATCATTAGTGTTACAATAGGCAACAGATTTTGTTAATTTTAGGGTATATGCATTCTCAAGACTTGATACTTAGAACATGTTAATTATAATCAGATGTGTGCTGTATGTAATTGATTGTCAGCCAAGTCCAACTACAAACTGCACTAAGATATGCCATTGCACAATTTTTTTGCAGATCTGGGTCTGTGCAGTTTGTTTGAAGTATTCAGTTGAAAAACAAAATAAACCTGATCTGCAGGCACATTATGTAATGTCAGCTGAGAGTCTATGTGATTCTGGACTCCACTTATAAGTGGGTATATTCATTATGTGAAATATAACATTTATGGACATTGATGGTAGCTCAGTGTCTATGTTGTTTTCATTTGGACATGACTTATAAGTGAGTATAGATGGCATGTGAAATTTAACATTCATGGACATGATGATGCATGTCTCTGTTCAACATTCATAGGTATGTGGTCAGATTTGTAGATAGGTTTGGGATTTACACAAACAATTGAAACAGCAATAATTCATCATTGGGAAGTGGTCCTCAAATTTATCTGCAGAATATACAGTATAAATTTTATTGAGGATGCCGTAAAATGCATATATTTCCTTATAATCTACAGTGGTCATACATGAAAGAAACCCCTTATCAGCATGTTAAATTATATTTCACTTAAGATCATGATAGGTTCAGATTTTCTGTATTGTTGTTTAAAGCATAAGCTTTTACATTAAAATTGATTCTTTCCTCTATATAGTGATATAATATTGCTTATAATTATGATTTTTTTTAGTATGTATACAGTGTACTTGGGGGTGGTTATTGTTATCTAGAGGATGATTGACCTCTGCGTTAATGCCTGGATCGAGTGAATAGTAAAAATATGAAATCAATGGATGGAATAAATGGAGGTCTGAGCAGAGATATAGAACAACATGAGCCCCCGTATATAAAATATAACAATTTAATCAATTAGTTGAACAAAATGAAATTGTACAAGACATTTGAAGGACACTCTTCTACTAGAAAATAATTACCAAAAGTTATTTAGAAAATGCAATTAGCAGTTTTGTTTACACAGATATAACAAATTTCACTGAGTTCAAGTTTTTGAACTCATTTGTCCAGCATGCCTGCATCATCTGATGACTTGATTGCGGGTCACTCCAGATTCAACACCGGTGGTAGGTTGGAGTCAAAATATTTCACTGGCTTCCTTGTGTTGCAGCCTGCAAAGACTTCTCTCTTTCCACCACCTTCTGTAATTGCAATATGGATCATCTTCTTCATTTCCTGCTATGTTGTTTTGTGACATTGTGTCGAACTATTTCCTTGTTAAAATAAATAAAAATGCAACCTAAATATTCTGTTAGGTCCTTGCTACTTGGATAAAATATTACCTCCACTCATTTCATCAGATATTGTCATGTGCAATTCAAATGGACACTAACTGCTAATATCGTTCTCAGGTCACAGCTTGGCATTTCATACCATATATATTCTTGCTCAGTTCTTTCTATAGAAACATAGTAAAGGAAGATTAATTTATTTCTCTAACAGGACTTTTGCATCACTAATTAATCTATAGCATGGTCTAGTCATTTAATAAACCATTACGCCCTTTCCATGAAGACTATTAATCACTGTCTGGATTAAGTATTGGCCTGCAGGTGCTCAAATGCTAATACATTTGATTCTCAAGTAAAAGAACTCGCAACGTTTCATTATACAAATGAATTAACGAAATTCATTTCATGTCTTAACTGCCATATTTTCTAACTAACAATTCATTGGAATAAAATCCTACCAACATAATGATTATATAAATTCCTAGCAAAGATGATTCATATGACATATAAGCAGATAAATTCAAACAAATATCTCAAGACTCCTATCAAGAAAAGAATGTATGAAATTCTTAGATTTCAAGAGTCATATAATATTCAGGGGAAATGAATTCGAGTACTTAAAACTAAGGAACATTTATTAAGGAAATATTTTATGAAACTAAGGTACAGTACCTTGCTCTCTTTCCCCTTTTACAGAATTGTCTCATAATGCTTCCAATACATGTCCCTTGGACTTATGTTTAATGAGAACAGTACCCTTGACCTCTTTCTCAGAGTCAAGACTTTTGCCTTACACAAAACTAAATTTTAAGGCATAAGACTTTCAGGAGAAACCAAAGCATTGTCTGACAAACACACCCAAAACTATTACTTATCCAATCAGGATCTTATGTTAATTTAGCTGCCAAAATTAACACATACTGATCGAGGTTTGGAAAATTTCACAGATTTTGTGCTTCCCATAATAAACCAGTCTCTGCAAAGTTTCAACTTGTGACAAATTTTTCAGCAAGTGCAAACTGTTTCAGCAACATTTCAGCCCTTGGCATTTTTGATACTTAGAAGCAAATTCACCTTGCCTTGACCATTTTTGCCTGATCATTATCAAATGGAACCTCATTAAAAATCAATCATGCCTACATGAGGGACACAAAAACAACATATTCTATTTCAGACCCTGGACTTAACAAAGTACCTAAACATCTAAACACACTCATCATCGTAATTGGCTGTGTCATGCTTACATCTGCAGTATTCACTTGGTTATGTGTTGATAATGACATCTACAAAATTCATACTGTTACACTTCTCAAAAATGTTACTATTTCAGTAACAATACTTTTTTATAAGTAGTTAACTGATTTGCTAAAAATTCCTAAGTAGATAAAAGTTAGAGAATAGTGAAATCCCAAAATTAAGTTAAGGAATCTAAAACCAAATTATTACCTAGCCATTTTGAGATTACAGAAAATTAACGTAACTATGCAGTAAATTTTGGTGTACCAAATTTTGTGAATTAAATTTCCTGGTTTGAACAAACCTAAGTGTCAGTTTAGACTGACAATTGATACTGATCAAGTACTTGAATTCACAGTAGATAGTGGTATATTTTGGTCTGCCATAAAAATTGCACCCTTTCATTTAGTGTAGTTTTGCTTGGATTGGAACATTAGTGATCTGCGTAACGATGATCTAGCAAGAAATGAAAGGTAACACAGATTCTGTTAACCAGTGGTATCTTGTCGAAGGCAGCTATAAATAAAAAGTATTGGTTCACCATGAAGATTCTTCACTCTTAAATTGTAGGTTGTGATCTTCGCTATGCTAATTCACAAGAAAGGTAAGCTGTTAAGAGTTAGATGTGAATAAAACAACTGACTGAAGGGTATTTTTTAAAGAACTAGTATAGCAGTAATAAGTCTGCTAGGGTAATTATTTGAGAATTTTGAATATGCCTATTTACTTGATAATGTATTTTATGGTACATACTTCATGCATTTTTATTAGTTTCTAGAGTACAGTGTGAATAAGATGTACTAATTGAAATTCAATCTATTCTCAACACTGATTAAATTTTTGTTGGATCTTTTCATGTTTGTACCAGATCTTTATCTGGGGTATTGTTGTCTGAAATTAAGTTCATTTTACCCCATGGTCATAAATAGCTTACATCTATGGTTCAGCTTTGAATTCAGATGGGTTTATGTTAATTTAGTCATTTTAAATTCATTTTTTTTTTTTCTGTGAAGTTTCTTGTAATTTTTATTGAAATTTAAGCAAGGCAAATAAAACTGTATGCACAACCTATAGCCTACGGACCACATTCAACTCGCAACCTGGTTTTATCCATTTACATTTACATGATATGGTGCAGCGTTAAAAATCGCTATCTCTGCCATGTCCTAAACGTAGTTGTACATGACTCCTGTAGAGTATTAAAAACCGTACATTATACCCATGTCCTAAACGTAGTTGTACATGACTCCTGTAGAGTATTAAAAACCATACATTATACCTTTTCATTTAACAACCCAAATATACTTCTGTGCTTGGCAGACATAAATTGTGTCTCCAATAATAATAATAATAATACTTTATTTTTAATAGGTAAAGTTGGTTAAGCTCACTGTAGATGATCTCTTACAGGCCTTCAGGGGCATACAACATTCTAGACATGTGCACACTGTAGATGATCTCTTACAGGCCTTCAGGGGCATACAACATTCTAGACATGTGCTCACTGTAGATGATCTCTTACAGGCCTTCAGGGGCATACAACATTCTAGACATGTGCACACTGTTTATTAAAGGAAGAAAGAATGTATGCATGACAGGGTAATGTCACACAAATATTTCACTTGCAACTTGCGATGTATATACCTGGACATGTACATCATTGTAACATGTTTGTGGTTGATTTATGCATATACATTGTCACAAAGGAGAAACTGCTGGAATGGGATATTTGGTAAGAGGTAATATATGCATACATAGTTGAAACATCCCAATTTAAATACAGTAAGATTGTCAAACTGCTTTTAGCTCAATGTTAGCTGATTCCATTCAGAATATCCTGTATATGTAAATGACTTTGTCAAAGCATTAGGGGCCCCGAGTGGCCGAGTGGTCTAAAGCCTCTCTGTTACGGATCACTGCCATCTCACCTCTGTCTGCTTGGGTACGAGTCTAGGATTCGGCCAATGTGGGTTTGTGAGAAAGCTTGCCAGTAGCTTCTCGTGGGTCAGTGGTTCTTCTTGGGGTTTTCCTGGGTTCTTTCTCCACCATTATTACTGGCCGCCTTGCATAGCCATACGTGTGCTGAAAAATGGCGTTAAACCCCACAACAACAACAACAATTGTCAAAGCATTAGCTTGCATTTTGTCTGCTTTAAACAGGTTTATTGTTGATCTTAAAGAGTACGTTGAGGCAGTTGTGCTTACTCAGGTATTCAGTTGTGAAGGGTTTTATAGACCAAAATACATCTATGATATAAAATTCTTTTGAAGACCAAGCTAAAATTAATTGTGTAGAGCAAGACTCTAAGGTAGTAGGTAGGTAGAGGCAAAAGCTACCTATGGTGCAGCTTTAAAAATCGCCTTGTTGTAGATAATCATCCCTAGTAATTGGCCCAGTGAAATTGATGCCATGTGTTGAAGATGGCCAGATGTTCATTGCTGTCAATCATGTAGCATGGAGAGGAAGGCCCAATTGTAGGGTTTATACACACTTTGCTGTTTGAACAGCTGATGTTTTTGAGCCTGGAGTGCAGTCACAAACTTTTTGTAAATAGCAAATCCTGTATTTTCATTATTCCTACACAGTTGATTACTGTTTGCATGTAGCAACTGCTTTCAAAAGGAGGTGTATAAATCAACAAATAGCACATGTCAAACCACCTACAAAATGGCCTGATCATACAAAATATACTTTTGTAATCAACAAATAGCATATGTCAAACACCTACAAAATGGCCTGATCATACAAAATATACTTTTGTAATCAACAAATAGCACATGTCAAACACCTACAAAATGGCCTGATCATACAAGATATACTTTTGTAATCAACAAATTGCACATGTCAAACACCTACAAAATGGCCTGATCATACAAAATATACTTTTGTAATCAGACATTGAATTTAATATTCTGGACAGTGAGATTCTTAATGTTCATTTTCTGTTTTTGACTGCGACAGTTGTGACAGAAAATTCATCAGATATTTCTGGCTAAAATAACTGCATTCACCAAGTACAGCAATCACATACTGGTAGCTCTGAATAGCGTAAGTGAGGGATATACATATCACATCCAATATAAGGAAAATCACATTATTGTTTATGAAGTATGTATTCCAAATGTTCATACCAAAGACTTAATAAAAATGGTACTCACAGCTGTCTTGCTAGGCAATCAGCATTATGAGGTTAGTGTTAGGACTGGTTGGCCTGGTGTCAGGATAATGTGGGTGGGTGGGACATCATGTCTCATGTCTGTGGCACAATGCCTCAGTGCTAGACATCACTGTAAACTGCCACCCTGTAGACCTGAATAAATCTTAATAAATCAATTTTCAGGTTATTTTCCAATAACATAATGCCTAGTTGTGTTAGAAACATCGGTTTTCATTGGCTATTTGGCTTGCGTATTAGCAAAAGGGTAAATGTTGGATTTTTTTTTTTTTTTTTTGCTGCTTAACTAACCCATTATTTTCGTATTGAGAGCACTCTTTATTCCAAATGCCCATCTTATCCTACTTTTTGCATAGGTTCATCTGTCTGTTTGCAGTTCATACCAGTCTGTCTTAGATCCGAGACCAAAAAGTCTAAAATCTGGACACAAAATTGGATTCCGACCACGGTCGAATTTTGGGTGGAAAAAATCTGGTCCAAAAAATGAGGTTTTTCCCCTTTGTATTTTATAGTGCAACTGGAAATTCCAGATTATTTGGTATCATTGTAGAGCTACAGCTGTCTATCTTTCTATAATACCACCCACTTTAGTTTATCATGCATGACCTTGACGCTACAGAGCTTGGCAGTAGGCTACTACCTCCTGCCACGTAAACTCATCACCAGGGGTTAATATGTTAAATATGTTAAGAGTAATCAGCAGAACAAACAACATATAGACCCTATATTATGTGATGGTAGATCAGGGTATGTGTCGCTTGCTTTTTGACGTGACTTGTATGCAAGTATATATGGTAGCATACTCAGTTGTTTGGAGTTGGTATAAAAAGTTCAGAGCTGTATGCACTTCAGAGCTGTATGCACCTGCTTTCAATCAGACTGTGCAGCCCTTGTTTTGACTATAAGGAAATGATTACTTCCTCCTCCATGTGAAGTTTATGAGGTTTTTTTCCTAATCTTTAAATTAATTGTTTTAGTAGTACTTTTTATCTGTTGGGAGTGCCATGTGGCCGTTTGGATCTGCACTTTTTGAAGTTTGGGGTGTCTTACATGTCAAGACAGAATATTCATTGTAACGTATGTTTTTTTTTAAAGAAAACATGGCATGGACCTAGAAGCACAACAGGAAATGCTACATATTGATTTTGCTTTGGCCAAGCAGAGAATTGGGTATCAGTTTTAACATACAGATAGTTAGTCTTCTTTGATGTTAAAGATCATATTTCAGACTTTGAATTTTTTTAAAGTTCATGACATACATCACAGTGAATTGTTGAGTGTTGTGTTCCATAGAACTCTCATTTAAGTAAACTTTGAACCCAGTAAATGACAAAACCCCATACTCTATCTATATTACAAGGTAGATACCATTGGCCTGCCAGTCAGTCTTGTTAAAAAAAAACATGATCAGTTACATAATGACATTAGTTGTACAAGCTTCTTGGACTTGTGGGGAGGCATATGCTGTCCTAATGTTTAGACATTGAACAGTTCACACTACATTATATGCATAAAATGAACGTTGAATAAATTCATTATCTTCTAGTCAGATAGCTTGAAATTTGTGCTTTCAACCAAACTTATATATCTATTTCATGAATATACCCCCCTGTTTGTTGGTACACCTCTTCCAATTTTGAAAACGAAAAGCAAAAATGAGATTAAAGTAGCACAGAATTTAGTCAGTTCATTCAATGACTTAAATTTCAAACTTGATTTTGACCAGGGGGCCCAAATACCATCGTAGTCTGTGCCTTTCATACCAAGTTTTCAGTGCAAAAGATGACCCTGCTCGCCAGTCATGTCCAGTTCCTGGACAAGCCCATTTTCAGCAAAGGGGTGGATGTATGACTACACATGTATGTACATAGAAGGAAAATACTATGCCATCTGCTTAGGATATTTACAATGTCAAATCAAGCAAGCAAAAGAATGACAGCTATAAATTTGCCTTTCACGTAGATTTAACAAGTGGTGTAATTTCTATGTACATGTGCACAAAGGGATATAACTCTAAACTTGGCCTTGTGGTGATTTACAGATTTTCTGGCAGTTACTGAATAGGATGAACTGTGCCACTTTGTCTGAGGAAAATAGACTTACCCATAGTATATGCAATATGGCATTCATGTTATTGAAATTCTGTTAAGCATGAATCATGCATACATTTCCAGTGTTAGGGCCATCCTGGTCACAGTCAGGTTAGAAATTGTAATTCAGTAAATAAATTGACTAAGTTCTGTGCATTTTTTATCACATTAAACATTTTCGTTATTGAAATCAGTGTGGGGTACAAACAAACAGGGATTTATGCAAAAACTATAATAAAGTGACAACATTGTTAGAAGAAGAAAAAAAAATGATTTTACAGAAAATTGATGCAAATTAGTAATTACTGTAATCTTGGTTGTGTTGATTAATCAGCTAGGATTTGCTACTTGTTCACGCTGTGAATTCTTTTCCAGGGCCAGGCCGAAGCGGGGATAGGAGTGACGATGAAACAGATTTTGCTCGGCCTACAACAACAAAAGTTCCACATGCAAAGAAAACATTGAGTTCAGCAGGATCTGACAGTGGTGGGGTTGGGAGAAAAGGTATGTACCATGTAATTTGTAACTTTTTTGCTGAAAGTGTGATGTAATTTCTAGACTTTCATACATTTTTACTAGTTGAACAGTCTGCTAATATTGCAAATACATCCACTTTCTGTCGGGCACTGTAGAAGCCAGGTTTCATACAATAACTTGCGGTCTGAGTTCTTCACAAAACTTTGTAGATGGTTTGTAAATGGGCTAAGGAAATTGCTGTGACTGAGAGAGAAAAAAAATGAATTTTGCGCAATAAATCAAATTCACTACCATCTACAGTTACCAGACTTTCTGGATGTTATGTTCTTGGGGCATGGAAGAACACTGTTGATTTTGGGTCAGAAGGTTAAAGGTCAAAAAACTGTTTAAGTACAATAATGGTAGTCCAGCTTAGGAGTGATCAAACTTGTTTGGGTAGCTTGCACTGCAGGTAAGAGTGAAGCCTATTTATTTGGGGGCAAAGGTCAAAGCCTAAAGTCATCGTGACCAAAAGAAAGAAATTAGTCTCTTCACAATAACATTAGTTCTACATCACAGACCTGGATCAAACTTTGTGGGTGGCTAACACTTGGGGCAAAGAAGAAGTGTATTAATTTGGGGTTCTAAAGATCAGAGGTAAAGGTCACTGTGGCTGAGAGAATAAAAGTGGTAAATGAACAAAAATGTGTACATATTTTCACATGATCCAGTTTGTTTGTACCCCACTACCAATTTTTAAACAAGAAGGCCTCAAGGATATAAAATAATGCACAAATCTTAGTCCTTTCATTCACTGATTTACTAGTTCTAACCTGATTGTCACCAGGAGGTCACAAATACCGTCAACTTGTTGGTATTTTGAATTAAACGGATTTCTTCAGCAGCGTGGTTGCCATATTTACTTGGACCAGTCTGTTTTCAAGCAACAGATGTGAGGTGTAATTCACTGTCTTTGAAAATCTCAATAATTCCATAAATGTTGGATTTATATCTCTTGCAATACATGTATACAAGAGTCCCTTCTGATTATTTGTTCAGTTTGTTTTTGAAATATTAAAACCAGACATTGCAAATATTAGATGCAGCCGACACAGTTTTTATTAGAAGCAGATGACAATGTTTTTACTAAAATAGTCTATTCTAGAAAACACAAATGGATAGCAAGCAGTCTGTCTGCTTCTTTTTGTAAGGAGCTTCTGTTTGCGTTGAAATGTTAATAATTTGACTGTTAGGGGCCCCTTGGTGACCATCGGGTTTGAAATTATAAATCAATGAATGTTTTGTGCATTTTTTTTTATATCCTTGGTGCTTTTCATTTTTAAAATCATTAGGGGCAGAACAAACAAATGGGTGGATGTGCGAATACTATGGATGGCTATTAAACTTGGTACACTTTATTATGTGTCATTTATGGTGCAATTTTACATTCTTGTTATTTCATTCATGAACAGTTTTCATACTTACATGATCTGTTTGAATTTTATATTCATACCATCAAGAGATATCTTCATCCGATTCATATTTCTTGTCCAGTCCAGATTCATTGTCACACGAAGATGTCTTGCATTATGTTTAGGATTTTATCTTTAAGGATGATGTCGCAAGTGAAAATTTTAGGGTTTCTTTTGTTTCTGCATTTCATCATGAGATCTGTTTTAGGTGCAGAGATTACCTATGGTATACTTATGCTTCACAGTTTGATGGCATAATTGCTTATCACAGTCAAATAGATATCTTCAATATCAAGGTCATATATATTTTTAAAAATCCAAACCAAAGATTTCTGCACTTTTCTTCTAATACTTTATGAGGTCTGGCAATGAAACTTTGTTACTTTTTCATCTCTGATAACTTGACAGTATTGTCTAAAAAACATGGTCAAATGTAATTAATGTGAACTTTTTTTGACCTCACCACTGTTGTCAAGGGACCAGATTTCACTGAATTTCCTTGTGTACACTTGGATTAGTAAGCATATATTTTTTCGCTCTATTGTTCATCAACCAGAAGGGCTTATAAAATGATATATTAGCACAATTGTGTTATTTCTGCTTCTCCTAATCTGCTTGGAGGATTGCAGTGAAATATTACACATACATTCATCCCATGGTCTTGTTGGTCCTAGATAACAATGGTGCTGCTTACACATCCAATATGGCAGTCACAGTGCTTGAAAATCTTGCTACTAATCCTGAATGGATTGTCTTATCAACAGAGAGTTTCACCAAAAGACTTCTTATGATGTCAACTTGGTCCTAAATGAAAGTTGTGCCAGTATGACATCCAGTATGGCTGCCATGATAGCCTTCTTGAAAATCTTCTTATAACTACTCCTTCATGAATGGATTGTAATATCATCATCAGGTTTTCACTGAAATATTTCTTATACTTGGTCGCAAAGGAAACTGGTGCCAATTTGACCTCCAGTATGGTCACCACAGCAGCCATCTTGAAAATCTTGTTATGGCTGCTACTCTTAATTAGATGGAGTTTTCACTTAAAGACTTCTTATGATGTCAAATTAATCCTATATGAAAATGGTGTTTACTTGGGTCCAATATGGTCACCAGTTGCAATCTTGAAAATCTTGTTATTGCTACTCCAGAATGGATAGTCATATCAACATGGGGGGGGGGTTCTTTGAAAGACTTCTTATGATGTCTAGTTGGTCCTAAGTAAGAATGGTGCCGATCTGAAGTCAAATATGGCCATCATGGCAGCCATCTTGAAAATCATTTTATAGCTACTCTTAAATTGAAAGTCATTTTGCAATGGGCTTTTCATCTGAAGAGTTTTTGTGGTGTCTTCTTGATCCTAAATGAAAATGACTAACTTTCAATATAGCGCCACCATTGTGGCTGTCTTGAAAATAATATTGTGCCTACTCCCAAATGGATTTCTATATTAACAAGGTTTTTTCACAGATAGACTTCTTGTGATAACTAGCTGGACCTAAATTAAAATGGTGCTATTCATACATCCAGTATGACTGCTATGGCAGCTGTTGTAAACATTTTGTTATCACTACTTTACCTGGATAATCATTGATACATGGAGTTTTCACCAGAAGACTTTTAATGATGTCTGCTTTGTCCTAAATGAAAGTGTTGCCAGTCTGATATCCAATATGTCCACCATAGCAGCTAATTTGAAAATCTTGTTATTGCTTAAGAATATCAGAGATGGTTTGAATATGCAGCCGTTAAAAGGAAGAAATGGTCTTGTGAATTCCTAGTAATTCTTTTTGCCCAGTTGAGCATCAGTCTCTTCAAAGAACTTGTTTTGTTTACAGTTGAAATTCATACAACAAATATAAAGTAAATATCTCCATGACATCACTACTACGTCATTCCCTCACTGTAAGGCCTTCATTGTAAGATAGTTCTTGTTATAAGATGACAGTGGTCTCGGATCCCATGTCATTAAGTGGTAGTAAAATTATATGTATCATGTAATTCATTATAAGGGGTTTTGCTGTATACTCATTTACTCTCATGGATAGCATTATAATGAGGGAGTGTTTTATGCATAAACCGCTCTGGTGGCCTAGTGGTTAAAGTGTCTGTCTTGGATGTGGGAGGTCGTGGGTTAGATCCCCAGCCGAGTCATACCAAAGACTTACAAAAATGGAACTAACAGCTGCCTTGCTTGTCGCTCAGCATTAAGAGGTTAGTGTTAGGACTGGGCGGCCTGGTGTCAGGATAATGTGACTGGGTGGGACATCATGCTACATGTATGCGGCATGATGCCCCAGTGCTAGACATCACTATAAACTGCCACATTGCAGACATCGTAGCAAAATGACTGAAAAATTGTTAAAGTTAAGTTAAAAATCCAAATCACATCACATCACATTTTATGCATAATGTACCTCATTATATGGGGATGCTGCTACAAGGTACTACCCTGTGGCTCCCATGGTTAATGTTAAATTTAAGCAGTACTGTATGCATCATGTACATTATTATAATACGGTCTCACTATAAGTAGTATGCTCTTTGGGTCTCATGGACAGTGTTTTAATGAGTACTGTATCAGTCATGCATTTTATTATAATGGGGTCTCATTTTAAGGTAGTATACTCAGTGACTCCCATGGATAATGTTATAACGAGGGAGTACTACATGCATCATGCCCTTTTTACAATGGGCTCACACAGTAAGATAGTGTACTCTGTGACTCATAATGTTATAATGAGGGAGTACTACATGCATAATGTACTTTATTGCATTGGGCTCACACAGTAAGATGGTATACTCTATGACTCATAGATAATGTTATAATGAGGGAGTACTACATGCATCATGTACTTTATTACAGTTGGCTGACACAGTAAGATAGTATACTCTATGACTCATAGATAATGTTATAATGAGGGAGTACTACATGCATCATGTACTTTATTGCATTGGGCTGACACAGTAAGATAGTATACTCTATGATTCATAATGTTATAATGAGGGAGTACTAAATGCATCATGTACTTTGTTACAGTGGGCTCACACAGTAAGATAGTATACTCTATGACTCATAGATAATATTATAATGAGGGAGTACTTATGCTTCTTGTGCTTAATTATAGTGGGGTCTCACTGTAAGGTAGTATACTCTTTCAATCCCATGGACAATGTTTTAATGAGTGAGTACTGCATTGATTGCTTTAAGATTAATGATACTTTGTATTGATGACCTTATTCTACAATGCTGGTTTAATGGCTGTGAATGGGGTATTTCCATGTGTACATGTCAATTGGATTGTTTATCTTTTTAAAATTATTACATTATGTTGGTGTTTGTTTAAAACCTTGTGGTAAAATATATTGAAATCATAGGCCTATGTGTTCGTGAATCTTAATATAATGCCTTCCATTAACTAATAAGCACATTATCTTTTTCTGTTATGATAGCTTCGTTAAGAAGTTCATTTAGAAGGAAATCATCATCCAGCTCAGGTATTTTTACTAACTTGTTTCCCTTTTAATTCCTTGATGCACACACCTAACCAGTCACCCATGCCTTAAAGGTAGAATTGCACTGCCGTTGCTGGAGTAGCTTAAGTTGTTGTCTTGCAGCTTGTTCATGTTGAATTTTTTACCTGTCAGATTTTACCACGGTATGGATCATTCTTCTTTTTAATAATAGATGAGATATGACTTGAGTTGCCAGTTTTTAGCTCACCTGGTCATAAGATACATTGAACTCATGGCATGGCTCTGCATCCATCATGTGTCCTGCGTCAACTGTCATCTGTCCTTTAACAGTTGCTTGTTGACCATATTCCTTTTCTGGTTTTAATCAAATTTGGAATATGGAATATCAAGGTCTCCACTGAGTTTGATAAAAGTGAGAATTTAACAAAAAAGCTTGTTAGCACTATTGAAACCGTATTTCTGATCCAACTTTATTTCAAAAGACATAAAAGTGTTTTACATGATCAGGATATCACACAAGTTAAGTATCGACATATGAATTTGATAATGAGTGAGACAGACATGAATTTGATAATGAGTGAGATTGACATAAATTTGATAATGAGTGAGACAGACATGAATTTGATAACGAGTGAGATTGACATATGAATTTGATAATGATTTACATTGACATATGAATTTGATAATAGGTGAAATTGACATGAATTTGATAATGAATGAGATTGATATATGAATTTGCTAATGAGTGAGATAGACATGTGAATTTGATAATGAGTGAGATAAACTCATGAATTTAATAATGAGTGAGATTGACATATGAGTTTGATAATGAGTGAGATTGACAAATGAATTTGATAATGAGTGAGATTGACATATGAATTTGATAATGAGTGAGATTGACATGAATTTGTTGAGTGAGATAGACATAAATTTGATAATGAGTAAGATTGACATGAATTTGATAATGAGTGAGATTGCGATGTAAATTTGATAATGAGTGAGATAGACTTACGAATTTGATAATGAGTGAGATTGACATGAATTTGTTGAGTGAGATTGACATGACTTTGATAATGAGTAAGGTTGACATGAATTTGATAATGAGTGAGATTGCGATATAAATTTGATAACGAGTGAGATAGACTTATGAATTTGATAATGAGTGAGATAGACTTATAAATTTGATAATGAGTGAGATTGACATGAATTTGATAATGAGTGAGATTGACATGAATTTGATAATGAGTGAGATTGACATGAATTTGTTGAGTGAGATTGACATGAATTTGATAATGAGTAAGATTGACATGAATTTGATAATGAGTGAGATTGCGATATAAATTTGATAACGAGTGAGATAGACTTATGAATTTGATAAAGAGTGAGATAGACTTATGAATTTGATAATGAGTGAGATTGACATATGAATTTGATAACGAGTGAGATTGACATGAATTTGATAATGAGTAAGATTGACATAAATTTGATAATGAGTGAGATAGACATATGAATTTGATAACGAGTAAGATTGACATGAATTTGATAATGAATGAGAATGACATAAATTGGATAATGAGTGAGATAGACATGAATTTGATAACGAGTGAGATTGACATATGAATTTGATAATGAGTGAATTTTACATATAAATTTGATAATGAGTAAGATAGAAAGTGATACATTGTTAAAACAAAAGGGAAAATAAGCTTCTATAAAAGTGTTAAATAATCAACACAGAAGAATAAAAATGAGTATTTAGATTCTTGTGAATAAAAGATGGAAAGGACATTATTAAGCTTATTTGACATAATGTGCCATTTGAGTATGTCTTTTGGCTGGAAATATGATTGGTCTCATGCGAAATGGAAAAGAATTTCCAAGAATTATGTAAAGTTGAGAGATAGCAACAAGCCATTGAGCTGCATGGGGCTTGGAACTAGAGTTTGTGCAACTGTACTAGTGGTAAATAAAGTATGCGTACTTTACAAACTTTTCAGTTGAACATAATGTTTATCGTCGATATGTCGAACTTTTAATTTAGTTTTCCAGCTTTAAAATAGCAGTTATTGATATTTTGTTACACCTTACTGAAAACTGGTCAATCTTGAGGAAAAAAAATCAACTGTCTTACTGAGACAGACTCATCAGGGTTGGCAGATCTGCATCTTAGTGGCTGAACTTCTCAACTGTATTTCAGATCAGATTAGCTTCGACTTGTTAAATGGTGAAGGTCGTAAACAAGATCTATACATATTTATGAGGTAATCTTGTATCAGATTGGATGAGACTGAATTTTGATAAGCACCAGCCTGGTAAATAAGCTTATATGGTCATGGTGTTGGATAGGTTCTGCAAATAGTGAGATTTGCACATGTTAGTGAGATGATTTTGTCTCTTTTGCATACTAGCAACCATTCAGATTCATTTGAGATTAGCAAACCAATATTTCAAACTCCAAATCTGAAACAAGAAATTCTGAATTGACATTGTTTCATGACATTTTCAATAAAAACAAAATAAGAGATGATCATTCAGTTACGTTACATTTATTTTCATGTGCACAGCCACATTAACCATTGAATCTTGCTTTTGCTTGCTTGAAATTAGATGTGCTGTTATGTTATGTGCATTCTGCTTTATCTTGCACATGAGCAGCCAAATGATAATTAACATCTGCTTCACTTAGATCACACTATGATAAATCATGTTGAGGATAGATAATGAAGCAAATAAGACACTTCAGGCAAAGATCATGAAGTGTGTCAAGGCTATAGTTAATACCACGATGAATACTCAATTTGTTTGAGGATGTCATAAGCAGTTCATAACCATGAAGATTTATGATGTTTGCAAGGTTAATTAGATGGATAAACATTTGCTATGGAGGAGTAATTGATAATGAAACATCCAGCTCCAAGAAACACTTATTCTGAAGAAACACAATGGAGAGTAATGAGAAAATTATATTTTCCAGGTTTCCAAATGCTAACTTCAGTTTTGGCATGGGGTACAGGGGACACTTCTGGGTTCGCCAACATTTTTCACTTGCAATGGTTGGCATATATGTGGTGGGCTATACTTGTTACCTTTTAAGATGACAAGACTTCTTTTCTCATCCAATTTCAATAAAATTTGTTAAACAGGTTTATGTCATCAAGGTTGATTATGAACAAGAGACTGCACATTAATTATGACTCTATCTTCCAAATCAAGTTTTATCAGACTTGAGTTTCAGAGAGAGTTTATAGGGGTGTGTTTTTTCAACAGTACAGTCAAAGAAAACGTTAGAAGCGTCAATGACTGCCCTAGCGGCTTAGTGGTTAGAGTGTCTGCCTCCAAAACGGGAGGTCATGGGTTCGATCCCTGGCTGAGTCTTACCAAAGACTTACAAAAATGGTACTAACAGCTGCTTTGCTTGGTGCTCATCATTAAGAGGTTAGTGTTAGGACTGGTCAGCCTGGTGTCAGGATAATGTGACTGGGTGGGACATCATGCTACATGTCTTTAGCATGATGCCCCTGTGCTAGACATCACTATAAACTGCCACACTGCAGACATCGTAGCGATATGACTGAAAAATAGTTAAAGCTACGTTAAAAATCCAAATCACACACACACAGTTCCTTTTAAGTGTAATCGTGATAAATGCAATGTGTCCTCTTGTAATTAAACGTAAAATGCGTCAATCTACCATAACAGCTATGTCCACAAGCGTTTCTCTGAGAATCTAATTAAGTACTGACTGTGTTTTGATAACTGACTTGCGGAAGTATTTGTTGTATTGTTGCACTGAATTAAAATCTGGCTTCCTTTGTATTATCATGTTAATTATGTCTTTTTAATCATATAAAGGAGTTGGAATAAAAGAAAAGTTAAAAGGCATGAAAATCCTACAATCTTAAAATCTAGCAGCCCCAGTCATATGTTGGATGAACTCACTTCATTTGATCAATTGAACACTGTTATAAATGTTATTGTTTATGTAACATAAACTACCTTAAATTAACCGACTCTTTTATAGCTGTGATCAAAGATAACAAGGCAGCCAAGCGAAATGAATAATAAAATAAAGAGCTTGATTTCACAGATACGGACCATTGTGGCAAGTGAGTTTCAGAGAATTCTTGAACTGGCACTTAGAGATATCCTCAAGGATGATAAGAAATTTCATTATTACTTCCAATGAAATCACGAATTCAATATTGTACTAATTGAACAATACAAAAATTGAGTTTGGATTGTCTCACGAAATAAATGTTGTGTGTTTTTGAAGAGAAAAAAAAGGAATCTTGTTTGGTGTTGTATCAACATTTAATCTAGTTCCCTGCACTGTGGACTCCCAGTTTGAAAGAATACTATTAAACAACACTACGGGAACCAGACTGATCAAAAAAACAAAAGCAATGACATAATACATACATTTTTCGTGTACACATAATGGTTGTTGAAACCAGTTGGAACGATCTTTCATATGTTGGACATTTTGAAAATAAATGTTATTTAAACTGCATAACGAACAACTTCATTAGAAAAAGCGCGTTATTAAAAATTATTATCGTAGTGATTGTAAAATAAGGATTCAGTCATTAAATAGCTCAGTTCCCTAATGCCACTTCCCCCCACAGTTTTCTTGCTGTCAAAGCGATGTTTTTCAATTTTTGGAGGTCCCACGGTAACTCGCGCCTCGCTTATAGTGCGGTCTATGTTTATGGACCCCACTGTGCGCAAGTTATTGAGGGAGAGGTGTACTATGCCCATAAACCCTACACATACTATACATTCAGTACTGCCTGTTCTGTGTAATCTGATTGGTTAACTTGTTAAATCTGTTTTGATTGTGTTTTTTCATCTGATTTTGATAAAAATTTGGGATATAGGTCATAGTATCAAGATCTTGGGTGAGTTCGATTGTGAGCAAGAAATATGCTTTTTTTTCTCTTTATTTTTTAAGAATCTGTATCAGACTGAAAAATAGGTGGAATTGACTTGGGATGCTTGGGTTATTGTTTTACACAGGTTGTCTTCTTTCAGTACTACATAAACCTTCATAGGTAAATGGTCAGCTGGTATTGATGTAAGCAAGATGAGTGATGTCCAACCTGCTTGGGGTTCTTGTTTAACATTAAGTCATTCGAAGCCTGAATTTTTCTTACATTGCGGTCATTAACCCCTTGATATATTCTGTGCCTTTGCTGAGGTGAATAACTTGTGAGATATTCAGGAACAAACACAACACTTAGTTGTTGTTGTTGTAGGGTTTAACGCCATTTTTCAGCACAAGATAGGCTATACATGGTGGCCAGTATAATTGGTGAAGGAAGAACCCTGGAAAACCCCGGGAGGAACCACCGACCCATGAGAAACTACTGGCAGGCTTTCTCACGTAGCAACATTAGCCGAGCCTGAGACTCGAACTCAAGCAGACAGGTGAGATGGCAGTGATCCGTAATGGTGAGCGCTTTAGACCGCTCGGCCACTTAGTAAAAAGCTTATTTTTCATTCCACAAGTTCATATTGGATTTATTTCATTTTACACAACTTCAAAAAGGTACCTAATTTTCATTGGTGTCTCCAATGCAATTGTGTCAGTCTCTCTTAGCATTTAACTTTTGCTTTGCTTTTCTCTTGCTGTCTTGTAAATGAATTAGAAACTAGTCTTATATTGAGAAATAAATGTAAAAAGAACCATTTCATAAATTCACATTAAGAACGATTTCATTTTGACACAGATTTGAAATGTTTACATCCTGCTTCAGTGACTAGTCTTTTCTACTGTGGCTTGGTTGGATGTGTCGTAGCCTCAAACATGCCAGATTTCTGAAGAAAGTGGCACATCGTGCCGTTACCCATTTTAGAGATTTGTTATTTGTATTCTTTTGCCAGGTTTATTCAGCTTGATAAAATTATTAGAAGCCTGTTTGAGGGTTCTTGCATTATAGCTGCTGCATTGTAGTTTTAGTACCTGGAACAACAAAGGTTTTAGTATTATGGTAGACCTGTTGTGTACTACTCTGCATAGTCACAGAATTTTAAAAATACTTTTTGTTACATCTAGTCCTGAGATATAACTATTTCTTTTAACGTTGTTTTTTTGTGTTTTTTTTTTGTACCAGCAGATGTAGATTAGGCCAAGTTCTGACATGTTTATGACTTGGTTTAAGTGTGTTTTGTCATTCACTTGATGTATATATAATGTACCATATACTTGCTTTTAAGTCAAGTTAAACTGTAAATGACAAAGATCCTGATCTATCTTATCCTATTGCACCTACAGACCAGGATCTGTGTTGTTTGTTCGACTTATTACTTCTTACAAACTGCATAGATCCAGATTTGCCAGCACATACACTATGGCAGATCTGGTTCTGTGCAGTTTGTAGCTGGACTCAACTCATAAGCAAGTACATATGGTAAATACAAATTGCTTTTTGCAGTTTTTACCTTGTGATGCTTTGTTTGATTAGATTTTAAAACAAAATATGTTGAGTTTTTTTCCCCCAGTATTTTAATCTTCAGAGTTTATTACCAACTGACTTTTTATATTTTTTGACTTCCATATTAAGAAAAGCTATTTTCTAGTCCAGATTTGGTTTCATTCATCATTTCTTTTTAACACTTTTTTAAAAGAATTTGATTAAGGTGCTTTTTCAATCATTGCAAGGTTTCTTGGGTGCCTTCCAGACATAGACTAGACTATCTGATCTGAATAAATAATGACTACTTGGCATGCTGTGTGCCATTTACAATCAACTTTACTTTTTTCAACTAGTACAGTCACAGAGAAACAAATTATTTCATAAAAGTCTGTATCAGCCATGTGAAACTATTACAACAGGCTGTCAAATCCCATTTAACTATTACAACAGGCTGTGGAATACTATAAGCTATTGGCAGATGGAGCAAGTGCATTTGGCATTAAGATCTATTACCGGTAGCCTGGATTCTCGATCAGCAAGTGGGGAGAAAATTTTAAGGAATAAAATTTCAATTTGACTGACTAATTCTAATAGGTTTGCAGCATGAAACCTGAAGAATTTTTATTTTTTTGTACTGCCAGATACTGCAGTTAGCTGTCAGACTTCTTCACTGGCCTTGGATATGCAGAATTACAACCTAAATATCTAACAAATGCAGTCAGGTGCCAGTTATTTTGCAGATTACAGACTGATCTTTCCGCTACCTACAAGTTTGATAATATGACATTCTGAACTATAGCTACTCTGATCCAAGACCAGAAAGCCGTATTGATGGTTATTCATCTTAAAGCAGAGTAACAAATACAGAATATCCTCCCCAGTTTGTTTTGATGGAATTCAGGTTAATGAAAAATTTACATGCATTAAGTAACAGTAGCGAGTGCTTCAGGGTTTTTTGAAAAAAAAATGTATCAATATAGTTTTGTTGAACAGCGCTGGAAGAGGCCTGTCACTTAGGAAATTTACAGAATTCAAAATCTAATGTTTATTAACCTTGTTTTTACTTGGAACTCAGACTTTACAGTTTTTACTTCTGTACAATCTTTCAATATGAAAATTTACAAGACTAAATGATACTGACACACGATCTGGTATTAAAAACATTTGTTATCTTCACTGGTGTCTGTAGAAGTCATTATTGGCAAAGTGTGAAGTATACCTTAATTAGTTTGTGTATAAATCTGATGTAACTTGAGTGTATACATTGATTCTCTTCACTTGAAATCACAACTAGTATGAACTGTATAGACCCTGATCTGCTTGCCAGTTATGTAACAACAAAACATGGTCTACATAGTTCACAACTGGGCACCTAGTACATTATTTCTCACTTGATAATCAGTTTTGTGAAACTGTAAGGGGTGGTCCTAAGTCAAAGAAAGATGTCCAAGTAAATGCACTGTATTTATAAATATTTTGGAAAATGGAGATGCATAGGCTTATAATTGGCTAAATGCAATCTTCACAACCAAATATCATTGTCTCAATCACAAACATGATGAAATCTGAGCCGAACGTTTATAGGAAAGTATTTTAGCTATGTATAAGCCATTGAAAAAGCGTACTTTTGTCATTCTAATACTGTCTACACTAGTATATCTGATACCTATTGCTGACACTAAGAACATTGGAAAACTATTGGATAAACAAGCACGGTTTTTATACAACTTTTAATTTACGACATTTTTTCCCAGCTATGGACTTGTATAAAAGCATTTGTTTTGATAAAGGAGTCTAGGCTGTAATTTCTTTTCTTGTCTACTTTTTCTGCATGTCTTGTGATTAACAGTTTGTGCAACTAAATAAAGGTGCTTACAAATGATTCATGTCTAAGGTTTTATGCCAAGTTAAACCATTTAAAAAAAATTTTATTTGCAGCTGTCGGCTTAGTTTAATAATGGCAGCAACCTCTCCCATTTTCTCAATTTGCTCTGTCTTTCAGTGTACCCAAGTTTACCAGGTGCAGTTTGAATCATCAGTTTTTTACATAACCTAATGGAACATGCAATTTTAGCAATAAAGGGAATAACATAACCTTGTTTTGTATTCAGCAGCCCTGGCCGGTGCAGTTACAGAAGAGGATTTTATCAAGCAATTTGAAGATGTTCCTAATTTACAGGTTAGTTAGAGATCCAGATTTAACACGTACATGAATATAATGTTTTGTCTGTAATTTGATGTCTGCACAATAACTCAAAGTTGTCTTCCCACTTTGTGGATGGCATACATTTTTGGCAAAGAGTCCTACTGATTTCAGACCCAAAAGTCAAGGCTACTGTGACAGAAAGAATGAAAATGGTTTCTGCATAGTAACTCTAGTTGGCCACTGTCTACACTTACCAAACTTTGCAGAAGACTTGCATATGTGGTAAGGAATAGTTCCACTGATATCAGTCATCAGGTCAGAAGTAAAGAATATGAACCAATATTTGTCGGTGCCTTGCACTTGGGGTAATTAAGAAGCCTATCTATTCAGGTATCAAAATTTCAAAGGTCAATGTAAGAATAATTATAAGAAGGAGAATGTTTTTGTATAATACCTTTAGTTATAGCCCACATACCTTGACCAAAATTTATAGAGATTTTGAACTTTGGGTATAGAAAAGGCCTTTTGTTTTGGGGGTCAGAGGTCAAGGTCTATGCGGATGAAGATAACATTTGTTCTAGAGTAAATTCCATTATGAAACATAGGTCTCTTTTTCTCAGGATGTTATAGCCAATAATGTGTTTAAAGTTCCATTACAATGCAGCAGACCAAACCATGCTCACATGACACTTAGACTGGTTTGCCGCTACACTTTTATATGCATGTATTACTCTGTCATTCCCATGGCCATCGACTGTACATGAGATATCATTGTTATTATGAGGACTATCAGAGCCCAAGTCAGTTATCTCCAAGAAACTTCATTCCTAATCAGAAGCAATGCAGCCTATCCCATGGGTACCATCATGGAAACTGTTGCTGTTGTTATGGGTTGAATGCCATTTTTGTAGCACATGATAGGCTAGACATGGCTTACAGTATATCTGATGGAGGAATAACACAGGAAAACCTATGTGGGCAGAGGGGAAATGTCAGTAATCTGTAAAGGTGAATGCCTTGGACCACTCAGTCATACGGGGCTCCAACTTGGAAATTAAAGACATATTATTATGAGACCATTTAGAGTCTTGGATATGTTGGTATTTCTTGGCCTTAAGCACAAAACCATAAGAATTTTTTTTTATGGGAAGCATGCCATCTCAGCCCCATTGACATCATTGGTGTACTTGATAAATTTACGATTGTTCACTCATGCACAAAATAACTA